>JAWNNX010000691.1:537500-797672 GCA_035044505.1 Zaprionus lineosus | reverse complement strand
ACAACACTAACAACGGCCGTCAACTACAACACTAACAACAACACTGCCTACAAAACCAACCAACAAAGCTTACAACAACACTAACAACGGCCTAAACTACAACACTAAAAAAACACTGCCTACAAAACAAACAACAAAGCTTACAACAACACTAACAACGGCCGTAACTACAAAATTAACAACAACACTGCCTACAAAACAAACAACAAAGCTTACAACAACACGAACAACGCCTTAACTACAACACTAACAACAACACTGCCTACAAAACCAACAACAAAGCTTACAACAACACTAACAACGGCCGTAACTACAAAACTAACAACAACACTGCCTACAAAACCAACAACAAAGCTTACAACAACACTAACAACGGCCGTAACTACAACAATAACAACAACACGGCCTACAAAACCAACAACAAAGCTTACAACAACACTAACAACGGCCGTAACTACAACACTAACAACAACACGGCCTACAAAACCAACAACAAAGCTTACAACAACACTAACAACGGCCGTAACTACAAAATTAACAACAACACGGCCTACAAAACAAACAACAAAGCTTACAACAACACTAACAACGCCTTAACTACAACACTAACAACAACACGGCCTACAAAACCAACAACAAAGCTTACAACAACACTAACAACGGCTGTAACTACAACACTAACATACAACACTGCCTACAAAACCAACAACAAAGCTTACAACAACACTTACAACGGCCGTAACTACAACACTAACAACAACACGGCCTACAAAACCAACAACAAAGCTTACAACAACACTTACAACGGCCGTAACTACAACAATAACAACAACACGGCCTACAAAACCAACAACAAAGCTTACAACAACACTAACAACGGCCGTAACTACAACACTAACAACAACACTGCCTACAAAACCAACAACAAAGCTTACAACAACACTAACAACGGCCGTAACTACAAAATTAACAACAACACTGCCTACAAAACAAACAACAAAGCTTACAACAACACTAACAACGCCTTAACTACAACACTAACAACAACACTGCCTACAAAACCAACAACAAAGCTTACAACAACACTTACAACATTATTTACTACAACACTAACAACAACACTGCCTACAAAACCAACAACAAAGCTTACAACAACACTAACAACGGCCGTAACTACAACAATAACAACAACACGGCCTACAAAACCAACAACAAAGCTTACAACAACACTTACAACATCGATAACTACAACACTAACAACAACACGGCCTACAAAACCAACAACAAAGCTTACAACAACACTAACAACGGCCGTAACTACAACAATAACAACAACACGGCCTACAAAACCAACAACAAAGCTTACAACAACACTAACAACGGCCGTAACTACAACAATAACAACAACACGGCCTACAAAACCAACAACAAAGCTTACAACAACACTAACAACGGCCGTAACTACAACACTAACAACAACACTGCCTACAAAACCAACAACAAAGCTTACAACAACACTTACAACATTATTTACTACAACACTAACAACAACACTGCCTACAAAACCAACAACAAAGCTTACAACAACACTTACAACGTTGATAACTACAACACTAACAACAACACGGCCTACAAAACCAACAACAAAGCTTACAACAACACTTACAACATTATTAACTACAACACTAACAACAACACGGCCTACAAAACCAACAACAAAGCTTACAACAACACTAACAACGGCCGTAACTACAACACTAACAACAACACTGCCTACAAAACCAACAACAAAGCTTACAACAACACTAACAACGCCGTAACTACACCACTAACAACAACACTGCCTACAAAACCAACAACAAAGCTTACAACAACACTAACAACGGCCGTAACTACAACAATAACAACAACACGGCCTACAAAACCAACAACAAAGCTTACAACAACACTTACAACATTATTAACTACAACACTAACAACAACACGGCCTACAAAACCAACAACAAAGCTTACAACAACACTAACAACGGCCGTAACTACAACAATAACAACAACACGGCCTACAAAACCAACAACAAAGCTTACAACAACACTAACAACGGCCGTAACTACAACAATAACAACAACACGGCCTACAAAACCAACAACAAAGCTTACAACAACACTAACAACGGCCGTAACTACAAAATTAACAACAACACTGCCTACAAAACCAACAACAAAGCTTACAACAACACTAACAACAATACCAACTACTAACAACAAACAACAACACTGCCTACAAAACTAACAACAAAGCTACAACAACTACAACAACAACAACACTAACTACAACACTAACAACAACAACACAGCCTACAAAACCAACAACAAAGCTTACAACAACACTAACAACATCATTAACTACAACACTAACAACAACACTGCCTACAAAACCAACAACAAAGCTTACAACAACACTAACAACGGCCGTAACTACAACACTAACAACAACACTGCCTACAAAACCAACAACAAAGCTTACAACAACACTAACAACGGCCGTAACTACAACACTAACAACAACACGGCCTACAAAACCAACAACAAAGCTTACAACAACACTAACAACGGCCGTAACTACAACAATAACAACAACACGGCCTACAAAACAAACAACAAAGCTTACAACAACACTTACAACATTATTAACTACAACACTAACAACAACACTGCCTACAAAACCAACAACAAAGCTTACAACAACACTAACAACGGCCGTAACTACAACACTAACAACAACACGGCCTACAAAACCAACAACAAAGCTTACAACAACACTAACAACGGCCTTAACTACAACACTAACAACAACACTGCCTACAAAACCAACAACAAAGCTTACAACAACACTAACAACGCCTTAACTACACCACTAACAACAACACTGCCTACAAAACCAACAACAAAGCTTACAACAACACTAACAACGCCTTAACTACACCACTAACAACAACACTGCCTACAAAACCAACAACAAAGCTTACAACAACACTAACAACGCCTTAACTACAACACTAACAACAACACTGCCTACAAAACCAACAACAAAGCTTACAACAACACTAACAACGGCCGTAACTACAACACTAACAACAACACGGCCTACAAAACCAACAACAAAGCTTACAACAACACTAACAACGGCCGTAACTACAACACTAACAACAACACTGCCTACAAAACCAACAACAAAGCTTACAACAACACTAACAACGGCCGTAACTACAACACTAACAACAACACTGCCTACAAAACAAACAACAAAGCTTACAACAACACTAACAACGCCTTAACTACAACACTAACAACAACACTGCCTACAAAACCAACAACAAAGCTTACAACAACACTTACAACGGCCGTAACTACAACACTAACAACAACACTGCCTACAAAACCAACAACAAAGCTTACAACAACACTAACAACGGCCTTAACTACAACACTAACAACAACACTGCCTACAAAACCAACAACAAAGCTTACAACAACACTAACAACGGCCGTAACTACAAAATAACAACAACACTGCCTACAAAACCAACAACAAAGCTTACAACAACACTAACAACGGCCGTAACTACAACACTAACAACAACACTGCCTACAAAACCAACAACAAAGCTTACAACAACACTAACAACGGCCTTAACTACAACACTAACAACAACACGGCCTACAAAACCAACAACAAAGCTTACAACAACACTAACAACGGCCGTAACTACAAAATTAACAACAACACTGCCTACAAAACAAACAACAAAGCTTACAACAACACTAACAACGGCCTTAACTACAACACTAACAACAACACTGCCTACAAAACCAACAACAAAGCTTACAACAACACTAACAACGGCCGTAACTACACCACTAACAACAACACTGCCTACAAAACAAGCAACAAAGCTTACAACAACACTTACAACATTATTAACTACAACACTAACAACAACACTGCCTACAAAACCAACAACAAAGCTTACAACAACACTAACAACGGCCGTAACTACACCACTAACAACAACACTGCCTACAAAACCAACAACAAAGCTTACAACAACACTTACAACATTATTAACTACAACACTAACAACAACACGGCCTACAAAACCAACAACAAAGCTTACAACAACACTAACAACGGCCGTAACTACACCACTAACAACAACACTGCCTACAAAACCAACAACAAAGCTTACAACAACACTTACAACATTGATCCACGACAACACTAACAACACACACGGCCTACAAAACCAACAACAAAGCTTACAACAACACTAACAACGGCCGTAACTACAACAATAACAACAACACGGCCTACAAAACCAACAACAAAGCTTACAACAACACTTACAACATTATTAACTACAACACTAACAACAACACTGCCTACAAAACCAACAACAAAGCTTACAACAACACTTACAACATTATTAACTACAACACTAACAACAACACTGCCTACAAAACCAACAACAAAGCTTACAACAACACTAACAACGGCCGTAACTACAACACTAACAACAACACTGCCTACAAAACAAACAACAAAGCTTACAACAACACTAACAACGCCTTAACTACAACACTAACAACAACACTGCCTACAAAACCAACAACAAAGCTTACAACAACACTAACAACGGCCGTAACTACAACACTAACAACAACACTGCCTACAAAACCAACAACAAAGCTTACAACAACACTAACAACGGCCGTAACTACAACAATAACAACAACACGGCCTACAAAACCAACAACAAAGCTTACAACAACACTAACAACGCCTTAACTACAACACTAACAACAACACTGCCTACAAAACCAACAACAAAGCTTACAACAACACTAACAACGGCCTTAACTACAACACTAACAACAACACTGCCTACAAAACAAACAACAAAGCTTACAACAACACTAACAACGCCTTAACTACAACACTAACAACAACACTGCCTACAAAACCAACAACAAAGCTTACAACAACACTAACAACGCCTAACTACAACACTAACAACAACACTGCCTACAAAACCAACAACAAAGCTTACAACAACACTAACAACGGCCGAATAACACTAACAACAACACTGCCTACAAAACCAACAACAAAGCTTACAACAACACTAACAACGCCTTAACTACAACACTAACAACAACACTGCCTACAAAACCAACAACAAAGCTTACAACAACACTAACAACGGCCGTAACTACAACACTAACAACAACACTGCCTACAAAACAAACAACAAAGCTTACAACAACACTAACAACGCCTTAACTACAACACTAACAACAACACTGCCTACAAAACCAACAACAAAGCTTACAACAACACTAACAACGGCCGTAACTACAACACTAACAACAACACTGCCTACAAAACCAACAACAAAGCTTACAACAACACTAACAACGCCTTAACTACAACACTAACAACAACACTGCCTACAAAACCAACAACAAAGCTTACAACAACACTAACAACGGCCTTAACTACAACACTAACAACAACACTGCCTACAAAACCAACAACAAAGCTTACAACAACACTAACAACGGCCGTAACTACAACACTAACAACAACACTGCCTACAAAACCAACAACAAAGCTTACAACAACACTAACAACGCCTTAACTACAACACTAACAACAACACTGCCTACAAAACCAACAACAAAGCTTACAACAACACTAACAACGGCCTTAACTACAACACTAACAACAACACTGCCTACAAAACCAACAACAAAGCTTACAACAACACTAACAACGGCCGTAACTACAACACTAACAACAACACTGCCTACAAAACCAACAACAAAGCTTACAACAACACTTACAACATTATTAACTACAACACTAACAACAACACTGCCTACAAAACCAACAACAAAGCTTACAACAACACTAACAACGGCCGTAACTACAACACTAACAACAACACTGCCTACAAAACCAACAACAAAGCTTACAACAACACTAACAACGCCTTAACTACAACACTAACAACAACACTGCCTACAAAACCAACAACAAAGCTTACAACAACACTAACAACGCCTTAACTACAACACTAACAACAACACTGCCTACAAAACCAACAACAAAGCTTACAACAACACTAACAACGGCCGTAACTACAACACTAACAACAACACTGCCTACAAAACCAACAACAAAGCTTACAACAACACTAACAACGCCTTAACTACAACACTAACAACAACACTGCCTACAAAACCAACAACAAAGCTTACAACAACACTAACAACGGCCGTAACTACAACACTAACAACAACACTGCCTACAAAACCAACAACAAAGCTTACAACAACACTAACAACGCCTTAACTACAACACTAACAACAACACTGCCTACAAAACCAACAACAAAGCTTACAACAACACTAACAACGGCCGTAACTACAACACTAACAACAACACTGCCTACAAAACCAACAACAAAGCTTACAACAACACTAACAACAGCCTTAACTACAACACTAACAACAACACTGCCTACAAAACCAACAACAAAGCTTACAACAACACTAACAACGGCCGTAACTACAACACTAACAACAACACTGCCTACAAAACCAACAACAAAGCTTACAACAACACTAACAACGGCCGTAACTACAACACTAACAACAACACTGCCTACAAAACCAACAACAAAGCTTACAACAACACTTACAACATTATTAACTACAACACTAACAACAACACTGCCTACAAAACCAACAACAAAGCTTACAACAACACTAACAACGGCCGTAACTACAACACTAACAACAACACTGCCTACAAAACCAACAACAAAGCTTACAACAACACTAACAACAGTCATTAACTACAACACTAACAACAACACTGCCTACAAAACCAACAACAAAGCTTACAACAACACTAACAACGGCCGTAACTACAACACTAACAACAACACGGCCTACAAAACCAACAACAAAGCTTACAACAACACTTACAACATTATTTACTACAACACTAACAACAACACTGCCTACAAAACCAACAACAAAGCTTACAACAACACTAACAACGGCCGTAACTACAACACTAACAACAACACGGCCTACAAAACCAACAACAAAGCTTACAACAACACTAACAACGGCCGTAACTACAACACTAACAACAACACGGCCTACAAAACCAACAACAAAGCTTACAACAACACTTACAACATTATTAACTACAACACTAACAACAACACTGCCTACAAAACCAACAACAAAGCTTACAACAACACTAACAACGGCCGTAACTACAACACTAACAACAACACTGCCTACAAAACCAACAACAAAGCTTACAACAACACTAACAACGGCCGTAACTACAACAATAACAACAACACTGCCTACAAAACCAACAACAAAGCTTACAACAACACTAACAACGGCCGTAACTACAACACTAACAACAACACTGCCTACAAAACCAACAACAAAGCTTACAACAACACTAACAACGGCCGTAACTACAACACTAACAACAACACGGCCTACAAAACCAACAACAAAGCTTACAACAACACTAACAACGGCCGTAACTACAACAATAACAACAACACGGCCTACAAAACCAACAACAAAGCTTACAACAACACTTACAACATTATTAACTACAACACTAACAACAACACGGCCTACAAAACCAACAACAAAGCTTACAACAACACTAACAACGGCCGTAACTACAACACTAACAACAACACTGCCTACAAACACAACAACTAACAACAACGCTTACAACAACACTAACAACAGCACTAACTACAACACTAACAACAACACTGCCTACAAAACCAACAACAAAGCTTACAACAACACTAACAACATCATAACTACAACACTAACAACAACACTGCCTACAAAACCAACAACAAAGCTTACAACAACACTAACAACGGCCGTAACTACAACACTAACAACAACACTGCCTACAAAACCAACAACAAAGCTTACAACAACACTAACAACGGCCGTAACTACAACACTAACAACAACACTGCCTACAAAACCAACAACAAAGCTTACAACAACACTAACAACGGCCGTAACTACAACACTAACAACAACACTGCCTACAAAACCAACAACAAAGCTTACAACAACACTTACAACATTATTTACTACAACACTAACAACAACACTGCCTACAAAACCAACAACAAAGCTTACAACAACACTAACAACGGCCGTAACTACAACACTAACAACAACACGGCCTACAAAACCAACAACAAAGCTTACAACAACACTAACAACGGCCGTAACTACAACACTAACAACAACACTGCCTACAAAACCAACAACAAAGCTTACAACAACACTAACAACGCCTAACTACAACACTAACAACAACACTGCCTACAAAACCAACAACAAAGCTTACAACAACACTAACAACACCATAACTACAACACTAACAACAACACTGCCTACAAAACCAACAACAAAGCTTACAACAACACTAACAACGGCCGTAACTACAACACTAACAACAACACTGCCTACAAAACCAACAACAAAGCTTACAACAACACTAACAACGGCCGTAACTACAACACTAACAACAACACTGCCTACAAAACCAACAACAAAGCTTACAACAACACTTACAACATCATTAACTACAACACTAACAACAACACTGCCTACAAAACCAACAACAAAGCTTACAACAACACTAACAACGGCCGTAACTACAACACTAACAACAACACTGCCTACAAAACCAACAACAAAGCTTACAACAACACTAACAACATCATTAACTACAACACTAACAACAACACTGCCTACAAAACAAACAACAAAGCTTACAACAACACTAACAACGCCTTAACTACAACACTAACAACAACACGGCCTACAAAACCAACAACAAAGCTTACAACAACACTAACAACATTATTAACTACAACACTAACAACAACACTGCCTACAAAACCAACAACAAAGCTTACAACAACACTAACAACGGCCGTAACTACAACACTAACAACAACACGGCCTACAAAACCAACAACAAAGCTTACAACAACACTAACAACACCATTAACTACAACACTAACAACAACACTGCCTACAAAACCAACAACAAAGCTTACAACAACACTAACAACAGCCATTAACTACAACACTAACAACAACACTGCCTACAAAACCAACAACAAAGCTTACAACAACACTAACAACGCCTTAACTACACCACTAACAACAACACTGCCTACAAAACCAACAACAAAGCTTACAACAACACTAACAACGGCCGTAACTACACCACTAACAACAACACTGCCTACAACACAAACAACAAAGCTTACAACAACACTAACAACGCCTTAACTACAACACTAACAACAACACTGCCTACAAAACCAACAACAAAGCTTACAACAACACTAACAACGCCTTAACTACACCACTAACAACAACACTGCCTACAAAACCAACAACAAAGCTTACAACAACACTAACAACGGCCGTAACTACACCACTAACAACAACACTGCCTACAAAACCAACAACAAAGCTTACAACAACACTAACAACGCCTTAACTACAACACTAACAACAACACTGCCTACAAAACCAACAACAACGCTTAACAACAACACTAACAACGGCCGTTACTACATCACTAACAACAACACGGCCTACAAAACCAAGCAACAAAGCTTACAACAACACTAACAACGGCCTTAACCACACCACTAACAACAACACCGCCTACAAAACCAACAACAAAGCTTACAACAACACTAACAACGTCCTTAACTACACCACTAACAACAACACTGCCTACAAAACAAGCAACAAAGCTTACAACAACACTTACAACATTATTAACTACAACACTAACAACAACACTGCCTACAAAACCAACAACAAAGCTTACAACAACACTAACAACGGCCGTAACTACAAAATTAACAACAACACTGCCTACAAAACAAACAACAAAGCTTACAACAACACTAACAACGCCTTAACTACAACACTAACAACAACACGGCCTACAAAACCAACAACAAAGCTTACAACAACACTAACAACGGCCGTAACTACAACACTAACAACAACACTGCCTACAAAACCAACAACAAAGCTTACAACAACACTTACAACATTATTTACTACAACACTAACAACAACACTGCCTACAAAACCAACAACAAAGCTTACAACAACACTAACAACGCCTTAACTACAACACTAACAACAACACGGCCTACAAAACCAACAACAAAGCTTACAACAACACTAACAACGGCCGAAACTACAACACTAACAACAACACTGCCTACAAAACCAACAACAAAGCTTACAACAACACTAACAACGGCCGTAACTACACCACTAACAACAACACTGCCTACAAAACAAGCAACAAAGCTTACAACAACACTTACAACATTATTAACTACACCACTAACAACAACACTGCCTACAAAACCAACAACAAAGCTTACAACAACACTAACAACGGCCGTAACTACACCACTAACAACAACACTGCCTACAAAACAAGCAACAAAGCTTACAACAACACTAACAACGCCTTAACTACACCACTAACAACAACACTGCCTACAAAACCAACAACAAAGCTTACAACAACACTAACAACGCCGTAACTACACCACTAACAACAACACTGCCTACAAAACCAACAACAAAGCTTACAACAACACTAACAACGGCGTAACTACACACTAACAACAAACGCCTACAAAACAACAACAAAGCTTCAACAACACTAACAACGCCTCACACCACTAACAACAACACTGCCTACAAAACCAACAACAAAGCTTACAACAACACTTACAACGTCCTTAACTACACCACTAACAACAACACTGCCTACAAAACAAACAACAAAGCTTACAACAACACTAACAACGCCTTAACTACACCACTAACAACAACACTGCCTACAAAACCAAGCAACAAAGCTTACAACAACACTAACAACGGCCGTAACTACACCACTTACAACAACACTGCCTACAAAACAAGCAACAAAGCTTACAACAACACTAACAACGCCTTAACTACACCACTAACAACAACACTGCCTACAAAACCAACAACAAAGCTTACAACAACACTAACAACGCCTTAACTACACCACTAACAACAACACTGCCTACAAAACCAAGCAACAAAGCTTACAACAACACTAACAACGCCTTAACTACACCACTAACAACAACACTGCCTACAAAACCAAGCAACAAAGCTTACAACAACACTAACAACGCCTTAACTACACCACTAACAACAACACTGCCTACAAGACAACAACAAAGCTAACAACAGCCTAACTACCACCACTAACAACAACACGCTACAAAACCAACAACAAAGCTTACAACAACACTAACAACGCCTTAACTACACCACTAACAACAACACTGCCTACAAAACCAACAACAAAGCTTACAACAACACTAACAACGGCCTTAACTACACCACTAACAACAACACTGCCTACAAAACCAACAACAAAGCTTACAACAACACTAACAACGGCCGTAACTACAACACTAACAACAACACTGCCTACAAAACCAACAACAAAGCTTACAACAACACTAACAACGCCTTAACTACAACACTAACAACAACACGGCCTACAAAACCAACAACAAAGCTTACAACAACACTTACAACAGCATTAACTACAACACTAACAACAACACTGCCTACAAAACAAACAACAAAGCTTACAACAACACTAACAACGCCTTAACTACAACACTAACAACAACACGGCCTACAAAACCAACAACAAAGCTTACAACAACACTAACAACGGCCGAAACTACACCACTAACAACAACACTGCCTACAAAACCAACAACAAAGCTTACAACAACACTAACAACGGCCGTAACTACAACACTAACAACAACACTGCCTACAAAACCAACAACAAAGCTTACAACAACACTTACAACATTATTAACTACAACACTAACAACAACACTGCCTACAAAACCAACAACAAAGCTTACAACAACACTAACAACGGCCGTAACTACACCACTAACAACAACACTGCCTACAAAACCAACAACAAAGCTTACAACAACACTAACAACGCCTTAACTACACCACTAACAACAACACTGCCTACAAAACCAACAACAAAGCTTACAACAACACTAACAACGGCCGTAACTACACCACTAACAACAACACTGCCTACAAAACCAACAACAAAGCTTACAACAACACTAACAACGGCCGTAACTACACCACTAACAACAACACTGCCTACAAAACCAACAACAAAGCTTACAACAACACTAACAACGGCAGTAACTACAACACTAACAACAACACTGCCTACAAAACCAACAACAAAGCTTACAACAACACTAACAACGCCTTAACTACACCACTAACAACAACACTGCCTACAAAACCAACAACAAAGCTTACAACAACACTAACAACGCCTTAACTACACCACTAACAACAACACTGCCTACAAAACCAACAACAAAGCTTACAACAACACTAACAACGGCCGTAACTACACCACTAACAACAACACTGCCTACAAAACCAACAACAAAGCTTACAACAACACTAACAACGCCTTAACTACACCACTAACAACAACACTGCCTACAAAACCAACAACAAAGCTTACAACAACACTAACAACGCCTTAACTACACCACTAACAACAACACTGCCTACAAAACCAACAACAAAGCTTACAACAACACTAACAACGCCTTAACTACACCACTAACAACAACACTGCCTACAAAACCAACAACAAAGCTTACAACAACACTAACAACGCCTTAACTACACCACTAACAACAACACTGCCTACAAAACCAACAACAAAGCTTACAACAACACTAACAACGCCTTAACTACACCACTAACAACAACACTGCCTACAAAACCAACAACAAAGCTTACAACAACACTAACAACGGCCGTAACTACACCACTAACAACAACACTGCCTACAAAACCAACAACAAAGCTTACAACAACACTAACAACGCCTTAACTACACCACTAACAACAACACTGCCTACAAAACCAACAACAAAGCTTACAACAACACTTACAACGGCCTTAACTACACCACTAACAACAACACTGCCTACAAAACCAACAACAAAGCTTACAACAACACTAACAACGCCTTAACTACACCACTAACAACAACACTGCCTACAAAACCAACAACAAAGCTTACAACAACACTAACAACGCCGTAACTACACCACTAACAACAACACTGCCTACAAAACCAACAACAAAGCTTACAACAACACTAACAACGCCTTAACTACACCACTAACAACAACACTGCCTACAAAACCAACAACAAAGCTTACAACAACACTAACAACGCCTTAACTACAACACTAACAACAACACTGCCTACAAAACCAACAACAAAGCTTACAACAACACTAACAACGCCTTAACTACAACACTAACAACAACACTGCCTACAAAACCAACAACAAAGCTTACAACAACACTAACAACGCCTTAACTACACCACTAACAACAACACTGCCTACAAAACCAACAACAAAGCTTACAACAACACTAACAACGCCTTAACTACACCACTAACAACAACACTGCCTACAAAACCAACAACAAAGCTTACAACAACACTAACAACGCCGTAACTACACCACTAACAACAACACTGCCTACAAAACCAACAACAAAGCTTACAACAACACTAACAACGGCCGTAACTACACCACTAACAACAACACTGCCTACAAAACCAACAACAAAGCTTACAACAACACTAACAACGCCTTAACTACAACACTAACAACAACACTGCCTACAAAACCAACAACAAAGCTTACAACAACACTAACAACGCCTTAACTACACCACTAACAACAACACTGCCTACAAAACCAACAACAAAGCTTACAACAACACTTACAACGCCTTAACTACACCACTAACAACAACACTGCCTACAAAACCAACAACAAAGCTTACAACAACACTAACAACGGCCGTAACTACACCACTAACAACAACACTGCCTACAAAACCAACAACAAAGCTTACAACAAC
Source organism: Zaprionus lineosus (assembly GCA_035044505.1). Classification (NCBI taxonomy): domain Eukaryota; kingdom Metazoa; phylum Arthropoda; class Insecta; order Diptera; family Drosophilidae; genus Zaprionus; species Zaprionus lineosus. The sequence goes on along the minus strand of JAWNNX010000691.1, from coordinate 783,479 downwards.
ACTTACAACGCCTTAACTACACCACTAACAACAACACTGCCTACAAAACCAACAACAAAGCTTACAACAACACTTACAACATTATTAACTACAACACTAACAACAACACTGCCTACAAAACCAACAACAAAGCTTACAACAACACTAACAACGGCCGTAACTACAACACTAACAACAACACGGCCTACAAAACCAACAACAAAGCTTACAACAACACTAACAACGGCCGTAACTACAACACTAACAACAACACTGCCTACAAAACCAACAACAAAGCTTACAACAACACTAACAACGCCTTAACTACACCACTAACAACAACACTGCCTACAAAACCAACAACAAAGCTTACAACAACACTAACAACGGCCTTAACTACAACACTAACAACAACACTGCCTACAAAACCAACAACAAAGCTTACAACAACACTAACAACGGCCGTAACTACAACACTAACAACAACACTGCCTACAAAACCAACAACAAAGCTTACAACAACACTTACAACATTATTAACTACAACACTAACAACAACACGGCCTACAAAACCAACAACAAAGCTTACAACAACACTAACAACGGCCGTAACTACAACACTAACAACAACACTGCCTACAAAACCAACAACAAAGCTTACAACAACACTAACAACGCCTTAACTACAACACTAACAACAACACTGCCTACAAAACCAACAACAAAGCTTACAACAACACTAACAACGCCTTAACTACAACACTAACAACAACACTGCCTACAAAACCAACAACAAAGCTTACAACAACACTAACAACGGCCGTAACTACAACACTAACAACAACACTGCCTACAAAACCAACAACAAAGCTTACAACAACACTAACAACGGCCTTAACTACACCACTAACAACAACACTGCCTACAAAACCAACAACAAAGCTTACAACAACACTAACAACGCCTTAACTACAACACTAACAACAACACTGCCTACAAAACCAACAACAAAGCTTACAACAACACTAACAACGCCTTAACTACACCACTAACAACAACACTGCCTACAAAACCAACAACAAAGCTTACAACAACACTAACAACGCCTTAACTACACCACTAACAACAACACTGCCTACAAAACCAACAACAAAGCTTACAACAACACTAACAACGCCTTAACTACAACACTAACAACAACACTGCCTACAAAACCAACAACAAAGCTTACAACAACACTAACAACGGCCTTAACTACACCACTAACAACAACACTGCCTACAAAACCAACAACAAAGCTTACAACAACACTAACAACGCCTTAACTACACCACTAACAACAACACTGCCTACAAAACCAACAACAAAGCTTACAACAACACTAACAACGGCCGTAACTACAACACTAACAACAACACTGCCTACAAAACCAACAACAAAGCTTACAACAACACTAACAACGCCTTAACTACAACACTAACAACAACACTGCCTACAAAACCAACAACAAAGCTTACAACAACACTAACAACATTATTAACTACAACACTAACAACAACACGGCCTACAAAACCAACAACAAAGCTTACAACAACACTAACAACGGCCGTAACTACAACACTAACAACAACACGGCCTACAAAACCAACAACAAAGCTTACAACAACACTTACAACATTATTAACTACAACACTAACAACAACACTGCCTACAAAACCAACAACAAAGCTTACAACAACACTAACAACGGCCGTAACTACAACACTAACAACAACACGGCCTACAAAACCAACAACAAAGCTTACAACAACACTAACAACGGCCGTAACTACAACACTAACAACAACACGGCCTACAAAACCAACAACAAAGCTTACAACAACACTAACAACAGCCTTAACTACAACACTAACAACAACACGGCCTACAAAACCAACAACAAAGCTTACAACAACACTAACAACGGCCGTAACTACAACACTAACAACAACACGGCCTACAAAACCAACAACAAAGCTTACAACAACACTAACAACGGCCGTAACTACAACACTAACAACAACACTGCCTACAAAACCAACAACAAAGCTTACAACAACACTTACAACATTATTAACTACAACACTAACAACAACACGGCCTACAAAACCAACAACAAAGCTTACAACAACACTAACAACGGCCGTAACTACAACACTAACAACAACACTGCCTACAAAACCAACAACAAAGCTTACAACAACACTAACAACGGCCTTAACTACAACACTAACAACAACACTGCCTACAAAACAAACAACAAAGCTTACAACAACACTAACAACGGCCGTAACTACAACACTAACAACAACACTGCCTACAAAACCAACAACAAAGCTTACAACAACACTAACAACGGCCGTAACTACAAAATTAACAACAACACTGCCTACAAAACAAACAACAAAGCTTACAACAACACTAACAACGCCTTAACTACAACACTAACAACAACACGGCCTACAAAACCAACAACAAAGCTTACAACAACACTAACAACGGCCGTAACTACAACACTAACAACAACACGGCCTACAAAACCAACAACAAAGCTTACAACAACACTAACAACGGCCGTAACTACAACACTAACAACAACACTGCCTACAAAACCAACAACAAAGCTTACAACAACACTAACAACGGCCTTAACTACAACACTAACAACAACACTGCCTACAAAACCAACAACAAAGCTTACAACAACACTAACAACGCCTTAACTACAACACTAACAACAACACGGCCTACAAAACCAACAACAAAGCTTACAACAACACTAACAACGGCCTTAACTACAACACTAACAACAACACTGCCTACAAAACCAACAACAAAGCTTACAACAACACTAACAACGGCCTTAACTACAACACTAACAACAACACTGCCTACAAAACCAACAACAAAGCTTACAACAACACTAACAACGGCCTTAACTACAACACTAACAACAACACTGCCTACAAAACCAACAACAAAGCTTACAACAACACTAACAACGCCTTAACTACACCACTAACAACAACACTGCCTACAAAACCAACAACAAAGCTTACAACAACACTAACAACGATCGTTAACTACAACACTAACAACAACACGGCCTACAAAACCAACAACAAAGCTTACAACAACACTAACAACGGCCGTAACTACAACACTAACAACAACACTGCCTACAAAACCAACAACAAAGCTTACAACAACACTTACAACATTATTTACTACAACACTAACAACAACACTGCCTACAAAACCAACAACAAAGCTTACAACAACACTAACAACGGCCGTAACTACAACAATAACAACAACACGGCCTACAAAACCAACAACAAAGCTTACAACAACACTAACAACGGCCGAAACTACAAAATTAACAACAACACTGCCTACAAAACAAACAACAAAGCTTACAACAACACTAACAACGCCTTAACTACAACACTAACAACAACACTGCCTACAAAACCAACAACAAAGCTTACAACAACACTAACAACGGCCGTGACTACAACACTAACAACAACACTGCCTACAAAACCAACAACAAAGCTTACAACAACACTAACAACGCCTTAACTACAACACTAACAACAACACTGCCTACAAAACCAACAACAAAGCTTACAACAACACTTACAACATTATTAACTACAACACTAACAACAACACGGCCTACAAAACCAACAACAAAGCTTACAACAACACTAACAACGGCCGTAACTACACCACTAACAACAACACTGCCTACAAAACCAACAACAAAGCTTACAACAACACTAACAACGGCCGTAACTACACCACTAACAACAACACTGCCTACAAAACCAACAACAAAGCTTACAACAACACTAACAACAGCCGTAACTACAACACTAACAACAACACTGCCTACAAAACCAACAACAAAGCTTACAACAACACTAACAACGCCTTAACTACAACACTAACAACAACACGGCCTACAAAACCAACAACAAAGCTTACAACAACACTAACAACGGCCGTAACTACACCACTAACAACAACACTGCCTACAAAACAAACAACAAAGCTTACAACAACACTTACAACGCCTTAACTACACCACTAACAACAACACTGCCTACAAAACCAACAACAAAGCTTACAACAACACTAACAACGGCCGAAACTACAAAATTAACAACAACACTGCCTACAAAACCAACAACAAAGCTTACAACAACACTAACAACGCCTTAACTACAACACTAACAACAACACTGCCTACAAAACCAACAACAAAGCTTACAACAACACTAACAACGCCTTAACTACACCACTAACAACAACACTGCCTACAAAACCAACAACAAAGCTTACAACAACACTAACAACGGCCGTAACTACAAAATTAACAACAACACTGCCTACAAAACCAACAACAAAGCTTACAACAACACTTACAACATCATTTACTACAACACTAACAACAACACTGCCTACAAAACCAACAACAAAGCTTACAACAACACTAACAACGCCTTAACTACACCACTAACAACAACACTGCCTACAAAACCAACAACAAAGCTTACAACAACACTAACAACGCCTTAACTACAACACTAACAACAACACTGCCTACAAAACCAACAACAAAGCTTACAACAACACTAACAACGCCTTAACTACAACACTAACAACAACACTGCCTACAAAACCAACAACAAAGCTTACAACAACACTAACAACGCCTTAACTACAACACTAACAACAACACTGCCTACAAAACCAACAACAAAGCTTACAACAACACTAACAACAGCCTTAACTACAACACTAACAACAACACTGCCTACAAAACCAACAACAAAGCTTACAACAACACTAACAACGGCCGTAACTACAAAACTAACAACAACACTGCCTACAAAACAAACAACAAAGCTTACAACAACACTAACAACGCCTTAACTACACCACTAACAACAACACTGCCTACAAAACCAACAACAAAGCTTACAACAACACTAACAACGCCTTAACTACACCACTAACAACAACACTGCCTACAAAACCAACAACAAAGCTTACAACAACACTTACAACATTATTAACTACAACACTAACAACAACACTGCCTACAAAACCAACAACAAAGCTTACAACAACACTAACAACGGCCGTAACTACAACACTAACAACAACACGGCCTACAAAACCAACAACAACGATTACAACAACACTAACAACAACACTAACAACAACACTAACAACAAAACTAACAACAACACCTAACAACAACACTAACAACACTAACAACAATAGCAACACTAACAACAACACTAACAACAACACTAACAACAACACTTAACAAAAACTAACAACAACACTAACAACAACATAACAAGCAACACTAACAACAACACTAACAACACTAAAACAAACAGTAACAACAACACTAACAACAACAATAACAACAATGAAAACAACACTAACAACATACTAAAAACAACAGTAACAACAACACTAAAAACAACACTAACAACAACACTAACAACAACAACAACACTAACAACAAAACTAACAACAACACTAACAACGACACTAACAACACTAACAACAACAACAACACTAACAACAACACTAACAACAACACTAACAACAACACTAACAACAACACTAACAACAAAACTGGTTTTCCTTGCAAAATTTCTCTTTGTTGTTTTTGTTTTTTTTTTATATTACAAAAACAACAAATATGTATAATTCAGTGTTGTTGTTTTTGTTTTTGTTTTTGTTGTAGTTAATGATGTTGTTGTTATTCATTTTGTTGTTGTTGCAATTGTTGTTGTTTATGTTGTAGCTGATGTGTTTTTTTGTTTTATTGTTGTTGTTGTTGTTGTAGTTGTTAGTAATGGTAGTGATGTTAGCGTTGTGTTTAGTGTTGTTGTTAGTGTTGTTGTTAGTGTTGTTGTTAGTGTTGTTGTTAGTGTTTTTGTTAGTGTTGTTGTTAGCGTTGTTGTTAGTGTTGTTGTTTGTGTTTTTAGTGTTGTTGTTAGTGTTGTTGTTAGTGTTTTTGTTAGTGTTGTTGTTAGTGTTGTTGTTAGTGTTGTTGGTAGTGTTGTTAGTGTTGTTAGTGTTGTTGTTAGTGTTGTTGTTTGTGTTTTTAGTGCTGCTGTTAGTGTTGTTGTTTGTGTTTTTAGTTTTGTTGTTAGTGTTGTTGTAAGTGTTGTTGTTAGTGATGTTGTTAGTGCTGCTGTTAGTGTTGTTGTTAGTGTTGTTGTAAGTGTTGTTGTAAGTGTTGTTGTTAGTGTTGTTGTTAGCGTTGTTGTTAGTGTTGTTGTTAGTGTTGTTGTTAGTGTTGTAAGTGTTGTTGTTAGTGTTTTGTTAGTGTTGTTGTTAAACTAAACACAGTCTTATGAACAGCACTAACAACAACACTAACAAGCACACTAACAATAACAACACTAACAACAACACTAATAGTGTGGAAAAGACGACGAGATACTCCGTGCGGCATTGCATGCAGTAGACTCGAAGCTGGGAATTGCCCTTTTGCTTCTGATCGATCCACCGAATCAGGCAGCTCTCATGGACCCACTTGGTGCTGCCGGAACACTGGCACGGATGCAGCCATCTGTCCTGGAGATTCATATCCAGCAAACACAATCCAGATCGGGTCCATAGAGCTCACCATGGGAGTCATCATTCTCCAGATTGTCCCTCTGTCCAGACATTGCAGTCGATTAGTAAGTCTCAGGCAGAATAAAACAGGCACAATTTTGATCGCGCAAGTAAATCAACTTCAAATTTTCTTTACTATCTGATGTGACTTTTGTCACGATTTTAGTTGTATAAATAAATAAAATAAAGGGTACACAAATTTGATGGCTTACTGAGATTTGTTGAGTAATTATTCTGATATGTGTGATTAGTTGGGTGTGACTGTACCCTGCATAATACCAGCCTGGATTAATTAAAATTCAATCCAAGCTGGCGAATTTTTAATAATCAAAATCGAATCACATTATTTACATAGCAAATCAGACAGAAAACGAACACAAGTGCTACAAAATATGAAGCTCAGAAAGACGTGAATGTTGATCACCTCAGCATGGAGACCTGTACCTGGATTCAGCTATAATGCACAAGCCAACACAATGAGAGGCTGGACAGACATACGACAGACAACAGTCGTCCCATAACAAGACTTAAGCTAAGAAACGTTGACAAACCAGACTTCGGTAACGGAGGTCCTGGAACGTATTTACCTATACCTCGTAATTAACTATTTTACTATTTTACCAAAAGAAATCCTTATTATTTTAAGAAGCCCCTTGCTGTTGAGGCAAGGCAACTAAGACATTGGTCATAGCCGAGTCACAAGCCTTTGGTGTTATCCCCCGTCTTAAATAAAAAAAAAAACCAAATTTATCTGCAAAATACTTTATTTTTTATTGAATATATATCTTGACATTTTAGGTTGGACACAATCCAAGGTTGGTACCGTCCTCAATACAGATAGGAGGAGTCTATCGTATCACCCCATAAGCCAGATAAGTAATGAGGTTGTAGTTAAGCTATGGAGCAATGAAGTATATGAGTTTAGATTAGTGGGAGTAGTTTTTTCATTAAGGGGCTCTTATAACCTACATTTTCTTTTTTCTAACTGTATAAAATCGACACACGCAATACCATCCTTAGTAAAGATCGATCGGGACCGTCGGAAACTACACATAATAGTTAGTGATATTGTGATATGAGTGATATATGATGTTTGTTGACAATGCGATTAAAATTAGACGCCAGCTCTGCTGTTCCTGTGCGGTACCGTCTTTCTATACAGGGAAGAAGGATTCAATATTATAGACTCGAATATTTCAGAGTATGTTTAAAACTTACCTTATATTATTATTTTATTTATTATATTTACAAACTTAAAAAATTACGCCAATTTGTACAAAACGCTTTTCCCTCACACGTATTATTAGTAGCGAGCAAAATCTAAAAGGATTATAAATGTTACTATAAATGTTTACTAACAATTTAATTTTGACTGAGAACCGAAACGGTGTAACTGTAAATGTAAGTGTAAGTTCGAGCTCTGTACTCTACGAGTAGAAGGCCGAAACTGAGGAAAAACCCTATAACAAAGACCTCCTAACATTTCCAACGCCTTCTACGACTTTCTTCCCAATACTTTCTTCGTTCGCCTACTATGACTTTCACTATAAGGCCGATAATTTATAGTGCAGGGTTGTAAAATCCAACTATCTACTTCATTTAATTTTTTTATTTCGGGAATTTGGATTTCGATTTAACTGTCAACGTGGACACACGTCATCGAAATTAAAACAACAAAAAATTAAATATAAAATTTCCTTACTAAGCATTTTACGTTGTCTTTAGAAATAAGAGCAAGCATCAAGAAGGAGACAAGCCATACTGAGTTGTCATTAAGGAGTACAGGACTTGTCTGTAGATAAAAATTGACCCGGAATTGGGTGCCAGGTTTGTGCAATAGAATCAGCAGATGATTTCTACATTAGCTCCACTACGCCAAGGCTCTCCTTTTTAAAGCCATCTTAACGCTTACTTGGAGTTACGCCATCCAAGTGTGAGGCACTACGTCCTAGAAAGTAATTGAAATTATTAGAGTTGTGCAATCGATTGCTGCTCGGTGTGCATTCGGACTTCCCCGGTACGTCCCAAGCTGTGCCATAGAAAAGAAGCTTCTTCTTCTCCGTGCTGTCGACCAATTGAATCCCTTCAGTGCTCGATATGTCGAGAGCCTAACTGAAACAGTAAAGATTTCGACGCTTAAAGAAAAGAAGAAGAGAGATCCCAGTGATCTCCCTGCTCGTAAGATGAGTTAAGACACTACTTAGTAATTATTGTATTATGTTAATTACAGATCAGACTCTTGTAGCTGTACTTCCTTTCTGGCATAATAAATAAATATTAAAAAAAAAAATGGCTGCACTAAAGCAAATATGGCCTGCTTTCATAGATAAAATAAAGCATACTTTTAGGTGCTCAAGTCATTGGATATGCATTTCCATATTGAACTTTAAAAGTTTATAGCGTTTAAACTTAAATCACTAATAACCACCCACAGCCTCATAGGCCGTATACCTAGCATAAGAATTATCTAAATTTTTGAATTGTTAGAATTAGAATCAGTATTATTATTATTATTATTGTTATTTAGTTATCGAATTCATTGTGCCTAATGTACATACATAATGATTAAGCTTAACTAATAGTTAAGCCGCAGCGCTCATTGAAGCAGTATCGTGCCCATAAGGTGATAAAAGAATAATTATGAATTTCCGTATACCTTTATAAATATTAATAAAAAAAAAAAAAAAAAACTAATAACCAATATTAAAAGATTGTTTTTTAAATATTCTATTTTGACTAAATATAGTTTTATGCACCTTTGGTGTAACATTAAGCTCCATAGTCGAAGAGGTCCGAGTAGTAGTACGCCTGCGGCTCATCTTCAGGATATTTATCTTTGAAATAGAGTCCGGTAATAGAGTAATAGGAGTCCGGAGCCCACCCATGTTCATAAATAATTGTAAGTTTCAAATCGTGTTTTATATTTTATGTTATAATATAAAATTTCTTTAATTTTTATTGATACGTTTCATGTATATCGCGTTTGAGAAATTAATACGTATGTACGTATGTATGTGAGCGTAGTGCGTGTGCGTGTGTATTTATATATTTTGTGCAGTGTAACGGTCACATACCTCAAGGTCATTGCTCTCAGTTAGATCGAACTTTAAAACAACTGATTTAAATATCACAACTGTTGATCATCAACGACTACATTTGCGTTATAAAAGGCAAACAATAAAAAAAAAATAAAGTTGAGTTAAAAAAAAAACACACAAATAATACACATTTCTTGAATAGATTGGTAATATTGCTAGGGATACGAAAACAATTATGGTACGCGAGTGAATAAATTAAATTTAGACAGCTTGCAAGTAAATGATTTCCGATTGACGCGTATCGGTAATCTGTTATCGACTATCGGCTATCAGCTATCGGCTATTGGCTGTTCAATCATTTACTCAGAGTCTAGCAATTGGGACACTTGACAAGGCCGACTTCATCGCAATTCATGCATTTAAGCGCTACAAACTCGGCGGTGAAGTGATTCCGGTGCACAGACTTCTTGGATCCATTGCACGAGGAGCAGGGAAGCAATCGATAGCCACCACACGTTTGGCAGGTGTAAGCCGTGGAAATGGACTGAAAAAAGTTCACAAATTAGTGGCAACAATAGAAATAACTTCAAAGGATTAAAACTTACCTTGTAGGGTCTGAGCAGCTGTCGCAGTTCTCCGCTTTCATTTAAACGCTCCACAGTATCGGCATCCTAAAGATAAGAAAAGGAAGATCCATGTGAGGATTTAAGGCATAGGCAATTTATTTTCATCTCGATCTTGAGTTGCTACTTACACCAATGTGCTGGCCTTCCACGAAGAGCTGAGGCACTCGTACCGTCTCGTGTTGCATACGATCCCTCATCTCCTGCTGATACTCCATGCTCATGAAGACGTCACGTTCCTCAAACTTGATGAGCAGTGTACGAAGGATCTGCTTGACGTTGGCGCACTTCGCGTACGTATCGCGAATGATGCCCATGCTGGTTGTATACAGGACGACTTTGCCCTGATCCTTTTCCTTATAGCTCTGCAAAGAATCAAGCGAAACACAATTCAAAATCAATTTTCCAATTGTTACCGCATACGACCTTGAGCACAGGTACAGATACAAAGCACGCAGAGCCACAGATACAGATACAGATACAGATACAGACACAGATACAGATACATTTACCAGCTGAATCACAGATACAAAACCGTAGAAAATTGTCTGCTAATTGTGACAGCAATTTAAACAAGCAAAATATTTGTAAAGAAACCAAGTCAAAACCAGATTGCTTATGCGTTCGACTTTATAGGTGCCATTAACAAGCCGATGGGAGCTGAGAACATTGGCACAGTGGGGCAAAGCCAACAGATATTTGTAGGTTATTAATAATATCAAATGACAATTCTATAATAACATTTTGTGTAGAGAGGGAGAGAGAGAGTATCCAAAAAGAGATAGAAGGTATGTGAATAGCAGCCTCTCAAAAGTAAGGGAAAAAAGTTCACTGGCCACGCTTCCAATGAAATCCACATAATTAAACAAAAATAAATAAATATTTTATCTTTATATATTATATATTATAATTATATAATTGTTTAGTTTTATGATCTGCCATCGTGATTATTGACAATGGCGGAAACCTAATACCTCACTTCCCTTTCTTCATGCCTCTAGACTGGCGTGTGCGCCTCTCTCTGCGATTCACATTATCTGCAGTCGCAGATTAGCGGTTCTATTTGGGTTGAAGCGATTTGTTTAATTATTGAGGAGAAACAAAGATACGAGGACAATAGATGAAAATGTCTGCAGTTGAGTCACTCGATGTTCTAGTAAAAGCAGTCGAAATTATTGAGTGCACAGATTGGCCACCGAATGCTGCAGTGAATGGAAAACTCTGCACACAGCAACAGCTCAGACATGGCAAATTTATAGTGTTGGACAACGTTAGTTGTCAGTTATATGAAATGGAATCCAATCGGAAATTATGCATAACCAATTTTGATGAATGGCATTAAAAATTATCTAACGACTTTAACGAGTCTCCACGAATTTCACTGAAAAGTGCAGAAAATTCAACAACAGCAACAACAACAACAACAACAACATCAACGCATTTTCCTAAACATTTTCCATTTTCATTTCCATTTGTGCAACTTGTGTGGCTGCGCACCGCATTAATTGGCCATACCCCGCCCGATCCTCAATCCTCCATCCGCCACCATAGCCATGAGCCGGACCACATGCTGCATACGTCATAGCCCGTAATGTATATCGTGTACCGTTAGCTGGCCAAGTTGACAGTCCAATTACCACAATCACCAATCGCTATCGTCTGGCCGATAAATATCGTTGAACCTTGCATCAAGACGACTTTCAATTGACAGCATCTGTCAAAATTTATGACTTATAGTCGTTTTTAATGACATAACAAGCCGTTCGTATCCCCCTACATCTTCATAAACTTCATATCTATTAACAAATATGATAACTGATGCCATCGTTAAGGCTACTCACGCTTTACTTTAGTATTTGCGATAAAAACAAGCCTCACACTCTAGGGATGCGTGCACCTGCGATGGCCAGCGGAGTCCTTCGAAGCCCCTGTACCCCTCATCCAAAATGACATATCGATTACAGGGCCTACAAGCCAGAGACATACGAATATTTTCTATATATGCGGTATGATATATATGGGGTAATTTTAACCTGTACTACGTCAGCGGACTCACAGACCGTTAAGTAGAGAAAAAAACGATATATGATATACGATACACGATATATCGTATAAAATGTGACATGGCTGAAGTCATGCAAAGATTGCAGCTGCGATTCGTTGAATTTGTATACCTTGGGAATTTTGTTTTGGCTTTTGGTGGCTGACATCCTAGGACGATATTTCTGTTACGCGTGTCACGACACGTGCCCATCTCTGGCTGTAGGCAAGTTTTTGCATCTGCCTGGACAGCTCATTGCCTTGCATAAGCAGAGGCTAAGGCTGCGCCAGTTACTGGTTATTTATACGGGTAATACGAGTGCAAAATCAACAACGACAACAACAACAACAACAACAACAATGACAACAACAGTGATAACAAAAACAAAGATAAATAATACAAAACTGGTACATTAATAATTGCCATTAAGCGTCATTTGTGATGTCGCGATGTCTCTAACAGCAAAGTTCAAAGCCATGTAAAGTGATAAAAGACGCTAGAGGCGAAAATCACTTCAAAAACAACTCGAATCTGGCTTCAAGCTGCTCGGTGATCGGCCCCTAAGCCTTGCCCTTCTCCCTTCCCTTCTTCCCCTTCTTCTTCTCACTTTACCCATCCCCCTGTGGTTGTGCGATTCGCAGCATTTGAACTGCGATCCGAAGTCGGCCTTCCCCTTACCCCTTACCCCATACCCCTTACCCCTGCCACCATTCCCACCACCACACCCCAACAACTTGGACACTATTAACACGTGCTCTTGCAGAACCGTCGACAGGCCAAAGACACAGATGGAGTCAAAGCCAAATACATGGCCAATGTCCAACAAGAAACATTACAATTTTTTTATGTTCCAGCGGCAACAGCTGAGGCTGAGCTGTGGGCAAAAAGAGAAAGCAGGTCACTTGCGATCGACAAGCGTCGATTGGAGGATTGCCAATCGCTTGAAGATCAGCGACGAGAAGCAGCATCAGCATCAGCAGCAGCAGCAACCAGCAGTTCCCTCAATATGCTCATGGAACCATTCGATTATGTGAGCATAAGGAGCTCATGTTTAATGGGCCCCCCGGCAACAGCAAAAGTAACAGCAACAACAACAGCAAGAACTGTCGCAACAACAGCAACAACAACAACTGCAACTACAACTGCAACTGCAACTGCAACTTAAACATTCACACGACTCGCATCGATGCGTCCCATTGCGATTCCATAAAGTTCAATTAATACGTCACATGGGGCTGGACATTACGTAAGCCCCGTATAACATATACCTGTCCCAGAGGTGTGCTCAAGTGCGTCAATGGCGATCGATTGGGCGCCCAATCAACGCATGCAGAAGGGAAAGCCCCAACTCGCAGCTATGATAGCCACGATGATACCCTATAGTTTGGCATTTTTCTGATTAACTTTAATCAAATTTACTATCGAAATATTTGCCCGGAATATATATATAATAATAATAATATATATATATATAATAATTAATGGATATTCCCCTAAAGATCTTAAAACTTCAGGGATTTATATGGAAACGAAATTAGGTTTCTATATTCAAAAGCCTCCTACGATTGAGATGATGACTCAAAGGTCTTTAATAGCTTGGAATATTTATATGCCAGCTCGAGATTAATTAATTAATTAAAATAAATTAATTATAATTTCTATATCCAATAAAATTTAACGGCTAAGAAGATGACTGGGGGAATCCCCCATATGGTCTTTCATAGCTGGGAATATCTACGTTTAAATTAATTATTTAATTAATAATAATAATCTTTTTGTTTATAAAAGATTGTAGAAAATATTATTTGAAAAAAAAGTAATCAATGGTTAACCTCAGTGTCGCTCCCAGCCCATAGCTAATATACCCTTACAAGCAGAGGGTATTCAAAGGCGTTTCCGACTCTGCGTTCGACCTCGTCTTGTTGACGGTTCTCATGGCACTTCGATCGACGCGGAAAGCTTCAATTTCAGTTTTGAGATTTCAGACTTCAGATTTCAGACTTCAGTTTTAAGTTTTCAGATTTCAGTTTTAGTTTTCAGTTTTCAGTTTTCAGTTTTGAGTTTAGTTTGAATTTCGATTTCAACATTTGCAATGCAAGGCGCTGATTTGAGAATGAGCCAGGAGTGTGGGTAAGGGGCTGGTGCTGGGTTGGGGTCGATGGATGGGGGGTAGGGTGGGGGGTCGGGCTTGCCAGCATTTAAAATTCATCGAGAGTAAAGTTTTAAAAACATTTCACTTTCGTTTCGGTGGCCAAGAGCGCACTTCAATTTGGCAATAATTGGATATTTTAATAAGCCCATTTGCTGCTTTCTTTCCCTTCTTCTTCTTCCCCGTTTCTGTCTCTCCGCCTCTCTGCCTCCCCTGTCTTTTGGCTTCTCTTCGTGTTGTCTTGGCCCTGAATGCAAATCGAAATTAAAATGCAACAAACGCTCGTCCCATGCCAAAGGCAACATCTTTTTATTCACTTGTTGCTGGCGCTGTTGTTGTTGTTGTTGTTGTTGTTGTTTAATTGTTTGGCAACAACTTTATTCACGAAACAATGCGAGGCGCCACAAATTGTGGCTGTTGCCATAAAAATCTCTCAGCTCCATAAATCTGCGCCTGGTCACGTAAATCCCATTTCGGTTTCACTTTCGTTCAAATTCCGAGTAAGTTTTTAGTTTTTGGAATGTTTCATCCTCCAAATAAAAAAACACAGGCATTCATTGAATATACAAATATTCGCTGTTTGTTTGTTTGTTTGTTTGTTTGTTTTTTCCACATTTTGTTGTTCAACTTAAATGTCAAATTGTTTCTTAACGATCTTCATTTGCATTTCTCTTTCTTTGGGCCTTTTTTTTTTGGTGACAATTTTTAAAAACTGATCAAATTACGTTTCGAGATAAAAGCCAAAAAAAATATATCTTCCATCTAAAAATCTTAAACCTTTTATTATTTTATTGACACCACGAAAATAATGACTTCACTTAACTTTAAAATGAGAAACGCCAGTTGAGGGCTCAGACCTCAAAAGCCTCAAAGAAAGCCAAAGTCTTTTCTTATCTTTTTTAAGTTCGGTCTCAGTTCCAGCTCTGAGATTTTCCCAATTTTCCAGCCTTTGAATACCGAAGAAAGTTGCAACTCTTGATGCCAGACACTTCAATGCTAAGAGTTATGGGAACCATTTAAAATTACAAGGGGCAATTAGTGTCGGTGAGTCGATCAAGCTTGTAAGATACGAACTAGTTCCGAAAATCTGGAACCAAAAGTTGAATGAAAGCTCAGCTTAATTTTCCCATGACCGGAAAAGAAAAATAACTTTTTCAGATCGCCTTCTAAATGTTCAATACTTAAAGAATAAACTATGCATTTTTCCAAATTCAAAAACTTAATCGATAAAAATTCATATCGATTTAAGGTCTATAAAGAAGCTTAGGGGCTTCCGAAGGAATCAGAAATAATCAAATATTATAAGAGCATTGAACTACCATGAAAATCCGTTCATTTGACGGTGAACTGATTCAGAACTTGTTTCAAATTATTTTTCAAATTGAAAAAAATAAAAGGAATTAAATTTCGATTATTAATCGAACAGGAATCTAAACAGCACAAATAAACAATAAAGAAAGATGAGCGCTAAAAGAAGATGATCATGAACTAAGTACCAGTTCCAGCTAATGAGCTGTCCATCGTTAAGCTCGGATTGTGGTTCTGTTTGCGGTTTTCAAGCAACTCAAAAATGTCAAACGCCCGGAGTCGATCTGTGTATTTTGTATTCATCGATATTTTCCGGAACTCTTTTGCATACTGTCTATTAATTAATAATTCATCAATTTCTTCTTTTTTATCGAAGTTCTTCAAATGGAAGCATCAAAATAAATTTATTGCCATCTTCATATAAATAAATAATCGCATGAAATTGGCTTTTTTAACCTTGAATCATGAATCCGCATCATAGTCAGTCGTATGGTCAATGGGGAAGTCGGCCCCATGACAAAGGAAGCGATGGGGGGGGTTCTGCGATCAGACTAAACAATCCAATCGATTGCATAATAGCCCCAAGAGAGACCAAGAGTCAAATGCCAAATAAAAATTAAAATAATAAAGAGCCTCTGACTGGCTAATTATGCGCATCCACAATCGCGACTCGAGCTAAAACAATCGATGCCCACCTTTGGCAAAGGGGGGGCAGGTGGGGGCCGCTAGTCTTTGAGTGTATATATATGTATATATCCACATATGATTTTTCTTGTGCAGAAAATAAAAAAAGTCGTGAACCTCATTAAAATATAATTTGACTAATTTGCGTTTACATTTGGTCTTTAGTTTTTAATATTTTTTGTTTCTGGGCCGCGTTAAGCCATTTGCCAGATTTAAATATTATTTTTTTTCTCTTATTTCTTTTTTTGGTTGTGAAACAAATTCAAAAATCACGTAAAAAAAATCCAAAATTATAAAATTATAAAAATGAAAGTTCGTGAAATGGCTAAACGCCACGCCCACACGAGTCACTAGCAGAGTGATAAATTCGTTGGAGGCCGAAAGTCGTTTAATAAAAACCGATAATCGATATATTGTGACTAATCGTTGCTCAACCGATGTTCATGCTTGCAACTTATCGAAAGCTTAACATAATCGAAAATCTTTGCCTATCGATTGCTTCTAAGAAGTGACTTCTAGTTCCATAATTTCTTAATAAAACATAAATCGATAAATATTATCTAATATATGTACAATATATTTATCGATTACTTCACACTAGTAATCGATATTTTTGTCGTTGTCCCCACCTCCTCCCTCTAAGATCATTGGCAGGTTAAGTCAGGTGCGTTACCACTTCTGGGGTTAACCTGAGAGTTGGTGGGGGGGGGGCTTAAACTAAGCAAAAGTCGTGCAGGTTGATTGCCGATAGTTTGGCAAACGATAGTTTATTTTTAGCATCTATTTTGGGATTTGCTGAGGGCCACTCATCGATGAGGTAACGCGGAGCCTCAGACAACATATTGACGCTTCTGGCGAGTAATGAGCCCGGCGATAACTTAATGATTACCTGTGAGCGATAGTTAAGCAGTTGATTACCGTTAGTCTGGTAATTAGTTTTGATAAATGGTTCCACTGTGCGAGATATCGTTGTAATTGATTTCGCAAAACAGCAACAAGTGGTAACAGCATTGAATTTGAAAAACAGGCGAATCATCGCTACAGATACAAAGCCGCACCTGGAGATACAAATGTATCTGGGAACGTGCGTGTGTCGGTGCGTGTTTATAAATATGTTTTTATATCTACTTTGATGATGACTCGGCACTTTGCGGCCAATATGCGTGAATAATGCAATTTCAATAACACTGCAATTTGAGCCGCTTATTGTTATTGCCATTGGCAGTTGCTCAATGCGGCTTTCAAAATGGGTCACTCAGTCACTCAGTCACTCAGTCACTCAGTCAGTCAGCCAATCAGCCAGTTAGTCAGTCTCTCGGCTTAGACTATTTATTTACCCATGGGTGTACGCGTGCCGAGCCAGGGCCAAACAGCTGACCCATTAAGAACTTTCGAAAGAAAGCCAAATAGAAATCAAAAGTAAACCCAACGTCAACTGCAATTAGTCAGGCCCCAAGACGCAAGCCTCAAGCCTCAAGCCCCAAGCCCCAATCCCCAAGCACCGAACCCCAAGCCCCATTTTAAGTTCACATTTATTGCGTCTATCAATTCCGTTTAATCTACATCTCGAGCCATCTATGTATCTGTCTACTTCCGCCAACACCGAAAAGATAACTTTCCCAAACACCAAAATAGTCTTCTTACCCCTAGCCCCTTCTCCCTCCCCTTTACTCCCCTTTACTGCTCTCTCTCTCTCTCCCTTTGCTTTGGTGTATGGAAATTCTGTTTGCCTTTGCCATATTTGAGCTGTGGCTCGGGAGGCTTTCTTTCATGGGGCGTATAAGCCACTTAACGGTAAATTAAGACCACCAAAATATGAAGATATATATATATATATATATGTGTGTGTATGAGTGTGTATGTATTTTTATTCTGGAGGTGTTAATTTTCTATATTCGATTGAACACACAATCAATTTTTAAGCGCATCGAGTGATTTATTAGTTGGTCAAACTTTCGGAGTGCCGATGTTGTTGTTGTTTGAGTTGATTTTGTGAATCAGTCTTTAAACGACAGCAACAACAACAACAACAACAACAAAGTCTGAACAGACTTTCACATAGTAAAAACGTGAGTCAAGAATTGGGGGTGTGAAGCGGCAGAGACCCGCGGACTGCGATCTCTTGACAGCTGACAGACATCGGGGCTCAAGCTACACTAACACACATGCATTGCATAATGATGGCACGCAGAACCCAATGTATGCATGTAGCTGACTCAGTGTGTGAGTGTGTGCAACTTTAGAGTCAGTGACCTAAACAGACGCCCACGCAATCCAAAAAGCGCCCAGACAAAAGTTAAATACAAAGGCAACTTTCTCAATGAATCGCATGGAAAAAGTACACACAGTGTAAATAATCGCAGCCACACACACACACACACACAATAGAAATGTATGCATGTGTATAAGTGCACACACATATGCAATGTTATGCAATGTGAATGCACCTCAAACCTGGAAACTTCACAAGGGACAAGCGACAAAGCGAAGAACTTGCGAAGTTTTGATCAAAGTTTCAGCCTTTGATTTTTTAAAGGAGTTGTAAGGACCTCCGAGCTTCTAGGTTCAAGTTTCACATGTGTTCGAAGTTCAAAGTTAGAGTTCAAAATTAATATTGATATGAAATCAAAAGGCATCTTAAGATTAAAGTCACCGTGAGGTGAGAATGGGATCCTTTGAGATGATTTCCTCATATATTTAAATGAATCCATATATATCAGAATATATATCCATATATACCTATATCTATATATATCATATATCATATATATCTATATCTCTATCCATATCTATATATATCCTTTCTTCATTGATAAAAGAGACGCACCGCCAGCGGTTGAATATATGACAGATATGCGGGAGCTTAGAGACTTGTTTATGGCTTAAAGCCCCCAACCAATGGACCTCTGCGACTTTTACCCACTTAAAGAGTTTCAAGTTCAGCCAAAATAACGGTACTACTTACCTTGACGTTGGGCTGTTGGAGCTGCAAGAAGGTGGCAACGCCGTTGCGCACACGATTCCTGACGCCGCGCACTGTGCCCTTGGAGGAGCGTATGGTTGATGCTTGTGCGGGGCGACGCACATCCTTGTAGCCAGCGAAGGCATCCTCCTCATTCACCTGATCTGCCGCATCGATGCTCATGCTCAGCATTTCGTAATCCGGTGACATGGAGTCCTCCCCGAAACTTCGGAAGTTCTCATGTTCATTCACATGGAAATTGTAAAATTGATCCGCCTCGTATTGCAGGGGTCGTCCATTGATCTTGGTTGCATGAGTGTCATTGATTCTCTGCCGCTCCTGCTCCCTTTCCCTTTCCCGTTCCCGCACCCGCTCTTCCTCTCCCAGTCGGTCTCTGTCCGTGTCTTTGTCTCTGTCGCGTATATCGCGTAGCAGGGAGCTGGGCAAGAGGACACCCAACTTGTGGGGTGGCGCCGCCTCATTGGAGTGCAGCGAGTCGCAGCTTAGGGATGAGCTGCTCTCGTCGCATTCCTCGCTGTCCGTCAGGCTGTAGGCGCGATGATGCGTCCCGGCCTGGCCATTTGAGGTATTCACTCGGATCCGTGTCGTCTTCAGATGCAGCTCCAATTTGGGAACGCTGCTGCCGCCGTTGCTGCTGCTGCTGCTGCTGTTGCTGCCATTGCTTGGCGATTTGATGCTCTCCAGATCGCTGCCGGTGCCACTGTCCAGTGTCTCACAGGGTGAGTACTGGCCGCTGGAGACCAGGTAGCACAGCTGATAGGGCGATCCCACGGGCTGTGCCACAGCTTGCGAGTGCTCCTGATCTTCGTGTGGCTGATGTTGCAGCTGTGGCTGTGGCTGCTGCTGCTGTTGCTGGTGGTGCTGCTGCTGTAATACCATTTCGCCGCCGGCCTGACTATCGTTTAACTTGACCACGCTGATCTGCTTGCCCAGCCTGCGATGGCTCTGACTCGGATTCAAGCTCTGACCGTTGGCTATCTGAATCTTGACCGTGTGCTGAGGCGCACAGACGCCAACTGTTTCGGTCACTGCACTCGACGGCCAATCGACTAACTGACTAGCGTCGTCGTCGCTGTTGCTCTGTTTGTAATAGTTGTCGTTGTTGTTGTCGTTGTTGTTGCTGTTTCTGTTGTTGTTGCTGTTGTTGCCGTTGTTGCCGCTGTTGCTGAGAGCGCTCTCTTGAATTTCACCAACTACAACTTCATCTTTTGCCTCAGCTTGCAACAAGTTTCTAACGTCATCGGCAACATTGCAGCTGATAATTGTTGTTGCTGTTGCTGTTGCTGTTGCTGTTGCTGTTGCTGTCGCTGCGGGTAGAGCCATTTCTCCAACATCAGCAGCACCAACAGTAACGGCCGCAACCTCGGCCTCTGTCTCGGCTTGGCCAATGCGCAGCAGCAACTGTGGATATAATTTTGTTGCAGCCTCAACAGTTGTTGTTGTCGCGGCTGCCGCTGCTGCTGTTGTTGTTGTTGTTGCTGATGTTGCTACTGTTTTGTAACTAGTTTCCAAATCAACTTTTGTTGCATGGTCAATGTGCAGCATCTGCAAATTGCTATCTTTCAAGTAGTTGCTGCTGCTGCTGCTGCTGCCGCCGTTGTTGCTGTTGTTGCTGTTGTTGCTGTTGTTGCTGTTGTTGCTGTTGTTGCTGTTGTCGCCAAATGCCAACAACATGTTCTGTGACTTCAGCGACATTTCGTCGCTTCCAATGTGACTTGATGCCAACTTAGCTGTTTGCTCGGATTCAATTATTATTGAAATACCGCGCAGCGGCCTTTGCTGCTGCTGCTGCTGTTGTTGTTGCTGTTGTTGGTGCTGCTGCATGCCACCAACTATCGTTGTCGTTGTCATTGTTGCCATAGTTCTGGCAGCAGCAAAAGCATTTGGTAATTTGATGCGCCGCCAATATCTAATTTCAATTTTTATGCAATTGTCGACTGCGGACTGCAATTGTTGTTGTTGTTGTTGTGGTTGTTGTCGTGGATGTGGATGTTGTTGTTGCTACTGCAAGTTGCTTTGTGCTATTTCCACTTGTTGTTAGTTGCCGCTGACCGTTGCACAGCGCGCGTTACAGTTAGTTGGCCGCATGCAGATTATTCAGGTATCTGCAACAAAAGAGTAGGCAGAATGTTGCAGGTAAGTAAAAGAGAATGACAGCAGGGAGAGAGACAGCAAGAGAGAGAGAGAGAGAGAGAGAGAGGGAGAGGGAGAGAGACTGATGTCTGAGAGCGGGAGAGCAACTGCTGCTGTTACACCCACAAAACCGTTGGCCAACTGACTTACCGACCGGCCAACCGTTGGACTGGGTGAATGGTGGCTCCTCGGCATGAGCTTGACATTTAAGCCGAAGATGCGCACGCCGAGTGCGGCGGGGGCGGCAGGGGGTAGGGGGTAGGGGGGAAGAGAAGACGGCAAAAAAAATAAATGTTAAAAGCTTTGCCAAAGCAGTTAAAAATAACACGACAACAACGAAGAGCCGCAGCAAACGGAGCAATAATAATGAAAAACACAAATCCCCACAAAAGATGCTCAGAACAAAGAAAAGAACAAAAGACACAAACATCTCCAGAGCATCACGACTTGCAGATACCCTATAAAATATATATGTATACACATACTTATACATATACATATGCATAGACAATACAAATTTTATTCCTGGTTATATTTTCAATTCAATATTTAAGGGACATTCCACTAGAGAAATCAAATCAAATCAAAATTTTAATTCCTTCCAACCATCAATCAATCAACCAATCAATCAAGAATAAAGAAAGCAGTAGTCAATCATTTTAAAAATGGCAAGGTATAGACGACTTCTACTTCTATTTCTTATTTATTCAATTTAATTTTAAATCAATCAATCAAAGAATCAATCAGTCAACATATCATTCAATCAATCAATCAAGAATAAGGAAAGCAGTAGTCAATCATTTTAAAAATGGCAAGGTATGTAGGAGTTCTTTTTATAAATGTATATTCAATTTAATTTTAAATCAATCAATCAAAGAATCAATCAGACAATATATCATTCAATCAATCAATCAAGATTAAAGAAAGCAGTAGTCAATCATTTTAAAAATGGCCAGGTATGTACGACTTCTATTTATATATGTTTATTCAATTTAATTTTAAATCAATCAATCAAAGAATCAATCAGACAATATATCATTCAATCAATCAATCAATCATTGAAGTGATATGTTATAGGAAACTCAATCATAGTAATAAAGTTGCCATGTCGCTTGTCATCTGCTATGAAGATACCTGAGATATGGGGACAAAAGTTGACTTCAACTCAACCAAAGATAAAAGTATTTTTGTTCCTAAATTAAAAATGTTCCCAAAATATCTTGAAACTGAATGTTTCAGAGAAAACCTAAAAAAACAATCATATTGGAGGCAAGGTAAAGTAATTATTAAGTAACAGGTAGGAATCTGCATGGATTCCCAAAGTCTAGCTCAAACTCGGACTCGGAGGTGGAATATGTCCAACTGGAGGAGACACGCTGTGAGGGACATAAAAATATCAGACGACTGATGGGTTGAGGTAACCCGAAGATGGGAGAAACCAATATACCCGCTTTCTCTGCACGTTTGGAGTATTGGTAAAAACCCAATAATTTAGGAGTATAAGAAGAAGAAGAAGAAGAAGCAGGGGAATAAGACGTAGAACAAGAAGAAGAAGAAGAAGAAGATTGTTAAGAACACGATTTACATACATTTGAATTACCGCCAAGTGGAATCTGGCCCGTGGCTTTTGGGACTGTCTAAAGCTGATGCTGGGGCTGATACCGATGTGGTTTTTCTGGAAACTGGTAACGGGTAACTGGTTACACTTGAACCTGCCGTTGACCAGTTACGGGATGCCCACTGCGACGGAATATTTGAAGCGGGCGTAGAAGGCGCCTAACCTCTAAAAACTGTTGCTCCTGTCGCTGCTGCTGCTGCTGTTGTTGCTGTTGCTGCTGTTGGCCTGCATTCGCCGCTTGTTGCACACAAATTTCATTTGGCGGCACAGAAAAAAAAATAAATACCAAAAATCAAAGACCAAGTGCAGTACAACAAAAATGTGCAGCTTGTGTGCAACTTAGTTATTGGGCAGATTACTAGGCGCGGCGGTACACACATGCATTTATTCACACACGCACACACGCACACACGCACAGACGCACAGACGCACAAACGCACAGGCGCACGATTTTCAATTCCGTGATTTCAATTTCGATTTTAGTTTCGGGCTATTTGGGCGTCCCAACGACCACGCGACGCGTACAACTCATTCAAAATCGCGCTGGCAACTGAAAACCGCAGCAACAAAGTGGCGTTGGGTTGGCGTGTTTTGCCAGGGATTTGTAGATGTTGTTGTTCTTCGTGTTGTTGTTATTGTTGGTGCTGGTGTTGGTGTTGGTGTTGGTGTTTGTCTTTTTTGTTTTTTACTTGCCGCGACGGCGGCTGCTGCTGTTTCTTTTATTTTTTAATTTTTGCTTTCAAAAAGACAACAAAAGCAACACACAAAATAAAAGGCAGCGACGTCGCCAACGAAATTACTTAAAACAACAACAAACGTCACAGTCGTCGTCATAAATGCTGCGCTGCGCTGCTCTGCGCCGTCGCAACATCAGTAGCAGCAGCAGCAGCAGCAGCAAAAGCTACAATTGCAAAAACAATGCGAGACGAGAATTTGTTTACGTGCGCAGGCGCAGGCGCAGCCGCTGCGAACGCCAGCAGCGAAACAACACCAAACATCAC
This sequence comes from Zaprionus lineosus, assembly GCA_035044505.1. NCBI lineage: Eukaryota > Metazoa > Arthropoda > Insecta > Diptera > Drosophilidae > Zaprionus > Zaprionus lineosus. The sequence continues at coordinate 759,226 of JAWNNX010000691.1, read as the reverse complement.
ATGTACACAACGCCCCCGCACCCTCTCGCCTACTAAGGCTGCTGCCGTTGCTGTACTCACTTTTTTTTTGCCAAAGTTAATTGTGTGCTGCCGCCACAAACTGCCTCCAGCAGCACAGTGGCTCCAAACCCATTTCTGCCGTCACAGTCATTGATATTTTTAAATTCGTTAGAAACATAAAGTGAGAAATAATAAATAGTCACAGCTTAACACTTTATAGCTATATCTATATATTATATTTATTATATAATTTAATATTTAATTGATTTTTGTACACTGTTATTGTTGTTTACTTTGCTTTTACAGCAGATTTTGAATATCTGAAACCACAGTGCATACCAACGTCGACTTTTGCGGCATTCGTCTCAGCTATTTCATTTATTTCGCCTGCGTCATATACATAAACGTGTCTGCTTGTGTGCGTGCGTGCATGTATATGCATACACCTGGGCATGGCTCAATGGGCCGCTTGTCTTTCTTTGACGCTCTATCTCGCTTACACCTGTTTTAAAGATTTTTCTCTCTTTTAACAAATAGCATATCTCGCTTTTTGTTGCTGCCGTAGCTGTCGCTGCCGCTGTCACAGTCGCAGTCGCAGTCGCAGTCGCTGCTGGGGTCTCTGTTAGTGTTACTGTTGTAGGCGCCTTAGGCTCGTCTGTCTAAGATCGACTCCAGAGACACTTATCATATGACAACAAAGAGAATATAAGTATTTACATTTTCCTTTTATTTATATTCTCTTTGAGTGGAGTAGTGGAGGCTATAACATTGCAATCGCCTATGCAGGCGCATGCTCAGTCGCAGTCGCTGCTGCCGATGGCATCGCTGCCGCTGTTGATTAAGCATTTAACATGTCTGTTACCGATCGGTTGTAGTTGTCGGTTTTTATCGTGCTTCTTTTACTTTGCTCGTTGCCTGCCGAAGCTCAAAACTATGTCAACAATTTTATCTGCAGGTGTCGCAGCTTGAGCATAAACAACGAAAACAACAACAACAGAAACAATAAAAACAACAACTTTAAGTATCGTCAATTATTATTGATGCATTTTAAATTTTTGGCTTTAATTGTGTTCGCCTCGCTGGATTTTCATTTGCATTTTATGCAAAGCTTTTCAAATTTGTGTGTGCAATCAGCAGAGCCACAAAAATGTAATGAAAAAAAAATAACTAACTGAAATTATTAAGCAAAGGTAGCGAAACGGCAACAACAGAAAATCCATTGCAAGTTGTAATTTTCCGCTAATTTGATGCGCAAGCTGCGGCCGAGACGCTGCTGACTTACCCATAGGCTTTATCACTCAGCTGGCCCACTGACTGTCGGTCCGTCTGTCTTTCTAGCCATCTATCTGGTCAGATGGGTATCTGAATATCTTGCTAACTGACTACCTGGTTACCCGACTGACCAAGCGCTTGGTCAACACTTGGCAAGTGTTTCCGCTTGTTGCGCTCCGTTGCAGCCGCAAGGCCAGGGACTTAACGCGGGGGGAGGCATGTGGCAGGCATGGCGGCTAGCATGGGGAGCCCAACTTGTGGCCGGACAAGTCAAAGCCACCGTTACTTACCGTTAGACATGCACAAATGCCCCCTCATGTTCTGCCCAGAATGCACTGCACATTGAAGCCTCTCTTTCCAATTAGAATCTCAACTCAAATAAGAAAATGTATCTATCATTTACGATGTGCAAACTGCCACTTCCACTTCCCGTGCCCGTTCCCCGTTCCCCATTCCCCATTCCCCGTTCTTTTATCTAGCTGGCTGAATGTTATGAATATCGATGGGATAGGGAAAAGCGTGACTTTCCATCCACTGCTTAAATAATAATTATGCAAAGTAACCTTTTATACAATTTCTTTATTGTCATTAAGTAAATTATTGTTATTTGTTCATCATTAGCAAATTTGCAACATAATCGTAATGGTTTGTGGGCTTCCTCTATCCATGTACTCGTATAATCGCAGATCGATTATAAGCAACAACTTATCGATTACTCAGTACAATCTTTGGTATCGCACAAAACATAGAACAAAATGCAATATTCGTAATAATTGCGGGATATTTAAAGATCGCAAGGTGTATATAAATAAATACAATATGTCGAAGTTACTGTTATCGTTATCGTTATCGTTACATATATAAATTTAGATCGTTCCTCTTTTGGTTTATTTTCCTTTTGGGTTCTCGAAGCATTTTTAACTGTGGGTTGGGTCTTCGTTTATTATTTATTTAATTTATTATCAATTAATTGTTAATTAATTATTTATTGTTTTCTTGGATTTGGGTATAGTTTTAAAATTTCACTTGTAATTATTGTCAACATCGATAACACTTAATACCGTTAAATATTCATGTGTGTGTGTGTATATACCATAAAAGGTTTCAACTATATATCGTACTTGTGTGTGTATACGCACCCATACATATACATATATGTATATGCATGTGTGCATGTGTATACATATATATAAATGTAATTGTATACAGTAAATAAATTTTGGATTCTTTTGTTTTTTCTTTACAACTATTTGCACATTTAACACGCATAATATAAGTATATAAATATAATAATATAATATAATATAATATAATATAATATATTGTATATGGAACTCCTTCATAGTATTTGGTATATGGATACGATATGCATAATACATAATTCTCTCCTCTGTAACCCCTCTATAAATCACTATAGTTAGACACTATGACTATAATCAAAATATACATATATATATGTGTGTATGTGTGTGTGTGTGTGTGTGTGTGTGTGTGTGTGACTCCTTTCGTAGTACATTATTCGATTTTTTCTGAATGAACGGTTTCGATTTGTTAGGCATTTTCAATATACTCCTATAATAGTTTTGAGGAGCCCAAGGACAAACAGATATCTGGATATATATATATATATATATATATATATATATGTATATATATATATATAAATCCATATATTCCATATACATAATGCTGGCTCGTATCACTTTTGCTAATGTCTAGTGTCTGTTTCGTATTATTGGGTATTGGTAATTGGTAATTGGTAATCGGTAATCGATAATCGGTACTTGATAATCCGGCTAAGAATCAAAAGTACAGTTTCTTAAAAATCAAAAAAACATTACATCTTGAGAGTAACAATTATTGGCATAACATTCAGTGGAACAACAACGAAATGGAAAACACTTATAACTCTAAGAACTCGTATACCCCATGGCGGGTCTAAGCATTGTTAACAGGCGATTAGAAGGTAAATAATCCAGTGTATAAATATATATATATATATATAGTATGTGGCCTAGCATTTGTCAATCTTAGGATCTATGTCTGCCAATCGCGCTCCTTCTAAGAACCGCATAATAAATAACGGGACAGAGGAGACTCTTACATAACAAACGATTGCTTTTGTATTTGTGTTGCAAAGAAGCTTACAGGATATTAAGTAGATGATATGACAAGAACAACACAGGAAGCTGACCGAATCACAACATATATAATACAATATAATATAATATAATATAATATAATATAATAATGATATTGTATTTAATCTTAACTTTGTTGGTGGTGCTCTGTCGTAATCAGGTAATGCAATGTTATTATATATCAGTATAACGGAAGAAGATATGGCGTGGCTCATCATTGCTTCATCGATAACATGTCGATAAATATATATGTGTGTATATGTATATGTATATGTATATAAAGTAATTTATGCATAGAGTAATGTGTGTAAGTAGGAAAATAATATAATATAATATAATTATAATATATTAATATCGATCGAACTTGTGCTTGTCCTTCATAGCTAATGCACACCGTTAAATGCTTAGAACAATATAATACAGTATAGTACGATATCAACCGATATATATCGCATGTGTATTTAAACCTAGTCTCATATCATATAAAGTCAGCATTCTTTGCAGGCCAATTTCACTTGCCACTCGGTCATAGAAATCAAATACCGAATGTGTGTCTGCATGTGTGTGTGTGTGTGTGTGTGTATCGGATATGGAAATAGGTGTCGGGCCATACCATAAGGGAATGGGTGTGGGTGGATAAGCGTTTCGTATTATAATAATTATAAGCACTTGGCTCTGGGTTTCCGTCTTTGTCGACTTCTCGGCCTGTTGGGCCACCCGCCGCCTCATAGACAGAGACACTCGTAACTATCGTACTACATTGAACATACTAATCAAGTTACTCGGAAATAGTTTCTAGATTTTAGTGTTGTTGTTGTTGCTGTTGCTTAAGTTTTCATTTTCATTTTCTTTTTCGTTTCTTTCTATTGTTATTTCTATTGTTGCTTTTGCTTTGAAACCGCGCAGAAGGCGCTGAATTCCCCGTTCAATTTGTCGGTTGCGGTTCCTGTTTTCTTTTTGTTTTATGTTCATGTTAATAATTGTTATTGTTATTGTTGTTGTTGTTGTTGTTGTCTTTCGAGCAGTCTTTGGGAACATATACATAGATACATAGATACATACACACAATGGGGATCATTCGAATAGCGAGATATTTGAATAGTTATTGTCCGTATTTACAGTTGCTTTCTGATCATCGATCTTCTACGATATTTATTGTCAATTACTGCCAACTGCCGGGCTGCTACAGCTGCCGTTGGGCACTGGGCACTGGGCACTGGGCACCTACTCCTCCTCCTCCTCCAATGACTTCTCGGGCAGACCGTATTTGGGGCAACACATGCCCTCGGTCCCGTCCATGTTGAAGCAGAAGATACTGCGCTCCAATTCAGTGGGCTCGTGGGGCACAATGCCATGGACTTCTTTTAGCTCGGCTTCCGGGAACCAGGCGGGATCCGAATCCTCCACAACCTTGATACCGCAAAGGCTGAAATTAGAAATCAAATCTGAATATCACAAATTGTCCACAAATGCATCCCATGATAATCTTAAGTCAATTCAAATGTAAACTATCGATTGTTGAGATGGTCAAGTGTCAGAGCTTACCGCAAGATGGCGACAATTGGAATCCACAAGATGGAGGAGAATATCAGCAAGAATGCAATGACGACGCACCAGTGGGGCCATTCCATGGATTCGGTTGCACCCTTCTCCGCAATCCAAGCGGGATAGCTACTGCCCTCGGTGAGCAGCTGATAGAAGGAGGCCAGCAGGATGGTGACCATAGCACAGGGTGACAGATACTTCCAGCAGAACATCCAGTAAAAGCCCGGCCTTGAGCCCGTCATCATTTCAATGTCATCCGAGAAACGCCTAACGCCATAGATGTAGCTGATCGAGAGGCACTCGAAGAGCGCAATGATCAGAAGCGGAAAGTTGCCCGCGAAGCTATCCATCAACTGGAAGATGTAGCTTCCGGCACCGTTGGCAAAACACATGGAGATGATGCAGCAGGAGAGACACAACGCCTTTAAATGAACGATAATTAGCTGAGGGGCTGGGGCGGAGTCCAAGTAATGTCACTTACGCCAACTATCCACTCCTTTGGTAGATTCGGGAAGAGCTTCATGTCCACCAGAGATGTAACTACGCCCTCCAGTGTACCAAATTGGGAGTCTATTCCCAACGTAAAGAGCATCAGAAAGAAGAGCACGGCCCAGAGCTGTGCACCTGGGAACTGATTGATGGCCTCCGTAAAGATAATAAATGCCAGTCCAGTGCCGGAGGCGCTCTAAACATAAAAAAAAAAATTAATTGAGATGATCTTAAGGAGACTTGACTGGACACTTACGTTGGCCAGTTCCTTTTCCAGGTCACAGACTGGCAAATTGTGGGTTCGATTATGGGACATCAGGCCGTTGCGCTCTTCCGTGCAGCGATCAAAGGTGGCGGTGGCCTTAAAGCCAATAACCGAAAAGACAACCACACCAGCAAACATGGAGGTGCCGCAGTTGGTCAAGGACACGAGTATCGCATCCCGGAAGCAATTGTTGTTGGCCGGATTGTAGGAGCTGAAGGCGATCAGGCCTCCGAATGCCAGACCCAAGGAGAAGAAGATTTGGGTGCCAGCCTCGAGCCAGACGACTGGATCCAGCAGTGTCTCCCAGCGCGGAGTAAAGAGATGCGCCACGCCATCGGCAGCGCCCTTTAAGGTGATTCCCCGAAAGAAAAATATAATTAACACCACATAGGGAAATATTGCAGTCATATAGACGATTTTTCCGGACGACGTTATGCCCTGGACCATGCATATGTACACCAAGAACCAGGACACAATTAACGCTATGGCCATATGATAATTGAAGCTCTCCGGCATATCCACACTCTCCGAGCACTGCAGCGTTGTCCTGTACCAATAGAACTGCGTCGGCGAAGAGGCCATGCACTCCGGCTCGTGGTCGTAGGTGAAGTTCTTGTACAGCCGCGTCGGGCACTCGGCCCAGGGCAATGGCGACTCGAAGCTGTGCAGCAGGTATATTAGGCACCAGGCAATTATCGTGTTGTAGTACAATGCAACTATGAAGCTGACAACGGCCGAGGAGATGCCAATCCCGCCAAGATACGGCGACACCTGGCTCCAGACACCAATTGCGCCTTTCCGCAGGCGTTGGCCGATTGCCAGCTCCAGGTAAAATATCGGTATTCCTTGTATACACAGCATTATAAAGTAGGGCACTAAGAAGGCACCTCCTCCATTTTTCTGGGCCAGATACGGAAATCTCCATACGTTTCCCAGGCCAACAGCATAGCTGTGGTCGGCAAGCATGCAAATGTTAAGAAAGGACATAAAGGATTATTTTCAATTTTGGAATCCAGCATAATGCGATTCGGATCTTCTATAGTACGGAAACTCACCCTATGGTGGCCAGGAGAAACATTATTTTACTATCCCAACTTTCACGCTCCTCCCCCTCCTTCTCGCCCTCAACAATGTCCTGCTGCTGCTCAGCGGCCGCGGCCAGTTCAGACTTTGCCTTGCTAGTGCTGGCATCGGACCCGAAAGGTGGATCCTGCTCCAATTCAGATGACTCATCAAAGGCATCGGACATGAACCCCTGATTTGTTGCTCCATACATGGGCTGATGATGGTGGTGCAGCGATGTGTGGTGATGGTGACTGACTCCATGTTCTTTGGGTACCAGACGGCCACGCAATTCCTGTTATATGATTATGATTATGATTATGATTATTATATTTATTAAAATGCTTTGAGCTATTGAAATAAAAAGGACTTACCCGCAGCTCCAACTGATCGAGACTCTTTTGAGTTTTAAGAACAATGTCGCGCGAGCTTTGACGACGCAGCAGTTGCGCTGTGTTAGCCATTTTATTGAAAACGCGTTAACCAGTAAAATTGTTTGTTGTAATTGTTGTTTTAATATAATTATAATTGTTGTGGTTGTGGTTGTGGTTTTCTTGATATCCCTCTTCTTCACTAGGTAATGTGCTTGTGCGTGTGCGTGTGCGCTATCCACTTACATACGTGCGGGTGTCGTAGCAGACTGCTATGCTGTTCACGTAATTGGCAACCCAATCAACATTTTCGTTGCATACTTTTATGAGCTAAGCGAAAATGTCACTAGACGCCATCTTGACTACAGTGCACATAACAAGTGGACGTGAATCTTTTGTTAGTTTTAGATTACGCTAAACAAAGAGGTAAATTCAGCCAACGAATAAATACAAATAAATATTAACATGCAAGTAACAATTAAGTAGTCTGTACACACAAATAACATACATATATTCATTGTTCACATGCATTATGACTACGTATTTCCCGTTCAGGATACGTCGTGACATCCATTGACAAAGTGTTACCCCATACCAGCTCCCGACCCTATTAAATCAATCAACGGACTCCAAGTCTTGCAGACACACAATCTCACGTATATCTACACACATATACACAATTTATACGCCCACATAAATGTACTGCATACGCTGATAATAGTATCCATTAGCTGTAAGTCTAGTCAGTAGAAGCGTTTGGAGTACACTAATGGTTTTAGCGCGCATAAACATATTTTTTTTCCAAACATTTACTGACTAGAGTTGACTTAAACACATCATTAACTACCTTCTTCTTATTACATATATGCATTTTTAACGATTTTCCCGTACATGCACAACATTCAAATATTATAACTTGTTTAATTCATTTTCATCGTACCGTTAATATTTTCTATGTGCGTTAACTTTAAACGTTGCTTTAAATGTTGCCTACTTTTCAGCTGTATTTATGTACATCGAGAGCACACGTAAATTTCATTTGCCTTATATAACGAAGGCAAAGGACACTCTACAGATTTGGTTATTTCGCTGCACGTGTCTAATGGCAGGTGGGTGGCCAGACATTAAACCTTATTAAGCGTCATTCCTGCTGATGTTCATTTTATATGTAAACACATACACATAATAAAACTTAATATCTATTTGCCGTGTAAATAAAATTATATCTGTCTGGCTCTCACAAGCTAACCAACGCAAGGCTAACAATTTTAAAGTCTCACAGCGAAATGTAAGGACGCGTCGTGCTGCTGTAACTACAGAACGATGACAAAAAACTGTTGAGCGGATAGAATGATAGTGAAAGAAGTCACAGCAGCTGCTGCTGCTGCTGCTCCTGCTACTCATTGAGCGCGCGCGCAGTCAACAAATGGTATAGCTGATAACTGTGAGCGCCAATTAGAATGAGATGACAGACGTGGTGCGGGGGTGGATGAAAAGCAAAGTTGCTGGGGTCATGAATGAAACGGTTTATGTAAACAAAATGAGGCCAAAACAACAAAATGACCTGCTATAAAAATAGGCTAACAGAGACCAAAAAATCTAAATTTTCCTAGCAAACGTACATGCATAAGTATTCTAGGAAGGTTTTTCTTTTGATTTCAGTTAAATCTGTCAGAAAATTCTTTATTATTGTCAATAAGTCACGTAACATAAAGTTTTGTATGAAATCTTAAAAAACTAACGTTTGAGCTCAAAACAAAAACGTAAACGCAAATTGCCAAATCGAAATAGCAACCTAACAAAGTTTTACCTACGTAACGCAAAAAGTGCAACGTGAACGCAAAAAGAGCATGTAACGTGCATGTGGCTAGATTTATTTATTGTTATTGCTGCTGTTACGTTAAACCGTGTTTATTATAAAAAGTTACTGAATTACATTATTTATCATCAATTATTCCCTCAAATTTAAAACTAATTATAAAATAGAGTTGACTTTAATAAAACAAAAAAGAAATGTTAACCAAAAGATATACGAATGTGCTATATTAGACAAGCTGCACTGTATCTGATTTTGTTGTAGCCGGTTGGGGCCACTGTGAATAACAACACTTGCCAAAAGGTTTCATAAGAAACCCAAACATCTTTCGCTATGGTTTTTAAATGTCAGGAGGATAGTTTTCTTAAACAGGTAGTTTTTTTTCAAATAAAATAAAAATAATTATTAATTCACTCGTGGATTCTTTAATACAAGTTCCAGACGACGGTCGTTTCATGTGACTATGCTACACTGGACTGGAGTGGAGAAAACAATAACATAGAAACACGTCAGCTACGCGGCTTTAACGTTGTCTGTGAAAATACTATTCTCTTTCCTGAGGGTGGCGGCCAGCCATGTGACTTCGGAACCATAAATGGTTACCCAGTGCGTAGCGTACTACGTAAAGGTAGCACAGCAGTACACTTTGTGGAATCGACCACCAGCTTTGCAGAAGGTGACGACGTGCAGCAACGCCTAGATTGGGAGCGCCGTTTGGATCACATGCAACAGCATTCTGGCCAACACCTGATTACAGCCTTGTTTGATCGCGAGTTTAAGTACGATACCACATCCTGGTCACTAGGCTCTAGTGTCTCGTACATACAGCTTAGTACACCCCACCTTATTAGCCGTGAATCACTTGATTTAATCGAAAAACAAGCCAATGATTTAATACGGGAAGGTCGTGATGTAAGCGTTCAACTGGTTGATCCAGAAGTTGCTAAAGAGTTTCAAGATGCTCGTGCACCCCGAGGCTTACCCAAAGATCATGAAGGTCTAGCTCGTGTTGTTCGTATAGAGGGCATTGAGTCAAACATGTGCTGTGGCACACACGTTACAAATTTGTCCCAGCTTCAGTGCATAAAGCTACTTTACGCTGAAAAGGTTAAGACCAATATTCTGGTGTACTTTGTTGTCGGTGAACGTGCAATGCGTAAGCTTGGTGAGATTTTCCAACGTGAGCAACAGCTCACGATAGCCCTTAAGTAAGTAACTGTTACACCATTTACCCTGATAGCACTGTGTAAACACTATGAACTTTGCTTAAACAGAGGAGGCGCACAGCAGCATATGGAACTAGTGCAGAAACTGCAACAAAATGTAAAGGCTACACGAAAATCATTTCAGCAACTTTTGAAGGACTTTGCAACAGCCGAAGCAGAAAATCTGGAAAATATACCCAAAGCCTCGCGACCAAAATTCTTTGCACTACATCGACGCGACGGTATTGAGGTGGACTTTATAAATACATTTTTACGGAATGCACCTGAAGAAATATTTTATTTTCTAACCGTCTCCGAGGGCGTCTCTGCTGGTAGTGCAGCCAAAGGCCACATGGTTTTGCGTGGTGAACCAGCGGTTATACAGGAACTTGGACCAAAGTTTTTGGAACTTCTTGACGGCAAAGGCAATGGTAAAGAAAATAACTTCCAAGGTAAAATCAACAATCTGGCTAAACTGCAAGATTGCATGATTTTATTAGAGACACACTTTAAGCCAAAGAAAGCACACGTAGAGCCGGCCAACGGCTCCTAAAAATAAAGGGTCATATCACAAATTGTTCTTTGTACTTTTTAGTTATTCATTTTTCAACATTAAACATAATTAGGTAGATGTAACGAACAAGTTCATGCGGTGCATTTCAACCACATCACAGATAGTTAATATCATAGTTGTGCATTTTCCACTTCAGATGCCAGAACTCGTTCCAGAAGCCTACGTCAACGATGCGCTTATGGAAGTTAAAAAGTCCTACAGTAGTGTATTCACAGATTGCCGGATATGTGCAATCATCCTCGTCATACAGGTCAATCCACATGAGTGTGCAAATACCTAAGGAAAGTAGACGCAGTTTGTTTTGATTAACAGCACGTTCAAGCATAATCAGATGTTTGGCTGTTTCCGCATTCTGCAGCGCCGGCGGTATGGTTATTATTCTATTAGTATGACCGCGCAGCAATGTCATGAAGGTACGTTGATCTGGATTGGTACGTGCAGACATGTATAAAAAGATTGAGCCTGCTCCGTAGATCATTGTCTTTTTTGGTTTAGCATATGATTCCTTGACTACGCCAACAGCAACTTCGGAGTAATCGCGTAACAGTCCTTTCCAGTAATTTGCCCATTTTTCAACAACGGTGCCTTTGAATTTATCTGGTAATGTGAATTTTTGTTCGATGCGCACTCGTAGTGCTGCCAAACGGTTGCCCACTCCAAGCAGACGCATGTTACGACGGAGTTATTAATGTTTTAAGTAATGTTTATGCAACTAAAATACAAAATATTTCCATACGCTTTTGATATTCGTGCGCTTTAGAATAAATATCGAGTACATCGCTTTACGATGTCATACTTTGACACAACGTTGATTTTGAGAAGTCAACTAAGTATCGATATAATTTTTAAAAATACACAATTTAAAAAAAATATCTCATATTTCTAAATGAGTGAATTTTTGTATAAAGAAATCGCTTAAAAACTCTATCATATAATTTCCAAGTAATTCTTAAAATTATTTAAAGTTTAAATTGTAAAATTAAACTTCTTACTAGAGTCGATTAAAATTTTAAAAATTACATTTAAAATTACAGATTTCAGTTCAAATGTCAGAAAACCTTCTCTATCGATTCTTACAACATATATCGATAATCATAACAATTACAAAGATATTCGATGACAACTCAGGCGGCGCGTAGCGTTATAATTGCATAAAAAGAGACGCAAAACAAATGCAATATTTGGAAATTCAGTTCCAATAGTGTCGAACTCAATCGCGAGTATGGAAGTCGCGTAGCTCGTCTGATTCATGCCAACGTCACAATACATTAACAATACCGCAGACGAGCACAGACTACGTCGACACACAACAACGGCGACTACCAACCACAAGTTCATAAAATAAATTTATAAGAAAAAGAAAACAACAGCGTTGAGCTAGGTACTCATATTTCATATTCTCCCTTAAAGGGGTAACTTAAACTCTAAACAAAGGTGTTTTCGCGAAGACCTAAAAGAAGCCACAAATTTTAATTTACAAATCGCCAATCACGAATCAAAACTTGTTGCTCTGCTAGACGCGGCTGAGTGCCATCAGTTGTGCGTTGTGAAATTCAAACGACGACAACAACAATAAAAATCCAGTCGAAAAGCAAAAGAAAACACCCCTTCCAGCCAAACTGGAGAAGTGGAAGAGAACTCGCAGTTCCACTAAAAAGATGGACCAGCGCCAGCGTAGTCCATCGGGCGCCCCATCGTCGACTGCACCAACTGCAGCGACAATAGTCCACAGTACTGATAAAACATCAATTCTGGAAGGTAAACGGCAAATGTTTTTAAATTTATTTTTAATAACCTACATATGACACACCAATTCATAGAAATCTATATGTGCATAAACATATACATACGTGTACATACATAACGTCTACTTTGTCTGGGCGTGTTCATACTCCGTATTTAAAAATCTTTTACAACGGGTATGACTGCTCCACGGAATAATATTAAACAGATTTAAAGATAATATAAAATCAATTTAACTAGGGTAGTTAGCAGGGTAGACTCTTAAACTAGTTATTGCTGGGTTTCATCATAAAATATTGATGTTATCTAAAAAGCTACATTTTTAGAACACGTATGCTTTTTGTCAATATTTACTTTCACTGGGCATCCATAGATAATGTCTTATAAAGACTTTAAGACAAAGCTTTCTCCTGCACACATGATAGCCCATGATTTAAGCGTAGTATAGGGTATAATTGAAGCATCCCGTTTCGTTTTGTTTACTTTAAGTCTATTCCATGGCTGCTGCTTTTATCAGTTCCAGAACAGAGCTTGGACTTAAATTTGGCTGAATCACTGTCAGCAAGGGGATGCACAGACAACTAAACATCTGCTCCTGCCCCGAATTAAGTCTAAAAATATTATTACGCATTGAACTTGCTCTCATACCTCAAGCTCTGCGTATATTGAGGTCATTCAAAAGGATAACACGCATGTGCTTCTTTATAAATTTATACATATGTGCGTGAGCGTATGCGACCTGTTGATTGAGCTATATTATGGAGAAGCTCACCTAATGAACCCCTTTGTAATTGAAACGTGACATTGAGCTTGGACTGATGAAAGGCAAGCACTCAGCACATCCCGGCTGAAAGTTAAATTGTTCATTTGATTAGAGATTAGAAGGTCTCTAATTCAATGCTCTTTTGTCAGCATAACAGAGGCTCTGTCTTTTCTCTTAAGCTTTCCAATAAAGGAAATCCACATAAAATCGAAATGCTGCATTTCTAAAAGTATAAACATCATTTGGAGTACATAACTTGGTCAGTTAATAATTTGCCAACAGTTAATAAGCTTGTGCAAAGCTTGAAGCAAATCTGGAAAGTGAAGTTGCTTACATTTATTTTATATTTTCCAGGCGTGATGTGCAACCTATTTGATGGTCTGGTAGACAAGGATGAGCAGGTGCGTCAGGCCATGCAACAGTCAATAGTGAAGATTTTGGAAACACATCCAGTACAGGCAACAACTATATTGACTGAATATCGTGCAAAAAACACAAAACTACGTGAACAATCCATTGCAATGCTGCTCAAGTAGGTGCTCCTTAATGGATCAAATCTGACAAACAAAAGAATTCATATTTTTCCTAAATTTTAGTTGCATACATCAAGTGGTTAGCGCGGATAAAGCGCTGCCGACGGAAGCAAATGAGAAACTTATTAAGCTGGCACTGGAGGAGCTAACACGCAGCGCAGATCAGAACATGCCATTAATACAAAATCCCGCACTTCACATACTCGTATCCATTGGACAAAGCAAAGACAGCGATTTGGTCTTTGAGTCGTTACAGCAACAAAACGCAGATGTACCACACTTCATTGTGATGCAGTGCCTCGGCCAGCTGGCGATGGCCAATACAGCTGGACTTGTACCGCACATTAAGGCAATTTTGGCGCGTTGTTTGCCTCATTTGGGTGGCATTAAACAGGATTATATAAAGCTAGCGTACGCCTATGCAATTGGAAGATTCAGTGAAGCATTGCTGGAGCATGGAACAAACACACCCACAGGCGAGACTAAAGCGTCCGCCGAATGCTCTACAGAAATCAGCGTTGCCTACGATGTGCTTTTCAATCAGTGGCTGCATTCACGTGAACCCAAGGTTTGCATGGAAATACTGCAGGCATTATCGAGCATGTATCCCCTGTTGCCCACTGATCGAATATTGGATCAAGCTCCAAGATTAATTCCGCAAATATTTAAGCTTTATATGCGTAGCGTGGATCGTAAAGCAGTAACACAATTCCTATGTTCGGTGCTTAAGACGAATCTCTTGCTGCACGCTCCAGTACTGGACGGTGTCATAGACGCGCTCATTTTGCATCTGTTTGACTTGGTGTGCGTCTATCCAGACTACGAGAAGCCACAAACGGTGAAAGGCCATTACGAGGTATTGCGATGTTTCCATTTGCTAGCGGAGAACTATGCACCCAAGATAATGGACACATTGCTTATGCATTTGCGCAACAATAGCGAACGGGAACGAATCAAATCCCTTCTCATACTGACGCACCTCCTCAACAGCTGCGCGGCGCACATCGAGAGTCGTTTACCGGCGTTTATTGAGTGCCTTAAACAGTTAATTCTCGCTGAGCGAAGCATTAAGATGAAACTAACGCTGCTAAAGACGATTGTTGCATTGGCGCAAAAGTCATTAATACGAGACAAGGAATTTGTATGGTTTGTGGTGCGGCACAGCTGCAAGAATTCTGAGGAGCATTACACAGCGGAGGAGCACGCCACATTGGTACTCAGTTGCGAGAATGCTCTCTTTATGCTCGCCTCAACGGTGGGCACCCTGGACGAGCTACTAAAACGGGAGCTACTAAATTACTTCCTGCTCTTGGACTACACAGACATTTGCGGTAATCTAGCAAAGTGTCTGGCGAGCCTCTTTGCAAAATCCCCGCATATTGAGTACGATGTTGCCAACGAAGACGATCATCAGGCATCGCCTCCATCGGGTGGCGAAGCAGCGGCATCTGAGCCCTCCGTTATAAAGCTCGGCAAAGTGATCGTTCCTAGTGCGGAAAGCATTTATGCCCGCTGCTTGGCCCTCTTGGGCAATCAACACTGTATCAAGCGTGCATCAAATATACTCAGCTTCCTTAAGTACTATTATCCACAGCTGAATCCAGCGCTAGAGGAGCTTTGGGAGCGTCGCATTTCCGACGTACTGTTGAACATAAACAAGCCGGAAGTGTATATAAAAGAGCTGCACGGGTTTATCCTGGAAACGAACGAATTCCTTGTCGTACGCGATGAACATTTCGCCCAACGCTTGGCCAGCAAGTTGGCCGATCAAATGTACTTGTATCCCATGCAGTTGCCGTCCTCTGAATGGCAGCTGCCAGACTTGAGCGTCGAACGGGGCATGCTTCTGGAATCGGTGGCGTTGACACTTTACCAGGTGACTGACGTCGCCTGCATTCACACAAAAATCGATTTGATAGTGACAACCGCACGACAAGAGCGACTGGACAAACGTGTCAAAGTTGCCGACTACGAGCGACGAATCGAGCCATGCTCCAGAGCCTTGGGCTATATTGCGCGGCAGCACTTGGCGTATGTTATAAAGAAATTGGTGGAATTGGAGCAAATGGGCGGTAGAAAGCACTCAACGGGTTTCTTCAGTAATCTTAACTTTATTAAGGACATGCACAAGGAACTAGAAAACTATAAGACCAATTTGCTGGTGATAAAAGCTTTAGGTCGCATCATGGATGAAGCGGATCCCCTGCAATCACTGCAGCACTTAGATGATACAATGCTTAACTTTCTAATGATTCAATTGGCCGGTCACAAGGATCAGGTCATCATGTCGGCAATACTGCAAACTCTGCTCAGTATTTGCAACCAGTTAATCGTTACCAAAGAGCAACTAACAGCGCCGCTCAAGCATCGCAAGCAGATCATGGACACTGTCTTCAGTATACCCATTGAGGCGCCATATCAGGATCTTCCACTATTGCCGACCATTCTAAAGTTGGGCACTGACTTTATTCGAATCGGTGAGTTGTTCACTTCCATAAAAGTCTTATTATTCCAGTGCTAATTTGGTTGACTATGTTACAGGCGGAACAGATGACTCTGAAAACGTGGATGGTAGTGTCATCTTTGAAATCTCATGTAAAAACTTTTTCAATTGCGCTAAGCAACTGAAGACGAAATTCGACTCGCAGGAGGAGGATGAGCACAATAGTTTCTTGGCAAAGCATCTGAACGAATCGCTACCACAATTAAATGCCTTGGTGCGAGTCATTGTGGAGCTGGATCCGTCGCCTTCAACCCTGGATCTGATAATCGGAATACTGGAATGCTGGATGCGGGACAGGAACTCGGAAGTGCGCATTTGTGCTAGTCATGTACTTAACCATACCCTGGAAGTGTACATCAAGTCTATGAAAATCGGTGGCTGCGAAGCGCCGTCCAAGTTTAACCAGACAGGTCAAATGCTTGGCAAGATTGTTCCACGCTGCATCGACTCCAATGGAACAGTGCGTCAAGTATCAGTTGAGATACTGCAAAAGACATTGGAAATATCTTGTGTGTATGAGACTCTGACTATTGCCAGTATCGATTGCACCGCCGAGTGGCTCAAGGAGATTGAATCCATTAAGGAGCAGATAATAACGGATGAGCCCAAGCAGATCTACAATTTGGCTGGTGACATTGCAAAGGTCATTGCCCAACGTATCTCTAGCTTCCAGTATTTGCAATTTTGGTGAGTAGAAATAAATGTGTCTCCATGGATATCTTTTTATTTGCTCTCTCGCTCTTTTCTGTCTCACCGTTGAAAGTAAACTATTTCCGTCTCTCCATATTTCGTGTACATCCTGCTATATAAAAAAAACTAAACTGGAGCTACCCAATCCATTCTTGTCCAGATTTGCTTTTATTAATTTGGTAACTGATTTTTCTTTCTACATTTTTCCTCAGTAAAACTTTATTGCAATCTCTACGAGATCCGGAACAGAGTTCGACCATAGGGGCCAGTGTGGTGCTGAAGTTCTTTATACAGCTGAAGGGATCGGAGCTCTTCCATGCCATACCCGATATAGTGAAGGATTGTTTGCTGGGACTGCAGCTATGTAATGTGCCGCGCGCCAAGTCTGGTGTTCTTAAGGCATTGGTGGCACTGACCAAACACCACCCAAAGTTGGTGTGCAAAGAAATGTTGCAGCAGCCGCTGCCCTATGATGAGCATCTCGTAGAGTATTGGCATTTGATATGCAATGATCCGGAGCTCACTGGGGTTATGCTGGACATTTTTCTCCAATTGCTTAGCGGCGCTTGCTTGCATGAGACACAGGATGTCAATGGTGCGACGGCTGATCGCCAAAAACTGGCAAACGTACCGCCATTCGCTGTTTTTTGTGCCCTCCACGAGATGCTACCCTGCAAGGACATACACGAGGTAGAAACACAATCGGAAATATTCCTTTCTTATGTAATATAAGTGATTGAGATTTTTGATTTACTTGCAGCAATTGAAGACAAGATTTGCGGACATGTTCAGCATGCTATTGACTTCACTCTCAAGCTATACAAATGTTGGCGCACCAATGGCGACAGTGCCACCACCATCGAGTCCCAGCCAGTCAAGCAAATCGTCGACCAAGTTTGGTTTTATACCCAACAAAGATCTGATCAAACTGAATCCCTGCCAAATCGCCCTTGAAACTTTTCAGGCATTTTTAAACAATTTGGAAATGGAGCAAATTGCCACCGTATTAACAGTCAATACGCAGCTAGCTTCCAGCTCGGACTGGCATAGCTATATTGAATTATTGACCCCGATGGCCATTGGATTATCCAATGAACTGCAGTTGAACAGCCCGGCAATGCGACAGCTGGTAAATGCACTAAGCAAGTACATTGCCTCCCCTCATGATGGCCAGCGTGTTGCAGCCGTTGGTCTCTTCTCACGCCTGGTGCCGCTCAAGCCAAGTGGCGAATTGGTCAGCACAATAATGTTACATCTGAGTGGCGCTCTAAGTGATCCCAATGCGGTGGTACGCGGTCTAAGTCTGCAGGGCATGGGCTACGTGGGTCAGCTGAGTGAACATGAGACGTCCCGCTATTCTGAGCTCGCAATACAAGCGCTCCTCAAAGGCGTTGATGAAACTGTTGGCGAATGCCTAATCAACATACCGCTGGAGAGTATGCGTGGACTCTCTCGTATACTGCAAGCGTTACCAAGTGAGCGGGTGGAGCCCTTCCACGTTTCACTAGCTATTCGTATACGTCCGTTCTTCAGTAACTACTCGATGGAGATGCGCGAGGCGGCTATTATCTTGTTTGGCGATCTCTGTGAGTCGAAGCATGATGATGGCAACAGCTCACCAACCTCATCCATGGAAGCGTTACGCGAGCAGCTCGTGGCCAATCTTTTCCCACTGCTTTTGCATCTTAGTGAAAATGAACTGGCAATTGCCACAGCCTGTAAAGGTACCTTGCAACGCCTTTGCCGTCTACTACGCGCAGTGCGCGTTAATGAAGTAGTTCAACAGCAGCTCGGCGATAGTACGGATAAATATCATCAGTTCCAATATGACAGCTTTGTGGTTGCTTTTGTCAAAGTGATTGTAAGTCATATACATGCCATTTAAATAAGGAGTCATTTTAATATTTATTTTAAATAACAGGCGTTGGAGCTAACCGAACACATCCAGGATTTTATAGACTCTTGCATGCCCAAGCTGCGTAGCCAGTGGCCAGAGGTACGTGGCAGTGCGGCTATTGTAATAGGTATGTAAATATAACTTTGATTGAATATCTACAAGGACAAAAAATTGATTTGGAAAATATTTTTAAGGTATTTTGCACAACTTCCTTAGCGAGCGGAACACACAAACCGAGTCGGTGGGCAGCAAAATTTCTGTCCTGCTCAAAGATGAGCAGGCGTCCGTGCGCATCCGGGCCGCACAGGCACTTGGATATTTCTATGGGGACATTTAGAATGAGCGATCACCGGGTAGTGGGACCAATATATGTAAAAGGAATACATATAGATATCAAATGCATCTCCAATTCTTGACTATTAATACAGACAGCTGCGTCGGCAGCTGTTACATTATAAGTAGTATTTTTCGAAGTGTGATCCTGCCAACGTGTAGCATTAACGTGGCCTTTGTGTATCCTTATTATGTTAATAATCGTTACCTTTTTTCTGTTACACGTATTCGTAATTATTCATATATTTTTATTGTATTTATGCAAGTCGTAAAAACGTTGTTTATATTGTATGTTAAACTATAAAGCTTTAAATTATTGGCCCATTTGATCTTCTGCTGAGTTTTGGGTTTCATTGAGCGGCTTTGTCGTATTGGAATATTTCTAAAACGATTGTTTTATATAATACATCAGCTTTGTCAATTACCAGTTGAATAGTCAAACTTGAGACAGAAGATCAAGATCAAACATATTTGATCCCCAGATTTGTTATTAAAATTCCAAATTATCTCCAAATTTTAAAACGCTTATAATACCAAATATAATTATATACAAATACAATGAATTGAAAACATTCTTAAATAACATTAATTAACCCAGAACATGAAACTGGATGCGACCGCTCGACCAGGCAATGGTCAGTACCGAGAGTTCGTTCTCCCGGTTTAGTGGCTGGAAACACACAAAGCTGGGATACTCGGATGGTGACTCGCCGCTCAAATAATAGCCATCAGATATTTGAACATCATATTTTTGTATGTATGTGTGAAATATTGCAATAGAATTTGTTGACTTGAAGGTTATGACAAGATATTTGCCATGTGGATCCCATGCCAGTTGTTGTACTGGTCCTCCAATGAGCGTTTGGTTGTTGCTATCCATTGTGCAAGCATTAAGATCTGCAATTGGCACCACATCTTTATCGTCGGCCTTTGCTGCAAATAAAATAAAAGTTGTATACATTATTATATATATATATATATATATTATATATACATTATATATACATTATTATATATACATTATATATATACATTATTAATTGAAACCTATATATCCGTCTTCAATAGGCGGATGATAAGTATATATAGTAGTGTAGGCAGCATTATACAGACGATCTGATTGCTTGTACAGTCGCCTACCTGTTGCACGCCAATAATAACCGATTTGCTATTGGGCAATTTGAAAGGCAAGTACTTGATATGCTTTAAGACACAAGTCCTCATTCCTAGTTGCCCAGTTTGTTTTTAAATGGTTATAATTGTCCTACTTACATGCTTGGAGATGCAATTGTACAAACTGCAAGCGATATAAAATTGGCTCGGATGTGCTAGCAAACAGCAAGAGACGACCGCATGGTGACCAGCAGGCGGCTTGTACAGTACCGCCGCATATCCAACGATCTGTGCTCCACTTGTTAAGACATTTCCACACACGAAAAACGCGATGAACAGTGCTTGCGAATAACCACTCATCGCCTGGCGACCATTTTATTAGTGAACCTGGGGGACCAATACGCTTTAGCGGCTGCATTTGGCCATTATCGGGTTGCCAGATGTGTATTGCACGATCACCAATTGATGCGCAAGCTAAAAGCGATCCATCTGTGTTCCATTGCAAAGAACTTATAGGCGCGTTTGCAGGACTAAAAAACAAAAAATGTCAAATTAGTCTTTTAAAATAATATTATATATTAACGCACTGTTTATATATGTGACTGGGGTTGATGGTGCGGCCAAAGTGCAAATTTGATTCAACTATCCAAAAGCATAAGCCCTGACGACAGCCAACCACAATTTCAAAGGCGCACTGTGGTCGCCATGCCATGCACGTGATTCCGGTTTGCATTGGACTTTTCAACAAAGGACCAATGCCAGAACTGGCGCCAGTCTTTTGACTAAAAATTCTCACCACATCGTCTCCACCGGCAACAGCCAGTTTGAAATGGTGTAGGTGCCAGGCAACGCATCTTACTGAACTATTTATCCAGTCCCTGTTAACAAATGTTATTAGTTTAAAACTTGTAATTTTCGAAATCAGAAATTTCCACCTTGTTTCCGCATACTGTGCGATGCGCTCTGTGCTTAGTTCTTGAGTGTGAGGAAATACCTTTAACTTAGATATTTTATAAACCTCAAACAACTTTGCAACATAATCTCCAGTTTTGCTAATCAGCGGAGACTGTTGACGAGTCTTTTCGTTACGTGCCTCCTCCAGAGATTCCCAAAATCCACCATCGAAAAAGGCGCGCGTTATTCGCTTCAGCACGCTTTCGCTTTCGACCGGTATGAAGGTTTGACCAAGAGTTAGCCGGTGCGCTGATGTACCGATAAGTTCGTTTTTTAAATTTATCACAGGGTAGTGCTCCAGGTCCGATGTAAAACTACGAGAATGACTTTCCCCAGATAGCGAGGACAACGGGTATTGCTTAAGATAACTTAGAGAAGCCATTTAAAACAAAACGTTAAACTAATAATGTCATTTAAAAAAGTGTCAGTCTTGGAGATGTGCAACGCTCGATAATTTAAACACAAGTGTAACATCGATTATTCTTATCGCTATGTAATACCTTAGGCTACATAAATAATTTACTGGTAGATTTTTAATAATATATTCGATATTAAGTATTATTTTAAATTCAAAAAATTTTTTGTCAAATACTCCACATATTTAAAAATTTAAAAGATTGAATAATAGTATTTTAAGAGTAATAATTTTATATTTTATTAAATTTAGTTATATATAATTATTTGGAAGACTCTTTCATACAGTTTATAAGAAAACAAGATAAATTCAAACATAAATATTCTATCAAAATTATATTGAAAAATTCTCTGATTACAGCTCATCTAGAAGGCGTTGCATCCCTGGTTTTTTTTTTATTGGCTGGAAGCAAATGAATTCAAAAGACGCATAGAGTGAATAACTTTTGTTGAGTAGTACTCAATTCGGCGTCTGTTAGATATCTTATTTTATTATTTAAGTGATATTTTTCGCAAATTATTTGTGTGATTGAATGTAAAAAGTTAACAAAGTAAGCGCAGACGTGATATCCTTATATTTGTTCGCCAGTTGTTTTTTGTCCCTCCCCCATTTGCCAATTGATGCATAAACATAAACGCGCGCGTTCTGGTCCAAGGTGCCAATAAAGTTTTCTTATAAGTGAATAGGCTTTATATAGCAAGGAAGATGTCGTACCATAGAAAATTGCCAAATTCTAATAACAACTCACACACAACACAAATTGATCCCGAAAATAAGCTCTTACCTCAAAGCTTTAGCAATGTTCTATACTGCAAGGAATCTGGGGATACATTAGGTGAATACACATACTTTAATCGAAATCCACAGCTTCTATTAGTTTTTATACTTTTGAATTCAATGTTCAGTTGCTAAAATCGACCTTATTTTAGATTTAGATAAATTGGTGACGAATGCCGTCCAGTTTATATCCCAATGTCCCAACTCGTTTGAAATCCCGCTGCCGTTTACAGAAGGTGAATGTATAAAAAAAATTGTGTCTATTTTAAAGTCCAGATCATTCGCACAGGATGCTGATCAGCTTTCGGAACTCTTCCATAGATTTTACAACAATGCTATTAAAAGGGTAATTATCAAAAGTGAATTTATTTACTATATTTACATTTATTTATTTATTTCTGCAACAGATTACTGACCAACGTGTGCGTGATATTACTGCAAATCTTATACTGTGTAGCTTAAGTGGTGATTCAGAGTTTCGAAATTCAAACGACATTGCCTTGCTGTCCATGCAGTTATTAAAGTTATCAACGTCCAAAATAAATACAAATACTAACTCAGACGTTAATAATACTGCGCTTCAGCTCAACAGCAGAACTTGTCACCAGAATGGTACTAGATCTGCTACATCTTTGGAACGCTGCAGCTATGATCCAACACAGTTGACCGTGGGACTAGGTCATCAACTCATGCCAAATTATCTAATGGATATTTCAAAGTTTAAGAACTTTGACATCAACAATGATATTGTCCAGAACGCAATATACTCATTTATTGGCATACAGGGAAAGTACCTAAAGAAGGATATAATTACAGGGCGCTTTAAACTGGATACACTCAGCATGAAAAATCTTACAGCTGTGCAGTCAAGTATGCTATTACGATTATCTGAGTTGGGCTACTATCATGATCGGGTTGCTAAGTTTGCAAACATTACAACTGGCTTTAATGCGATGGGAAGTATGGGACTGGCGTTCATGTCAAAGTTAAAGGCAGAACTTACTGACTTTCATGGACAAGTAGCTATATTGCAGGATCAACTCAATGCGTA
This sequence comes from Zaprionus lineosus, assembly GCA_035044505.1. Classification (NCBI taxonomy): domain Eukaryota; kingdom Metazoa; phylum Arthropoda; class Insecta; order Diptera; family Drosophilidae; genus Zaprionus; species Zaprionus lineosus. The sequence continues at coordinate 735,714 of JAWNNX010000691.1, read as the reverse complement.
TCAAGAGATACAAAAGCGTGAATATGTTAACCGAGATCAAAGTTGGCTGGACCGACAGCAAGAGCAATTGACACTAATGAAACTTCTTTGCTGGTATTTAAAGCCACTGCATCGGATGCAATGGCTCACAAAAATTGCAGATGCCTGTCAAATGAAAAAAGGCGGCGATTTAGCATCAGTTTTATATGGTTTTTTAAATAATGGGGATCCAGTGATCGATGAACTAGCCACTAATCTGTTGATCATTTGCTGTGGACCGCTAGTACGTATGATTTCGCTGTGGATGCTTGATGGCAGCATTGAGGATACGTTTAATGAGTTTTTCATTGAGTCGATGAGTGATGTTGGAGCTGATCGGCTTTGGCACGATAAGTTTCGGCTACGATCTAATATGCTACCCAAGTTCATCACGTACGAGCTAGCCAACAAGATACTCAAGACGGGAAAAAGCATTAACTTTTTACGAGAAATATGCAAAATGGAAGATGCAGTCAAGGGTCGAAAGGAGCTCAAACATGTCATTGACAATCATGGTTAATATCTAATTATAAAATTATTTACTATATAGACTCATATTATATTTTATATGTTCTATCCCACAACAGTTGCCTTTATTTTCTCGGAAGTACCGGATACCACTTGGCACGCTGCGATTGAGACCTGTTACTCGCAGACATCTAAACATGTGCTGGACATAATGGTTGGCCCGCACAAACTGCTTAACCATTTGCAGGGCATGCGCCGCTATTTGCTCCTTGGTCAAGGCGACTTTGTTAGCATCTTTATTGAAAACATGAAGTACTGGTTAAGTTACACCTTACAAACGTCATCCGACTATACATATATTCTTGTTGCAGAAATGAGTTAGAGAAAGCTGGCACAGATATATATTCACATGATCTTTCCGCAATGCTGGATGGCGCATTGCGTTGCACTAATGCTCAGTACGATGATCCAGAAATTCTTAATCACTTGGATGTCATTGTCAAGACTCCGTATCCCGGAGACCGCGGCTGGGATGTCATCTCATTGCAATACACTGTTCGTGGGCCTCTGGCAACTATGCTCGAATCCGATATGCCGACATACAAGTCCCTTTTCAAGCCACTGTGGCGGATAAGGCACATGGAATTTATATTGTCCAACAAAATATGGAGAGAACAAATGAGCAATGCTAAGGTAAGTGATTTTTCCACATAATCTGCAACGGTCTTTTCCAGACGTAGGTAATTTATGGATTGAAAAGTGGTTGGAATTATTTTTAGATTTCGGTTGCACTTAGATAGGGAAAATATCGTTTATAACGTTACTACGATGTTATCAGTGTGGTTTGTTTATTGTCTGTAGATTGTGGAGTCAACAGGTTGTACAAAGGGTTTACTCTTGTAAAGAATACAAATAAGCTAAAAGGATGCTTTCGCTTATTGTTGTTCCATCTCCATGGCTGCCAGTCTTCTTGTCGGTATGTGCAAACTTTTTTGTACTTGCATCTTCTAAATTGTTCTGTAGGTCAGTTATGCTCGGAGAGTTATTTGAATAGTCATTTTTGGCATTTGGAACAGAAACGGATGCGTTTGCGTAATAAGAGACCCCTAACTGTTGGCTATTTAAGTTCGTTATTGCCCTATTCTGGATAAGATTAGCATGCACGCTGGGACCCGTAATCTCATTCATGGCATTGCCTAAAAGCAAATTATAACAATATTTCGCTGCATATTAGCTATTACTGGCCGTGATAAGGGGCCGGCCTATCAGCATTTGGATTTGAAGTATTAAAAGCAAAGGTATCAAAGTACACCTTCTTGAAAAGAATATACAAACGGTTCCACAGGTCTGATTTACCTTTAGTTTAGGCTTATGTATTATTTTCTAATTACACGTATTATAAAGATACAAAACAAGCATTTTACAGAATGTAGTTGTAGTAAAGCAAAGTTAAACAAAAAAGACGCAACTCCGAACAATTTCGCTGTATGGAATTTGGTATGTGTAAAGCTGGGAATATGCACAGACTGCTAGGTTTACAACTTAGCACGAGCCTGAAGAAGAGGCGCCAGCTTTTGGGACAGCATAATATTGCCAGCAATCTTCAATTTACCCTTCATGAAAGCAGCTTGTGGGTTCAATTTGCCTAAAGCAAGATCAACCATATCCTCATCGGCAACGGTCAGTGTGGTATCAACCTTGACGCCTTGGGCGGGTCCCTCATAAGCCTTAGCGTTCTTGCAATCCAGGGCTGTTAAATAATAATTGAAAAACAGAAATTTTATTTAGTAATATATGAGACACATCGAAAAATTTTCACAATTTCAAAAACAAATGGAATAAATAAAATCACACAAGAAAAATAATTGTACGAAAACGAACGAAATCGGAATGACTATGTCATGCTCTTTGAGCAAACAACTGGTGCCGAAGTTCGACAATGTTAAATGCACTTTGAACTTTACACGTGTACTTCTACTCAAATTAAGAAACAGGTCGTTCTACTTACTCCATTCCTTGGCAATTTTGCCATCCTTAGTAATTTTGAACAAGAACACGCCATTTACAGTCTTAGCCTTAGCTTCATTCTCTTTCACGCCTTCAATGATTCTTTGGAAGTCAGCGTCGGATAAAAGTGCCATTTTAATTGTGTTTATTGTTTAGTAACTGTTTGGAGCTGCAATGAACAAAGTTTAGATTCCAATTGTCTTTAATTTTTTCAACATTTTATTAGTGGGTTAATAGATGCTTACATTTGAAACAGAGAACGCCAAGTAATGAATAGTCAACAGCTAACGTTGATTTTTATTCCCTTTATAGTTTTCCTCTGCTAATTTGTTATGCTCACAGGTTCTCTCATTCCACCGGTTCACTCTTTTTTTTACCCATAAGTGCACTCTCGCATTGTAAAAGATAACTATCGATAAGAAAAATCGATTAGGAAACACCAAAATTGTTACTAAATTTTTCCTCTTTTGAGGAATTTTGTTTGAATGGAACTTTCAATATATTATTTTCTTATAGTATTAAATATACATAATATGGCTTAACTGTATAAAATGTTAGTTAACTAAAATCAGCAATATTCTACGTTAACAAAGCTAACTCTCTACATTTTATAAAATCGATATACTCATGGAGGTTCTCTCTTGTTATTTTTATGTTCTGTAAATTAACTAACAGCAACTGTTATCCTGTAGTCGCACTGTGAACAGTGCAAAGTACGTTAGCAAAGTTAAGATCATAAATACTGAATTATGATAACGACAAGTGCTAGATTGTGGATTACGTTTATCCCCCCAAAAGTATTTCCTTTAAGTGATAATGTTTAAAAATAGGAATAATTTATTAGGATAAATATTTACATATTATTTTTATTTGTTTTTATTGAAATATACAATATATTGTTTCTTTCTTAAACTTTTTTTTTTGTCAACAATGTGACACTTGAAATTTCTGGTAATACTACCTAAAACTTCTCTGGATCTAAGCCGGATTTTTTCATCTCCACAGCAATCGAAAATAAATAGTCGTAGCACTCTGACCTGAAATTATTCCAATTAGAATGGTGCAAAATGCAGGCAATATAATTAGCATACATAGTTTTTGTTTTTTCCCAAGTTTGACCCCATACATAGACACCATGTCGACGCACAAGAATTGCACTACAGCCGGGGTATTCCATCATAGCCGCGTACATGCTGTCGGCCAAATCCTCCTCAAAGGGCGTGTTTTCAATAATAGGAACCACCAATTGCTCATCGTACCGAAGATAACGTTTATCCTCCTCATCGTAAACACCCTATAATAGATAAAAATACTGTAGTACTACCTTAAATTGTTGTAGTATTATATACTTTTATCATTTCCAAATGTGTGCATCGAAAAGTCTTTCCCGGCCATAGCAATGTGGCCATAACAGCATGTTGGGAATGTGTGTGTATGACTGCTCCTGCGTTGCGGTGTCTATAAGCCAGCATAAATAAAGGAGTACACTGACTTTTCTTAAGACCTTTGATTTCTGGAGGCAATTGCAGGTCTTTGCCATCAACGTCCTGCACAAATAAATCTTCGGGTTGCATTCGTTCCTTTTGTACTCCCGAAGGTGCAATATATATTTCATTGCTGCATTTATTAATAGTTTTAACGTATTAAAAATAGGGTAAAAACTATAACTTTAATTATAGTAAACAAAAACTTGCTTGTGCTTTATGCTCATTCCGCCACCGGTGCCAGTAACCCATCCTAGATGATAAAATTGTCTGCATAAAAATGGGATTAAATGGCGCGGATGTTCTTCCGGCAAATCTTTAAAAATTGACAATGACATTTTAACCCAGTCTTATTGAAACAAAAGCAATTGTAATGGCACGTTGTCTCATATGTAAACAAAGATTAAAATTCCGATTACAGATGTAATGCAACTCACTCGCGATTTTATGTTCTATATCGATAAATGGATTCGATAATAATATTAAAATTTGAACAAACATGAAAGAATAAACAAAAAACTTTCTATTCTTTTACAGACATTACGCTCCTTAAACAATGAGATTGGAAAAGTCACTTACAGATTGAATCTCTTCACATCGGAAATTATGCATTTTGTTCATCAAATGCAGTATTATGTGCTTTTTGAAGTTATAGAATGCAATTGGGTGGAACTACAAAAACGCATGCAGCAGGCCACCGCCCTAGACGATATTTTGGATGCACACTCAAAATTCCTACGTGAGATAAGCGCTGGCTGCTTTGTTAACACATCTACAAACATGGAAAACCATTTGGAGGTGGTGTATGAAAACATAATTAATCTGGAGGTGTGGCAAACCAAGTTCTTTGAGGACTGCTTTAAGGAATTGTCTGCACGCGAACATCAAAACGAGATTATTGCCAATTCTGAAAAGACGGGAAGCTTTGGATATTCTACCGAACAAAAGATGGAACGTGATCAAGAACGTAAACTGTTTGAAGAAAAGATTGCAACAGCCTGTCGAAATCTTGAGGGATATGCATCATCTTATGGGAAAGCAGTAGGCGGCTTTCTGCTAGCTCTTAACTCTAGTGACGAGACTAACCTGCAACTATTTGGAACTCGTTTAGACTTTAACGAATATTACAAGAAGAGGGACACAAGTCTCAGCAAACCATTAACATTTGAACACATGCGGATGAGCAACGTTATGGGGAGCTCCAAGGGCCACTTGGCAGGACGATATAGTATAAATACAAATGTAGGTATTTTGGGTTTTGGTCAACAATCCTGGAAATAACAGTCAAATTACATGCATTCTAGGCAACCTCTTTTTTCAAGTTCCAACGAAAATAATATCAAAAACTCTAGGAGCAAGACTTGCGGACAATTCGTATTGCATAGTAATCCACATTTAAAGCTCCCTGCAACAGTTTGCTGCGAGATTCTTTAAATTTGATTAATTTAATCTATTTTAAAAATTGAAAAAAATTATTTAATGAAAATGCGACTGCATACAAGATACCTGCAAACTAAACTATTGAAAAAGATTTTAAAATTTTCACTCGCAAATAACTAGACCTAACTGTTGATCTGTCTATTCATGTTTATTTTTATAATTCTTTTTTGCCAGATTTTTTTTTTACAATATATATATAAGCCAAGCGCAAAGCGCTACTTGAATGTTATGTCCGCACAACGTGCTAAAAGTATTAGGAAAGGAATGGATACCCTTGAATTGGTTTACGCTACGTTCGGTGACGAAATGCATTATTTATACTTTACCTTTAGATTGTTGTTGCTTTTAAAATGTGTTTTAGCAAGACCGTTCTAAAACATCAAATTTTAATTTTTAGGAAAAATGTTGAGAAGTTATAAAAAGGATTTTAAATGTTAATATTTTTAATTAATCTATTTAAATATACCAATTGAATTCTAAAATAATATAATAAATTCTGGATTTTAACTGAAGATAATATAAATACATATAAAGAAAAAAAATATGCAAATTTATTTCAATTTTAAATCTTAACGACGTTTTTAGTGGTGGAAATATTGCAATCTAAAGTGTGCCCCTGCCAAATACAGACGATATACGTGGAGCAAATATTAAAAAAATCGATAATTATAGATATCGGCTTAGTTCTTTGGGGCCGATAAACAAATAGCACAACAAACTTGCAAAAGAACGACATTAAAAAAAATCAATTACTATATATGTTTGAAATCAAAACTAATCAAATTCGTTGTTTATAAACAATTGAAATCTCGATTTAGTTTTTCAATGGGTTGCATGTAATCCAAAAAAGACCACCGCAATTGTGGGTTTCAGCAAGTGTATGTGCGTTTTGTGTTGGCAGTGATTTTTTTTTGCAAGTGCAAACGAACGTGAAAAACAAGGAAAAGAGAAAAGAAGAGCTGACGCTGCCGGTGCTAATATAACTAATACCAATACATTTATTTTACAAAAATTAGTTTTATAGTGTTGTTGTTTTTGTGCATTATTAAATTTTAGGCAACCATATTGGTGCTCTAAAAACACAAAATAGAGAAAAAACGCAGCAGACAATAACAATAATAACAACGGGAACAATAAAGTAGCAAACGCATTAACGGAATGGCGTTAAAAAAAGTGAAGGGAAATTTTGAGCGCATGTTTGATAAAAACTTGACAGATCTGGTGCGTGGCATACGGAACAACAAGGATAATGAGGCAAGTGACAAGTTGCCAAACAAATTTTGGTGCTGTTGTCGTTGTTATTGACGCACAACTTGTTAATTAACTGTCAAATTTCATTTACATCAGATGTGTGTGTGAGTGTGTGTGTGCAGCTATGTGTGGGTGAGTGAGCGTCTGCTGTCAGCACTGGCAGGATTAAAGGCTTAACTCATTTAGCGGTTACGAACTGTGTCTTAAGCACTCTTTTCTCTGTAGTTTCCTTTTCTAGCAAGCGCTTAAAATAAAAATATCTTTTAGCTCATTTTCCAGATGTTCCGCCTCATGGGCACAGGAACATGTAAAAATGCCAAGTCATTACAAAGACAAGCTTTTTGTTTTCCTTTAGGTGCCTTATCTTAATTATAATGCGTGCCCCTTGTCCTTCTTTTACATCAGTTCTTTTTCAAGCAGATGGAAAAAAATAAAGCTGCGCCTCGTGTGACGATTGACACGTATATATGTATGTATGTATGTACATGCGTGTGAATATAAACATGTGTGTGTATGTATAATAAGCCTGTGTAATTTTCATACTGGTGGCCAACCATCCCCCCCAATTATTTTTGCTCCTCTAATTAACTTTCCCGGGTATTTTTTGCAAATACTTGAACTAACACTATGAAGCTTGGACGCTGGCACTGAAACAAACGATGCTTTATGTACAACCTACACACCCGTTGGTGCATTTGTATTCATTTAAACTGATAGCAGCCAGGCAACGCCTACAAACTCTAGAATCCAACTGAGGAATGAGATGAAGTAATTCATGCCATTTGTTTTATTTGCTGGTAATCTTAAGTAAAGAGTATCATTAATCTAGATTGGATAAGAAATTATGGTAGAGCATACATTTATTCCTGTACAGCTTGAAGAGTATTCGCCATAAGATATTTTATCTGGAGCACTTTCCCCTGCCGAATTTCACGCTATAAGCTGTTGACTTAAGCCTTGCCTAAAGTCTTTACACACCACTCACCTTATGTGGAGTGAGCTTCAAATCTTAACGTGATAAGGCACGCAATAAACTATTGTTTGAGCCTACACACCTACACACCTACACACAAGTACACACACACACACACATTGCTCTTGTGCAACCATCGACAACAATCTGTTTTACTAATTTGCTCTGTGTTTGCTTTACACAACTTCACAGGCCAAATACATATCGCAATGCATTGAGGAAATCAAGCAGGAGCTTCGCCAGGACAACATCAACGTCAAGTGTAATGCGGTGGCCAAGCTGACTTATGTAAGTACCCTCATCTTGTCCAGCAATAGGAGCTTTATTACCGACTGCAGTTTCAAGTGCGATAAGAGAGCTCTCTATCATCATCTATCAACGAACGTTCAAATAGGATGAATCTGTGAATAAATATATATATATAAATATAAATATATATATATATATATAAATAATAATATTTATATATATATATATATATATATATGCATAGATACAGCGTGTGTACAGAAATAGAAGAGAAGCAAAACATCAAGTTGCAGACTTAAATCAAATGCCAATAGGGGAGCCCTCAACACTTTATTCCCTAAATGCAACTCTCGTTTAAGTAATTAATTAATTAATAATTATTTTCATTTATCATAAACATTGGGAAAATTATTAACACATTCAGTTTTCTGATTGCAGTCTTTTCTCTTTTAGAGAAAGCTTTAAAGCCTTTGGGTACTTCCCGTGATTCCATTTTTTTGCTTTAATTCCTAATTTTTTAATTCTTTAAAAACAGCTTAAGTATGATTTAATTAACTTACGCCCCAGTTTTGTTTTTTTTTTTATAAATTATTTTTTAAATATCTTTGCTTAAAGTCCTTTTAAAGTTGGGTACTCATTTATCAATATAGACTCCCCGATGTCCTCATTGCCTGAACTTTTTATTGATGTGTTTTATATTATGATTGTTTTTTATTGCACTCTTTTCAGATACAAATGCTCGGATATGATATCTCATGGGCAGGCTTTAATATCATTGAGGTAATGAGTTCCTCGCGTTTCACATGCAAGCGCATTGGCTACCTGGCCGCCAGTCAGTGTTTTCATCCGGATAGCGAGGTAAGCACGACATAAGACATTATCCGTATATCTATATAATCTATAATATAATTCTGTATATTATTTAAGCTCTTAATGCTGACCACGAATATGATACGCAAGGATCTCAACTCACAGAACCAATATGATGCGGGAGTGGCGCTTAGCGGCCTAAGCTGTTTTATTTCACCGGATTTGTCCCGCGATCTTGCCAATGATATAATGACATTGGTAAGAATTTCCAAATTAACTAATTGATGCATCTAAAATTATTATATATATTTTAACCATCGTAGATGAGCTCGACCAAACCGTATCTACGCATGAAGGCTGTTCTGATGATGTATAAAGTATTTCTACGCTACCCCGAAGCTCTGCGTCCTGCGTTCCCTAAGCTTAAAGAGAAACTGGAGGATCCAGATCCAGGTTAGTTTGAAGTGGTTATTTCAAGCTGCGGTTGTTTTAGTGGGCGTTTATCCTTTGAATTTCAGGGGTACAATCCGCTGCTGTAAATGTCATTTGTGAGTTGGCGCGGAAAAATCCAAAAAATTATCTACCCCTCGCACCTGTGTTCTTTAAACTGATGACCACCTCGACAAACAATTGGATGTTAATAAAGATTATAAAATTGGTAAGTCCTGCCAGTGCCGAATATCCACCCATAAGTTCCACACTTTTCCCCGTATATTATTGTTTTATATTTATTTTTGTTTCGATAAACATATTTCGTTGCTGTACGAACTGAATAATTGTCTATCAAGAAGTTAATTAACACAACTCCTACTCCTCCACTTCCCCTTACCTGCCCAACGAAAAACGAACAAACAAAATCAAAATACGATAACCGAATATTAAAAAAAAATATAAAAAAAAAAATAAAACAAATATTAATAAAATATACAAATAATAACAGTTTGCGAGCCTCACAACTATCGAACCGGCGCTGGGACGAAAATTGACTCAGCCCCTAATTGAAATTATTTCCAGGTTTTTATCGGCGCGCTTTTATTTATTATTGAAGCAAGAACAGATTTCAAGAAACGCACGCGCTTTCATTTATTATTTCACTTTTTAAACAAAAAGCCTTTTCCATTTATAAATTTTGTATTCATTGATTTAAATTGTTTATTTAGTTTTCGGTTTCAACACTCACACAATATTAACTCACAAGTCGGGCCAAAAAGGTGCTAAAATCCGTCACCCAAACTCCCAATATCAACTTGCACACGTTTATACAATTCCACACAATATTCACGTATATTTGAAATACATATATATCTATATACATATACATATATATATATACATATGCACCTGGGGGGGGCTCATGCAATAAATAACTACAAAAGGATTATCCGAGAATTTCTCTCCAGGGATATTTTGATATTGACTTCAGTTGAGTTGCTTTGTGCTTGGACGCATCTTGGGTACGGATAAATGATCTGACTCTCTTACAACCGATCGCTGGTATTGATCGGTAATAATGTAGTTGGGTGTGGGATGATATGACAGGAGGATATATGCGCAGGAATAAGGACAACAACACGAACCGATTTGTTTATGTATTGACAAGTGTAGTTGATTCAATTGAAATACAATATTTATTGACGAATGAGCCACACCTCATGCACCCATCCACACACATGTGTATACATGTGTATATGTGTATATGTGTATATGTATATGTATAGATCGAAAAACATGAGCACCCAACAGTTTAGGTACATTCATATGATATGATTATTATAATCGCTATTTGTATATTTTATTTATGTTTTACTTTGCCAGCTCGAGATGATCTCGGGCCAAGATTGAATTGAAAAACCTAAATAATATCAAATTAATTGATTGCTTATAAAAGAAATCATGTATAGTCGTCGTATACATAGATGGTAATAGCAGCGCAGAATTCGATCATTCCCCCCATAGCTATAAATTATTTGTATAATTTTATTTTAGTTGTCTCTCAAAAACATAAATCTATCAAGAAGGAACCCAGAAAAGGATCAAAAATTATATAAATGGAAAAGATTATAAATGTATTGTATGGTATAATTTGTTGCTTGTTTCTTTTCTCTTTGCCTATTTGCAGTTTGGCGCTTTAACTCCCTTAGAACCCCGGCTAGGAAAGAAATTAATAGAGCCACTCACAAATCTAATTCATAGGCAAGTTTTATTTATTATTTTTTGAATTTTGATTGAACCTCGAAGGCAGACAGCAAAAACAAAAACCATAAAAAAAAGAAAACAAATCAAAATCAAAAACAAATCAAAATCAAAATCAAAAACAAAAACAAAAACAAGAACAAGAACTGCTGATGATAATCGAATGCTTAACCATGGATCAATATGTACAAAGCACAAACTATATATATTTATATAAGCCTATATACATATATATATATATATTCTCATTGAAATCAAATCGAAATCAAAACCCAATTCATAGATTAAACGCTAATTACCTTTCTTTAGTGTATTTAATGTTTCGTTGCGCGCTCTCTCTTTCTCTCTCTCTCTGCTTCTCTCTCTCTCTATCTGTCTTTCTGTCTCTGTCTATGTATCCTTGCTAGCTTTTGCGCTCTTGCTTGCCTCAGAGCACTGATTATAAAAAAGTTGAAAAGATTTTTCAAATATCACTTGAATTTCATTTGCTTTTTTCATATTTAGTCCTTTAGCTTTTCTTGTTGTTGTAATTGTTAAAATTTAAATAATTGATTTTAAGTAGCCAAAATATTAATTTATTTCTTTTGTTTTTGTTGCCATTTGCTATTTGCAATTGCCGTTGCTTTTGTTGTTGTTGTTGTTGTTGTTGTTGCCGTTGTTGTTGCCGTTGCTGTTCTTAAATTTGCTTATTTTCGGCTGCCTTAATTGAAACTCAACTCTTTACTATACCAAACGCCGCCCTAACCCAACATCAACCAACCAACCCATTCAACCTAAACAGCACATCGGCCATGAGTCTCCTGTACGAGTGCATCAACACTGTGATTGCCGTGCTCATCAGCATAAGCAGCGGCATGCCCAACCACAGTGCCTCCATACAGCTATGCGTCCAGAAGCTGCGCATCCTCATCGAGGACTCTGATCAGAATCGTAAGTAGACACACATTTTTTATATCCCTTCAATAATTTATGTTTTTATTCCCTCAGTAAAATATTTGGGCCTGTTGGCCATGTCTAAGATATTGAAAACGCATCCAAAAAGTGTACAGGCGCACAAGGATTTAATACTGGCTTGTCTGGACGACAAGGACGAGTCAATAAGACTGCGTGCCTTGGATCTGCTGTATGGAATGGTATCCAAAAAGAATCTCATGGAGATTGTTAAACGGCTACTTGGTCATATGGAACGGGCCGAGGGCTCTGCATATAGAGATGAGCTGCTATACAAGGTTATCGAAATATGCGCCCAGAGTTCCTATTTATATGTAACCAACTTCGAGTGGTACATGACCGTACTTGTTGAACTAATCCAGTTGGAAGCCGGCTCCAAGCATGGCCGTCTAATTGCTGAACAGCTGCTGGACGTGGCCATACGTGTCCCAGTTGTGCGTCAGTTTGCTGTCAATGAGATGACCAATCTTCTGGACACATTTGCTGTGTCGGCACAAAGCAACTCCATGTACGAGGTGCTCTATGCGGCCGCTTGGATTGTTGGTGAATTCTCTGCGGAGCTAACAGATGCCGAGAAGACTTTAAATATACTCCTCCGACCCCGCCAACTGCCCGGACACATTCAGGGTGTCTATGTGCAGAATGTTATTAAGCTCTTTGCCCGCCTGGCCACTACTTGCCTTGAACTGGAGGATCTGCCCGGCATTGTGCGCGTAAGTAAAAGCTTTGTTTATAACTGGAAATGTTTTTAAGTCTCAATATGATTATTTTTTATTAACTGCTTTTTGTTGCTATCTGCAGCTTTGTGATCATGTACTGGAAAAGCTGCAGCATTTTAATGGATCCAATGACATTGAGGTACAGGAGCGAGCGAATTCGGCCTGCATGCTTATTGAAATGCTGCGAAAACAATTAACATTGTCTACGGATGATGCGACGGGAGCTATACCGACGCTAGCGATTGAGATTGTTCAGGAAATGGCGCTGCTCTTTGCGGGCGAGCTGATACCTGTAGCACCTAAGGCGCAGCGAAAGGTTCCGTTACCAGATGGACTCGACTTGGATGAGTGGATTAATGCACCACTGCCAGAGGACACGAGTAGCTCCTCATCGGATCATGATAAGGATGATTTATTCGTTAGCTCAACGCATGCCGATGACACGTGCGGTGGCGGTGCTGGTGGAAACGACGGCAACAAGCGACGCACAAGTCTCGAACTAACGCCGGAACAGATGGAACGCCAGCGCATGGCACGACTTATTGAACAATCAAATAATCCGCATTACCTTAAATCTACACCTACCTTAACGTCAACTGCCATTGGCAGCAGTAGCAACAATTCCAATGCCGATCAGTATGACAACATCGATGATATACCCATAACAGAGCTGCCACTGGACATCGAGGGCGTAGCGGCGTTGCGTGTAGGCAGTAAGTGCAGCACATACCGGATTCCTTGCCGTACAAATAAATAAATATAATGAAATATATATTGCAGTTACCAAGCGATCGGATAAATACTTACAAGAGCAGCAGCAGGCGACGGCGACAGCGCACGGCAATAAAGATGCAAAGAAGAAGCATAAAAAGGGCAAGAAAAGTAAAAAATCGAAAAATAAAGTTGCCTACAACAGCAGCTCGGAGTCGGAAACAGGTATCCTATCCTATCCTTACATAGCCGGCAGGAGTTCTGCTCACAGTTTTGTTCTCTATTGTTCACACTTGGTAATTACAGAGCCGAAACCTATGCACATTGTCAACACAACACTTGATATGCCCGAAGGCGTTATTCTTTCGGACAGTGAGGATAAGGACGGAAAATACGATCCAAATGATCCACACCGAGCCCTTGACATTGAGTTGGACATGTAAGTATCGTCGACGATCGCCAATCGTGAACTTTGAATACTGAACCTTCGAACTTTTTGTGCAGAACCGACTTTGAAGTTCCCACGAAGGCATCTCAAGGTGCTACAGCGAGCAGCAAAAGCAAGGAGAATCTCAAGAAATCAACGAAACAAGAAGTGGAGACTGGCACCACTGCAAGCCATAGCAAAAAGGAGAAAAAGTCAAAGGATAAGTCACGTGGCGAGCATAAGGCGCATAAGACGAGCAAACAGGTAGTCACCGACCTAATCGATACGGGGAGCAGTCCGTGCAGGACAATTACGGACAATGGTAGCAGCAGTAACAACAACAATATTGTCCTAACCGATGCTCTCAATAAGCAAAGCAAGAAGAAGAAAAAGGAGAAGAGCGAGCGTGGAGATCGGGAGGAGAGGACTGGGCATAAATCAAAAAAACAATCCAATGACGAAATGCCAACCACAACGAGAACAATCTCCTCCAGTGTGCTGGGTGCGGATGACATTGCATTAGAGCAGCCCGAAGTGGCTGTGGGTGTCGTCAAGGCGCATAAGAAGAAACATAAAAAGGAGAAGTCCCACAGTAAGGAGAAGAGTGGGCATAAGTTGGAAACGCCGAGCTATGAGGACACGCTGGGTATCTCGACGCACAGCAAAGAGATTTTCTAGATCTTAAGGCAATTAATATAAATAAAGGATTTCCATGCAATATGCATAGCTAAGAACTTAAGTTGGAATAATTACCTAATCCTAATCCTAATCCTAAACCTAAACCTACGTCTAAATTATCGCTGCGATATAAAAACGAATTGAACAAATGCATAGAAACAAGAACCTAACTTCATATTATTATTTAATAGAAATGGCAATTGTAATTTTTAAAATCATTTCTGCCACTCCCTCGGTTAAACAAAGGATCTAAGAGAAAGGAAAATGCAATAAATAAAAAATGTATAATTACTATTTCTATTTTTTAAAATCAACTTGTAGCCAGAAACCGACAATTGATCAAATCCAAGTAGAATATACAATACTATATTAATATTAATACACATATATACACATGCATGCATACATACACACGTGTGTGTGTAAAATAGAATATATATAAAAATGTTAATTATATAAAGACATAGTGAGAAGAGAGAAGGAGGAGAGATTAAGGGTACATTACGTATGTATATAAAAACTACTTAGATATAACTTATGTGTAAATCTTGCGTCCAATTGTCTTACATGAAGAAAGGAACTCGACACGATCCTTTCCATCTTCCAGCAACAGATATAGATATATTTATAGAATATACATATATATGCAATAAAAATCTCGTCTTTGGAAAGTATGGAAATCGCCCGAAATGTTTAAGGGCAAATTAAGCGAGGACAAAAACCACAATAACACAAAAAATAAATACAGAAAGAAATTAACTATAAAATCGAAAGAAAAAAGAAAAAAGTTTATTTTGTCATTGTTCAACAGTTGTGTAAAATGAAATCACTCTTCAATTAAAAAAAAAAAGGACTCATCACTTGTCACATCTTAATTATTCAATCGAAATGTAACTTTATATATAAGTTGTACCTAGTCTTAAATGAAAACCAGTTAAAGGATGTCCTTGTATGCATTCAACTAGCCAAAAGCATAGAGCACCAAATACAAGAGTGGATGATAGCTCTCGAGCTTTCTGTTAAAAATAATAAACCCTGAGATTGGCTCGGTAGTAAAAAAATATGCATAATTAAGAGGTAAATTACAAAGGCCAAAGGCACAGGAATAAGTAAATAATCATACAGATCCTTTGCTATGAGAATAATGTTATGTTGTTATGTAAAATTATTTGAATTATTTGCATAATTTAAGTATGATTAATGTTTTAATATTACCGAGCCAATTCTAGATTCAAGATTCTATTTTTAACATTAACATTTCGCTGTTAAGCTTTCACCCACTCTTGTAGTTTAACACTCTGTGCCAAAAGGCTATTCCCTCTTTATATGTACCTTACAACATCAACAACTGCAATTCTAGTGGCAGATCCGATAGCTAGAAAATATCGAAGCCTAAGGAATGGCACAGAGTGGAACAAATTTTAGTTGAAATAACAAAATTATGTAGTTAGGTTTTAATTTTTGGAAGTGTTGCTTATAAATTACAGTAATCAGATAAATGTCAAATCCAATCCACCCAATCTCAGTAAGCCGTCACATTTGCGTATCCTTTATACAACTGGAATCGTGGCAAAAGTCTCATCAGGCAGTGAAGCAAATTTGAAGTTGATTTAGTTGCGTGATTAGAAGAGCAAAAAGTTTTTGAGATCTGCTCTTAAAAGTTTTCAAAAATTCTGTGTGTTTAACTCTGCCTGAGAAAGGGCAGACTTAGGACTTACTAATCGAGTACAATGTCTGGACAGAGGGACAATCTGGAGAATGATGGCTTCCATGGTGAGCAGCTCTATGGGCCCGATCTGGAACGCGTCTGCTGGATATGTTTGTCTACCGAATCGGAGAATCCTCAGGCCAAATGGCTGCATCCGTGTCAGTGTTCCGGCAGCACTAAGTGGGTCCATGAGAGCTGCCTGCTTCGGTGGATCGACCAGAAGCAGATGGGCAATACCCAGCTACGTGTCTACTGCATGCAATGCCGCACGGAGTATCTTGTAGTCTTCCCCAGGGTGAAGCTTTTGGAGAAATTTCTGGAAAGCTCTCAGAGTGTGTTAAGAAAATTTTGCCCCTACATCACGGCAAGCGTCTTCCTGGGCTCCGCCTATTGGACAGCAGTGAACTATGGAGGCGTGACACTTGTGCAGGTGCTCGGAAATGAGCGGGGCTACGAGCTCATCGAGAACGGAGATGCTATATTTTTGCTGGTCGGCTTGCCCATCATACCCGTTGTATTGTTCGTCACCCACCTGATCCATTGGGAAGATGTCGTTCTGCGTCTTTGGCACAGTCGGTACAATATTGCAAAGAAAATGCCGCTGCTTAAGTGGTACTTCAACAGGGATGCAGAATCCGGAGCAGGAGCAGGAGCAGGAACAATGGTGTCGCCACCATTACATCAGAAACCCTTTAACTTTGTCCACACTTTCTGTGGGGCCATTATCCTTCCCACCGTCGCCACAGTGATTGGCAATGTCATCTTCAAGGGCATAAGCGAGCCACTGCATCGATCGCTTCTGGGCGGACTCACGTTTATCGGGATGAAGGGGATTCTAAAGATTTATCTGCGCCAGAGGCAATATAACAGTAAGAAGCACCGCCACATCGTCGACTTCACGGAGGAAAATGTTCGTCTGTACGGGAACGACAGGCAGATGCGTCCGTTCCTGGAAGCTACAGCTGAAAATATATAACCAATATTGAATTTCGAGAACCATACTTAGGATCTCGATATGATCTCCCTAGAGGATGCGGTCAGAAGCGGAGCCTCTCGAATCCAGTAACTCTCCTCCTCAGATGAACATTAAATCGTCAATTGAAGTCCTCTGGCTTCCCCCACAAATCACAAAAATCATATTGGTTATAAAGAAAATTTTTCAGCTGGTTTTATTATATTTGTATTTGAGAATTTCTATGAATAAATTTTAGAATGTTGAATATCCCGGTTTTGCCGGGAACGTAGCTCGAAAGCTTTGTTTGGCTATATAAATATATAAAGATTCTTCTCATTTTGCACATGTGAAACAATTGGAAGTATGATTACTAAAGCAAGAAAAATCATAATTATTTATAAAATAAATCATTTATAAACAAATGTTAATCCTCGCATATTTAAAACCAACATAAAAAATAAGCAATTTCTGGCTCTAAAATGCTATGTGCTTCTTCTTCCACTTGGGGTGCGGGTGCAAAATTTTGTATGGAAATCAGCCACCCACCCGAGCTGAGGTACCAGGCGAACAGAATCGGTAGATGGTTTTTGCACTAGCTGCACGAAAAAAAGTGTTGCATACTTTCACAAGACATCACAAAATTTCCTTCACTGAACGCTCAAGGCAGTTTCTTAAGTGCTACATAGAACTAAAACTTTTTTTAAAACAACAATTATTTATTTGTTACGCCGGAAACAGAACTAAAACTGAAGCCTACTCAATACAAAATCAAGTAACAAGAATAATGTATTAAATTAAACGTGTTTATATTTTATTATATATATTGTGTGCTACTTTATTTAGCAGTTGCTCTTCAGTATTAGAGTCGTGTTTACAGCACTCGCATGTGATTTAGCAGCAACTCCTTAAAATCAAAATCCTTTTTCTTCAAATGTGATAGCCTCATATCAAATGGCATGCACATTGGGCTTCTTTTTTTGTGTTTCAATTAGGCATATACTATTTTAATTAATTAATTATTTTGAAAGGTAAGCTTCATGCCTCTCTGAAGTTATCTACTTTTGTAGCGCCATCTAGTTGTCACCTCTCGTACATATGGTGCCGGTTTAAGACAAGCGTCATTTTTAGGAGATTATCAAAATTGTTGGGTTGGCAGCCTTGATTTGGGCGGAAAATTTGAAATAATATTTGAATAAGAAGCTGATATTTTATAAGACAATAGACCAAAATATAGAAATGGATACATCTGAAAAATGGTTTTAAATTGAATTAATAATTAAACAAATTTGTTTCCATTTGGTTGTTTTGTATTTATTTTGTAGTTGAACTGCCACAAAGAGCAGTTTTTCTGTACTTTAGGGAATTTCACGAAGTAACTCATATTTTAAGTTTTTTATTTGCTCTTAAAGGCATTCATGAAATTCGGTGCTGACTTTCAAACTACAACGGTTTCTTTTGAGTTATCATTATCAGCATCGTATATGTTTGTCTGTGTGTGTGTGTTGTGTGTTTGTATGTGTATGATTGATATAGATGCATCGTATAACTATAAATATAAATATTTATGTGTAATTCCAACTGAAATAAATTTCCATTGATTTTTATACATTATCTTTGTATTTTTCTTTTCTTTTTTTTTCTTTTTTTTTTTTTCTTTTTTTGTATAATAATGCAACTGGCAGACCAACGAACTAAACAAATTTGTGTATAATATAATGTAGTAAAGTATAGTACAATATAATATACACATATACATAACCTATAGTACATATAAGTAATAATGTTTTATTTCTAACAACTCAAATGCTTAGTCTAATTTTTGGGGTTATTTTGGGGCGTACAAAAAAAAAACTTGTATATATATATTATTTAAATATATATATTTATATATATAATCTTGTTCGATCTTGAATAAATAACTTTCTCTTATGTTTCGTTCATTTTTTAACTTGTAAAATTGGTTTTATTCTCTTAGTTTTCCAATTTGGATAAGGTAATTTCCATCTTGCTTTTCGTAATTATTGCAGGCCATATTTTTGCTTATTTTTTATTACCTCTTGCTCATAGTTGCTTTTTCTTTTTAATTATTTGTTTTTGTTGTGAGTTGACTTTTATGTGTATTAATTTTGGTTTCCCTTTTTTTGTTTTATAACATTAGTTTCAATTATTGTTATTTTTATTTAAACATTTTACTTTGCTCTTGGTATTTGGATTTCTTTATTGTACATTTTAATTGCTAATAAATAATTCGGTTGTTATTTGGGCTTTTAATTTTCTCGTTTACATCTAAAGTGGTTTCATTTTAAGTTTTAGTTCTTTTTTAGTAATTAATTAATTTTCATATATATATATATATATATATATATATATATATATATATATATATTTTATATAATTGTTGGTATAATGCAGTCTTTACGGCAAAACAAAAACATAATTATGCTATTTTATTTGTGTGTATTTTTTTCTGTTTGCTTCTTTTGTATGTGTATGTGTATGTCTGTACGTTTTTAAAGGTATAACATATATATATATATATATATATATATATATGTGTGTGTGTGTGTAGGTGTGTATGTGTGTATGAATACATTTTTGTATGTGTATGATATTCATTTAATAATAATAAAAAATATATATCGCTTTTATACTTCATATATATTTAGATTTTCGCTTTTTTAAAGTTTATGAAACCAAATATATTTTTTTTCTAGGCTGCTGTTTTTAAACAAATATCAAATATGTTTTCCAGAAAAACTACCAATTAGTCATACAGTTAAGCATTTTTTAGTGTCTTATTTGTATTTAAGAATTGTTTTTAATAGTTTTTTATTTGTTTTTGTAGGTTTTCTTTTATTGTGAACTATGTATATTTAATTTTTTAATTCTTTTTAAAATTGAAAATTTTTCATTCATTTTTTGTTTAAAGGCAGTTCGAAGTGAATTTTACACTTAAAGAAGGATATAATATTTTATTTTACATTTTCTTCTCTTTTATATCTCTTTTCCTCCGTTTCCTTCTTAATTTTTTAAGACTATTTTTGTTTCTCTTTATCTACAAGCGTATTTAAATTGTTGAATGCTTTCTTCTCTTTCATTTGCTTGCTTGTTTCTTTCGTTCTCCATTCTATTAACAATTCTTATTTGCATACTTTGACTTACGTTTTCTAATTTAATTTAATTTTATTTAATTTAAGACAAGGTAAGGTAAGATTAGCCTTAAATTTTAGGTTAGAATTCAACATAATCTTCAATTTCGTTAATTGGTTGCGTTTCGCACTTCTGTTTTCATTTTCTTTTTAGTTACTATTATTTTGCGTCTGTTGCTACTTATTTTTATACATTTTCTACATTTTTGCATTCACACAAAAAATACATTTTGGTTTCTTCTTTTCTCATTTTGCTGCTTTGTTTCACAATTTTTTTTGTTCCCTAAAGGCAATTGGTTTTTGTTTATATGTTTTACAGTTATGTTGACTGCATTGCTCATGCATGCATGTTTTTAGTGTATGTATATGAATGAGTGTCTGTGTGTTGGTTGTGTGTGCGTACGCTACACATAAGGTATGACGAAGAGAATATGTATGCAATCGTATATATTTATTTGTATTTGTGTGTGTGCGTGTGTGGTTACTGCTCTTCTTTATTAATAAAATAAGAAATAAAACTCTATACGACTGGTTACATACTCGATGATATTATGTATTTCATTATAAAAGTATTTATAGTAATTTGTTCATTTGTCTTTTGATTATGCATAATTGAACGATATGAACGTTTTGTGTAATCCACAAACAGAATTTAGGTTTCCCAGTAGAGGCGAAGTTAGAGCCTATTTTGAAGCTTAAAAAGAAGTCACGTTACAAAAGAGAGTTGTGTACGTACGTTTGTATGTATGCGAAGGTATAAATGTGAATGCACTGCTGTCTCTATAAATACAATAGATAAGCGTCTTAATTGCACATATGCATATGTTTGTATATGTATGGGATTGGGTGTGTGTATGTGTATGAGTGAGTGTAAGAGATGCTAATCAAAGCATAATCTTCGTCTCTTCTTTGACTTCTAACAAATCTTTAATGTCATGGAAGTGATATTTACGTAGATTCTTTAGTAGATAACATTAACAGATGCTGATAGGGTTTTAAATAATTTAAAACGTTAAACAAAAAATTAATATTGTTTATGTTTATACTGATTGTACTATCGACTATTTAATTATTTTTTCGCGAGCGCATGAGAATAAATGAACCAAAGATAAAGGCACACCAAAAGTTGTATGTTTAAGTGTAAGCATGTATGGAAATACATATGTACATGTGCTTGAACGCCTGTACAGATGCACATAGTATTTGTATTTAATGCAACTTCAATGCTTATACATTTATATTACATTTGTTTTCTTGCTTTCTGTGTTTGTGTGAGTGCTTCTTGTAGGAAGTATGGACTTTTCATCACTTACACGTCATGTTTTCTATGTTTTTCGTAAATGGTATTGCCAGCATTTTTGTTAATATAAATACATATGTACATACATATGTGCACAATGCATAACAAGCAGACATAAGTGTGCGTTTGTATGTGTGCATGTGTGTGTATGTGTGTGTTTGTGTGTACATGGATATATTTTATTGTTATTCTTGTATCTTCTGACTTGTTTGTTGTCTTGTTTGTCTCTCAAATATTGCTATTTTTCTATTCTTATTTTTGTTGCTTTTTTTAATTTTTATTTTTTTTTATTTTTTGCTATTCTTTCTTTTTAAATATCAGATTTTATACAGATCGTGTATGCGTAATGAACATTTAGTATTGCTTATGAAATTGTTTTGTTTTTGTTTTTTGTGAAGATCTAGTTTAATTCGTTTTTGTTCATTTTAACCACATAGGAACAAGTTTCTATGCTTAAAAAATTATATTATAATAGTACAATAATTAAAGTGGATACGAGGCAAAAACTAATCATATATATCTGCTCTTTCCATATGCAATGTATTAAGTTTGTTTCCATTGAATGAATTAAATGTAATTTGTTTTTGTTTTTGATTTTGCTTTTGCCTTTGTTATTGGTTTAAAAGTGACCAGATAAAGGTGCTATATGTATGTTTGTAATAATATAATTGCTTATTTTCTGAATGTTTAAAGAAGCACTTACATTTATTTGTTTAACGTAAAATTTATAAAATAGTTCCCTTACAATAAATTTATAATGCACTACATTAAATTTAGAACATTTTGCTGTCGATATACATATATATATATATATATATATATGTATATATATACATACATATTTTACTTTTTGAAATAAAAAAAAAATAAAAAAAAAACCAGAAAATAAAAAACAAATTAAATAAATAAATCGAAGTACTAGCTTTGCGGAATGGTAGCTGATAAATTGTGAGTGGCCAAAGCCGCAAAGCTGTAGCTTAACATTTTTCTTAATATGTTAAATGACATAACAGCGGCTGTGCAACCAATGTTCTGTGCATCTTTGTTTTGCTCTTCGTTAAACATTTAAACTGATTGTAAATAAAAACATAGCACTAATTTAATATTCAATAGTATTAATGTAGTAACAGTATTTATTAGGCGGTGGTTTGCTTACATACGCAGATAAATACATATGTAGAAATAAGATACAGAAACTTCACATAAATGAGTGTGTGGTGTACATTGCTATGCGTGGGGGTTTCTGTGTTTGTGTATATGTGTATATGGGTGAGAGTTTCTCTTTTTTTTCATTTTTCGCGCGTTCCATTGAATTTTAGTTACTGTCGCAGTTATTGAGGGTATTTATTACGTATATTTAAATTTTATATTTATACATACGTATGAACATATACATATATTAATCTACATATATAATGCATATATATATATATATACATAATTTATGTAGATGCATATATAAAGCGCATATAATTGCTGATATTTGTTGCAGTTAGTCTATATGTATATATGCATTTGGTAAATTTTAAGTGTTCTTTATACCATTCTGAAGTAGCTGATCAACCATTTTGCTGTGGCTGCAAGTGTGAGACTGCGAAGATTGCTCTTCTTCTCCATATCATCATCGTTCCTTCCTTTTAAACATAAACTGCAACAAAATGAAAATGAAAATGAAAATGAGAGTTCAATTAATACACATGTGTATGTAATGTACGCAGCTATTTATCTATAGATCTGAAAGCTCGAATTTAAATATTTATATGACTTAAAGCAACAAAATAATTTAACCAAAATTGAATAACAAGTAACAATTGAAATAAATTCAAAATTCACTCACCTTAAATGTAAATATTTGGCTCTAGTTTTTAGTTATTGAAAATAGACGTTTTGGATTTTGAATTCGCCGCTTTTTTTTTTTCTTAATGCGTCTGTCGCACCTTTATGCGTTTGTTTGGGTTGAGATATTCACTTCAGTTTTCGCATACATGTGCGCGTGTGTGTGTGTGTTGGTTACGGAACTTCGCTTAATGTTGATATTTTGTGTCATCCGTCTTCTGTTTTCTGTTAACGTAATGCTAAGCTTATGTTAAATGCGTTGAAGAGCACGCTTGAATAGCACGTGGACTTTTTCGCGCGTCTGTTATTCTCTGGTAAAACGACGCTCGATGAATTTGGCATGGGCAGCAAACAAACAAATTCTAACTGTCTGATCATCAGTTTATTAGCTTTATGTTGCTTTCAAAATTGCAAGCCAAAATTATCATCTTCGTCCTCCTCGATGAAATCGTCCAATTCAAAGTCATCATCATCATCATTAAACATGGCAGGGTCTTTGAGTTCGTACATATCATCAGCTTCATTTGATGTTGATGTTGACGTTAATGCGGATGCCGATGCTGATGTTGATGCTAATGCTGATGCTAATGTTGTTGTTGATGTGGGTCCTGCGATTCTTGTTATTGTTGTTATACTGGAAGCAGCAGGCGCAGCCCGGGCACGTGCACTGTTCTGCTTGAGCAGCACGTCCACAGGCTTGTAGGGAGATTGGAAGGGTTTATTTCGCTGTTTGTTCAGTGCATTCCCAGCGTTCGCAATGCTGCCAACACTGGCGCCAGCATTAAAGCTGTTAGTGCGAACGACTGTTCCGGAACTCCCCGCTGCGCCAGCTGTTGGCGCGTGGTCATTATATCGCGGACGTTTGTTCTGCAGCTTTGTCGCCCAGCACTCGGTGGCGCGGCGACGGGCATTGGCACAGATGTTGTCACTGCTGCAGGTACCACCGCCGCCACCAGCTCCACCTGTGGTGGGTCTTGTGCTTTGGTTACCTGCAGCACCGGTCATTGGTATATGACGGCGATCCGTTTGATTTTGATTCATCATGGTATCATGGTATTGCTTATACTGATCCAGACGGCGTATCGTATTGATGGATGTCGATGCGATACCACCAACAAGCGCGGGTTTTGGCCGTGTGGCATTTGTGTGGGCAGCGGTGGTGGAGTTTGCAAATGTATCATTTTCGGCGGCGATTTTCGCTTCTTCACTCAGTTGATCATCCACGTCGTTGGGATCGGGATTAAAGTTGCGTTGCTTCTGCCTCAGATGCTGCAACTCCTCAGCGGAACGTTGTTTGCGGAACTCGTGAACTAACGGATAAATATGCTGTATGGCGGCTTCCACGTCATTCACGCTGGCGGCTAGAGGATCACAAACACAATGGGACTTATTAACGTACAAAGATTTAAATGCGGATTTAGTGAATCTACTGTTCACCCACCACCACCACCACCACCTCCACCCAGTCTACAAACTGCACTCCACTCCAGTTTTGGGTGAACGAAGGACTTACCTGTTACGGTTATACTACCGGTGGAGAAGATCTTAAGGGTTGCCTTCGGAGAACGCATTTTGTACGTAACGCCTGGATGCAGCTCGGGCTCATAGCTGGCGTTGTCGCGATGGCGCTCCGAGAAATTGACTATTTTGATTGCCCAGGGCATGCTGCAGGTGCCCAGGACATTAACGATGCGGAAGTTCTGAAAGTGCGTCGGGAATCCGAGTTTGGCCAAAATACGAGCATAGCGACGGGCAGCAATCTTAGCCTGAAATCAAAACGGCGGATTATGAATAACTTGGAAGCAACTCCAAATGGAAATAACCCTACCTGAGACTCAGATGTGGCGCCAGTGCACGTTATCCTACCAGATGACCAAATCGATGCAGTCGTATAGGGTCGACGCAGCTTCATGGTGACCATCCCGTTCTCGCGTCTGTACTCAACATTGGCGCCATTGAGCGCGATCTCCCGCAGCTTCAGATGGCATCGAACACTAAACGAACAGACGACGTTGTTGATCACAATGTCCAGCTCAGGTTCGGAATCGGAATCGGCAGATTTCAGTGTTGATCCAGTCGTAACGGCCACTGGCTCCTCTGGCTTAACATCGAGGCTATCTCCTCCGTCACTGAAGTCCCTGGAGTTTTCATTCATTAACTGTTGTTGCTGCTGCTGTTGTTGTAGCTGTTGTTGCTGCTGCAGCTGTTGCTGCTGCTGTAGCTGTAGCTGTTGTTGTCTTAATTGTTGTTGCTGCTGCAGTTGCTGCAGGTGCTGCAACTGTTGCTTCTGTAGTTGCTGGTGCTTGTTAATAAGCATCATGTTGGCGGTAGGAATTGTCGATGTTGCCGCTGTGGACGATGCCAAGAGTTTATTACCACTCGCCGAGGAGGGTGTGAATATCAGTGGCTTGCCCCCATTGACGAACACCATGGTGTCCCCATTGACCAGCTTCCGCTGCCCAACATTGGTGTTCATCTGCTGCCCCTGCTGCAGTTTGCTGAACTGTGAAAAGTAACGCACGTTTCCCACGCTGCTTGTCGATGGCGCTGCGTTAGGGTTAATTATGCCGCTGTTAGTCACCTTGGCTGTGGCCATGACGCCAACACCTGTGGCCACTGTTGTGCCGCTAGAGGATGTTAAAAAGACGCGCTGCGGATTGCTCAAGACTGTGCCAGGTACACCGACGACAGAACTGCTGGTGTTAGCCGCCTTGAAGCCGCCGTTCATATTGGCCGAAGGTATGCTGACCATATCGTTTTGCATTAGACACTGCGACAGCCCACCTTAAGTTCCCTCCAAGCGATTCTTTAGCTTAGTTAAACTCTTCTTTGTTTTGGTTGTTCTAACGAACGGTCCCTCCCTCCTCTTAACAAGTATTCAGTTCTCTTACAGTCACTCTCTTAAGTTGGAAGTAACGACTGTTTCTGTTGTTCAGCGTTCTCATTGCTGACTCTTTTGCTTTGCTGCTGCTGCTGCTGCTGCCGCTGCTGCTGCGGCTGCTGCTGCTGCTGCTGCTGCTGCTGCTGCTGCCGCTGCTGCTGCTGCTGCTGCTGATGCTCTTCTTCGGCAATTGCTTTGACGGCGATGGCGCCGTCGGCGTAAGTGCTTCTGTAGCAAATGCCGAGAATTTTCTTTTGCTTTTTTTTTTGCAGCTGTCAAAAGTTATGTTTGATTTCTTCTCTTCCTGTTGATATTTCGTGGCTGCCTTATTTCGAGTTTGACTTTAATTATTTTCACTGACTCTTATTTCATTTTAAAAAGAAGTTGATAATAGTTTTCACTTTTTTCTTTTAAGGGGTGGGGAAGATTTAATGAGTGTTTTGTAGTTTTGATCCTATTGTTCTTTAGCCTAGTTGAAGCGTGGCTTTTTTTGATGCTGCATTGCTTGTGTTGTATATAAGGCTATGATTTATTTATTTGATCACTGTTCGTATGATGACCAAAAACAAATACTTTGCTATTAAATTAGACTTTGTATTGTTTTTAAATATGATTAGATTTGATTTGTGTTTGTTTGTTTGTTATTATTATTATATTATTGTTATTATTGTTGCTATTATTATTATTATTATTATTATTATAAATTATTTTAATTATTATTTCTAGTCTTCCGTTCTTTCTCCTTTGTTTATTATAAACTTAGCTTGGGATTTTGTTGTTGTTCCTTTTTCACAGTCTGCAAAACGGAAAAGCAAAATTAATATCCGTCATACATGTTAACGAACAGCTGATTAACTGCCTCACCAAAATACTAAGAGCAAAAGATGTCAAACGTCTAGTTTTACCCACAACCCAACAGGTAGCACACACCGACGTCTGACGCCCGACGTCGACGCAGCATTGTCAGCGCTGCATAAATGCAAAATTAGTTGTCAGTAAATCGATGATCCGTTTTTACTATCGATAGATGTATGCTCATATACGATGTGTACATATGTAGGTTTTATCTTCGTTTCGTTTTACACATTATTGTTAGGTTTAACAACTGTTTATCGCATTTTTTCCCTTTGTTTCTTGTGTTTACAAAATGAAAGAGGTATACATATGCAAGTACGTCAAACACCCACACAATAAACTAATGCCAACAGCTGAGAGTTCACCTAACAGCTGTCCCTTACAGTTGTCCGTCTCTTAACAGCTTATAGGATCGCTCATTTACAGAGGCGACAGAAATTTTAGCCTTAACCTACATTCGCTCTGAAAGATGGCTGCCCTGATGCAAAAACATAAATTTATAAGAATGAGTGTGTTTGTGTATACGTGTGTATGTATGTATACATGCATGTAGCAAGTATTAGGCTAGGCGTCAATTTGTTATTTGCCACTGCAACTTTTGGGTCAAGGACGGCATGCAAAAAGTGGCACACACGGCATCAAAATGTAGCGCGATGTCAATTGAGCACACACCGACGACGTCGGAGGCGGCAGCAGCAACAACTGCAACATTTGCTTTGGGGCAGGGGCAGTTAGCATCCAAAATCAAATGCATTTACTCACGCATACAAATACAAAAATTTTACTTAAATATATATATACATATATAGAGAGAAGCTGTCGCTGCTGTTTCGGTTGCTGTTGCGCGTCAGCTTAAGTATAAAAGTATGCAAAGTTGCAACTGCTGTTGTGCTATTTTTGGAGCTAGTTGGGTTGGACCGCAGACAGACAGACAAGTGCAAATCAAAAAATTGTTATTGTAAATTAGCGTACATTTTAAAATGCAAATGTTTTGTCGGGTTGCAGCAGCCGTGACAGCAGTAGCTTCAACTGTGCATTTACGCAATTGTAATTTGTTCATAGTTTATTGAAAAGTGTGACCATGCATATAATAATACACACTTAATTAAAAATGTTATAATAATTAGAGAAGACCAGTACTTGGTTTGTACACATTTCCTGTCATTCCTTCCGCCTCCCACAACAAAAGTTAACGTGAGTCACACAATCAGCTAAGCAACAAGAATGAGTGAAAGTGAAACATACCTCAAGATATGAACTGAAATGTATTTATGTGGTTAAATACATATGTACATATGTATGTATTTGTGACCTAATAGCAGTACATAAGCACACACACACATACACCCACAAACGAACGAGCTGAGTTGTGCATTTAATTTGCATTCAGTTCATTTTGATTTTTTATTTTTATTAAGCAATTGAGAGATCATTTTAATTGGAACACATTTAATTTCTTACATACTTAATTAGAGCAGCAAACCATAACAGAAATAAATGCATATATAAAACAATACACATGTGTAAGTAATTGTTCATTCATTACGCACACACACACGCTTAAATATATATATATATATATATTTATATATGTATTTATATACATACATACGTCACACATTTTGATGCGTTGTGCGTGCCTGGGTTGCATTCTGTTGCTTTGTCTGTCTATTTTTAACGGGTCAGCAAGAGACGGCAAAATATACTACAAAAAATTGGAAGCCCAAAAGACACGCGAAATTAAAATAGGATTCAAAATAGCTTATAAAAAGTAAATGCACAATAAAATGCAAATCATGTATGTATGTGTTCATTGCTTGAATCTCAATAGGAAGCCAAAAAGAGAAGAAAAAAATAATATGAAAACAATACAAATATTTATTGCCCAGCACGCAAATTAAAATATTCAACCGAAAGACACAATAACAAATACAAGGGTACCTGCGCAATTCACCTACATGCATCATACATATATGCACATGCATGTATAAGTATTACATGCGAATTTTTCTATAAAAGTGTGTGTGTTTGGTAAATATGTAGGCACATTCTGTTGAAAATTATATTTTTTTTATTATTTGACATCCTTACATCTGAGAAAATAATGCTGTCTTTTGGCAATTTTTACTGCACTTTACCATTCATTAATAAAACATTATAAAAATGTATGCAAGGAAAAAAGTAACAGAAAGTTCAATAAAAAATGAAATTCACACAAAAGGCGCAAAAATAAACGTTAACAAACGACCCCTAGATACTTATCATATGACGGCGTCAGTTCATTAACCCAGCAATTTAAAAAAACAGCTAAACTCAGTGAATTCGACTATGACAACCTATATACATGGATGTATGTATGTTTCTATAGATGTACATATGTATATATGAATGCTTGCTACATACATATGTACATAAATTGAATTTTGGTTTGTTCTTCATGTATTAACATACACAAATGCGGTTGCTATTCTAAGATAAGAAAACGAAAGTGAAAGTGTTGGGGAAGTAGCACTTACTACACTACACAAACAAAAAAAAAAGTTTAGCTTCAAAATTAATTAAAGCTGTATCCAAATAAAGGGCTTGTTCAGAATAAGAAAACAGAATAGCAAGTCACCAATAGAAGAAGTGTGACCGTTTCTACCAAACATTATAATATCGCATTAATGATAACGATATATCCGGAAATAGTGCGATAATAATCAAAATATCAAATACGTCATATGATACGTCACTTGCCAAATGCTGCAACGCTGCCCGTCAGTCAGAATATTAAAAATAAGTATAAAATGAAACAAATTTTCTTGGATGAATTTTTTATCAATGAAAGCAATGATCGTTGCCCGAATCCTTTGGAGTCAAAACTTGAATAATTTTATTGGTGAAAGTACGTATGCAACTTTAATTCTTTTAATTGCATTATTTGTTTTACAATGAATTGAGCTTTCAAAATTCATTATATGTAATAACATTTACCAGTCAATTAAATTAACTAAAATTCTTTTTAAAAATATTAATAGGAACGATAATAACAAATTCATTTAAAATACCAGTCAACGTACTACAACACAAACAAGAAATATATATTTTTTTTTTACTTTTTTAATAATTTACTCTTTATATTTTTAATTCTTCTCGAAGATTAAATACTCTCGCAAAAATATTAATTTAACGATTCAATGTCAGATTAAACTCAAAAGTTATCTTATCTTAAAATTGATATAACTTTCCACCAAACCAATCGTGAGCAACGAACATTGTGACGATAATGACCGATCAACAAATAGTTTTCTAATCTTAAGTCGATCGATAATTTAAATTCAAATGTTTGGATCGGATTTAGTTTGTTTTTCAGCTTCATAGATGAAAATAAATAGATAGATATAAGACTTTAAAAAAAAAACTAACAAATCAATTAATTATGCACATATTGTCTGAGTGTGCAGGGTATTCAAGCATGTACACAGACAGGGGAAGACATGAACTGCACATATGCAAATACATACACAAATACATAGGCATTTTTCTTGTATAGACTTCTAAAAGCAAAATAAAAAGCTCACAAACAAGAGACAAACAAAAAAGCAACTGAACTTCCAAATTCAGGTTCAAGGCCAAATGACAACTGTTTTCTAGCAATGACACCAGAAATTTATATATACATACACATATGTATGAATGTGTATACTAATATACATTAATTTTTATTGTGTATTAAATGTGCAGTCTAAAACGCAAATTGACTGAGGTATTCGATTTTTGAATAAAATTCCAACGTTAAAAGTACACCATAAATTTACATAACATTTTTACATTGAAAACTTCTATGAAAATTGTATGTGACATGTAAAGAATTGAAATTTTCTGGAGCTGACAAATGTTTTGGGCGTGACTTTGTTTTTAGGTGATTTTTAATGACGTAAATTTAAAAAAATGACGTATGTATATAATTATACATATACATACGTACATACATACGTATGTATGTATATATTCCGATTGTTAGAAGCTTAAAGCTCACGTGAAAAATATGAAAAAGTTTGCGTTAAACTCTAAAAAATCTGTTTTTTGGGTATTCATAAAATTATGTTAATTTGGTTTAAATTAATGAATGTATACACACAATTAAGACAAACTTCATTAAGAAAATGTGCTCAAAACTGATGCGCTACCGTACGTGATATTAGCCCCTCCCTCTTAACAGAATTTCCAAATGCTTACGCATACATATGCATGCATGTGTATGTGGACATGATGCAATACACGAATATGTGAGCATGCATACTCATTTGACTTATTAATATATATATACATACATATGTATGAAAATTCTTGCTTGTGCGTTTGTTCATATTCGCTTCCGTTCTACATTTCCAGAAATACGGGTGTACGGAACATTATCAGCAACCATAACATTAACAGCACAGTCACAGCAGCAGTAACCACAACAGCAAGAGCAGCAGCATTAGCAGTAGTAACAACAACAACACTAGCATCGTGGAAAGCAAGATCCGTTCTAAGCTGCAAGTGGTGAAATGTTGTTATTGCCTGGAAACGTGCGCTCTCTTATTATTACTTCCCCTCTCAGTTCCACGCATGGTTCGCATTGTCGTTGTTTTGTTTAGATCAAGTCATCTGTCTGTATACCATTTCATATAATCAACGGCAATAATCGCAAATTGTTATTTATGACGGTGTCAAAAAAAAAGTGGATCTAAGCGAAATGGTCAAGGCTCTTCTTTGCTTTAGCTCGCACGCCCTTACAAAACCTATATCCATATACATATGTATATTTACATACATATGCATAGTATTTATTTATGTTTATATACAAGTATGTGTGTACGTCTACGGATATAAGCTGTTTCCTCTCAAAGTGATGCTGCGCGCAGCAGTTACTATCGCTTTCGTGTGTGCCGCTCGCTTGTTCTGTTATCAATGGTATTTTGTAGGCTTCAGTTTATTACTACACGGAGACTCAATTTTATAATTGTGCTTAAATTGTGGAAAAACTTGCGATAACTATAGAATGACATCACAATAACTGTTGGCCGGAAATAGAATCATATACATACATGCACATGAAAGTGCATATAAAAATACATGTAGATACATGCATACAGACATACAATACACACATATATATATATACATGATTAAGCGAGCACAATGCCCAGCGCTTGGGGAACTGAACTACACGTGAGTTGCCGCACGTTGTACTTTTCATGGCTCATGAACACACATGACAAACACCCAAAGAAAAAAAAAATGAGTTAGTGTTGACAAACGTAAGGAGCATGTTAACAAAAGACATCGAGCAGGTTATAACGTTGAAAAGTTACAGACCACTGGTTCCTCTCTAACGGTATGATTCATTCAGAACTCTTCCTCAAATGCGTCATTAAGATCGCCCAGTTCTCAACTTTTTATCGTATATTTTATTGCATACACATATGTATATATACATATGTATATATATGTATAAACATATGTATATAGAAATTGCAATGGGAATGTATTGGAATTAAAACGATGCTAAGAGTTACCCGTAAGCGAGTGTGTATAATTATGAGTGTGCGTATGCTCGTTTCTCCGACTGTCATGCAGTCACGCGTAAACAAACCTGTTCCCCGAGTAGCGGGTGCTTAGTTATGGTAGCAGTAACAATAACAACAGCTTAAAAACTCATACAACAGGTGACTACGACAAATCATGCGAATAAAAAGAACGAACATACATATGTATATACATATGTGCATGAATTTATGTTAACAGTAAAACAGTCTTGTTTGTAAATAGAACTTAAGCGTTATGTTAAATACCTAACAGAAAATGTTAAAGCTTAAAGCTTGACCTAAATTTACAACACACATCTTATGACTAAGCAGCTGACAGCAGCGGAAACAATATATGCAAAAACAACACAGGCCAGAGTCGGAGCAGCTATCAACAGCTCAGAGCTCAGATACTTATGCACTACATACATATGCATGCAAGCATGTTTGACCATACGTACATATACAACAGTGAATGTATGCTTATGTAAATGTATAATAATAAGTGTATTTTATTGATTTCATACAGTTGACGCATCGTGAATTTGCGCCAAACACCCTCATTCATAAGTTAACAGTTTGCTCGTCTTCGGTATGCACGATACGATAAGTTAACATGTTTGTATATTGCACATATAAATACATACATATGTTTATAAGTATGTTTGTATTTACATGCTGAATGTGTGAAAAACGTGTGTCAGAATAATCAACGAAGTACGATCAGACAGATAATTGCAAAATTCAGGATGCAACGCAAGTATGTGTGTATGTGTAGCTGCCTCCATGTGCGTATTGATGTCAGCTGCATTTGTAGGTGTAACCCAACAATAACATTGCTCACTGGTGGAGCAATCAACTGCTGCTGGCAAGCAATGCAGCAAAACTGTCAAACTTTTGTCAGCTGACAATTGCTCGAGTTACAATGTTAATTTACAAATCACCGAATAGATAATCACGGATCAACATCTTTACATAATTTTAATGTTTTTGTTTGTTGCATATTCTGCAGCATTTAAAGTTTTTTTTCTATTTGACAATTTGTATATCACAACACGAATATTAACACGTTTAAGTACATATATGATCGATTAGACGATAACGATAAGTAAGACGTTGCTTGATAACAGAGTGAAGTTCGTCGATTTAAAGGAAAGCAAAGAAAAGAAACGATGACACTATCATCAACATATGGGCATCATCTCCAAACCCAAAATGACTAACAAAGACTGCAACACATACAACAACAAGAATAAAAAAATTTAAAAAATATAAAAAAAAATGCAAAGGTTTGAAATAAACGAATTGCATCGCATAGCCATAACCGGTTCAGATATTTTGATAGTGTATACATTTGTTGTATACAGAGACAGATAAATAGACTTTTAAATATATACACATATATGTATATAAATTTATATTTATTTATACGAGAGTATGAAATTAAGACCGGCATCTTGTTGCCGGCTATTTCACAAAACTATCGTATCAGTGCGTCATCTAAAACTGATTACTCAGAGTCTCCACACATTGGAGACTCATCATACGTTTAGCTAACGCTAGCAGCACAGCTTAAGTTACACCCTGCACTTGAACATGTCTGAAAATTCGACTAAACATTTACAGACAAAATTGTTTATTTATTTAATTTATTTTTTTTGCGTCTTGATTCTTATGTTTCACCTTATCATTGCCATTCAATTATAAATAACACCACACTCTTTATTGAAACTCACCTCTTAATAGTCCTTAATTAATTTTGTTGGATATTGCGACCAACGAGCCTGTAAATAAAATAAATAAGAATAATTAGTTAAAACTCAAAAATGAAATTTGTTTGTTTTTTTATTTAATACATTGTTGATAAAAGTATTTAATAATTATGCCTAGACTTAAACATATTAAATAAACTATTTAATTTGGAAATATCACAATTTATTTTACTTTATGTTATACCCATACATATGTAATAACGACCATATATATAGTCGTTTTAATAAATTTTATGTTATTCATTTTGTTGCTTTAAATACTCTAAGCACATGAAACGACAAACGCATAAACATTTGCATGCGTACTACAAAAATGAATCATATTAAAAAATATGAGAAAAAAAAATTCTTAGTAACGACTCAGTACCCTTATGGCAAAACGCAACCCCAAAAGTCGACATCGCTCTGAGTTCGGTTCAATGATGTCAATGAACCCCACAAGAAAAAATAAAAGATGCTGGAGCTGGAAAAAAGGAAGCGCATTGGAAATGAGAGCAAGAAGAAAAAATGTTCAGTCGTTGACATTTTTGGGATCTCATGTAGAAGAAGCAAAATCTACTACAAAAACACAGCTGTCGATTTGTTTTGATTAACCGTTATATTTCGGGCTCAGCAACGTCGCCAGACATTGGTGAACAGTTGTAATTTTTTATTTTGGCAGGATAATGAAATCAATACACTGACACAAACAACAACGCAACACAAAAATTTAAGTAGAAACGTGCTTCAACGCTTGCAATGTTTGCGGCGACAGAGTCGCTGGCATCGCTGTCTGGTAGGCAATCCATGCAGCCACATACATAAGCACATACATAACATATACTTATAAAGAGGGCATACACAAATGTATTTGAAAGAATAAAGTGTGAGTGCAGACAAAAGAGAATACCTTAAGGCAAAAAAGAACCTTAGACACTGGTCACCCCAAGTTAAGGTGACCTTGGTTGCAGTTACCGTATGTTTAATAATATGATTATATTTTTAATTTACACTATAATTACAAGATGTGATCATATGTAATAACATTAAAATACATGCATACATCCATATACATGAGTTTAACATACATACATATGTACATTTGCAAGTATTGAATAAAAAGTTTTCCTACTACATAACATGATTCAGGCGTTAATCAATTAAACTAACAAAGGTACATTAATACATATTTAGAAATTATAATTAACATACTTTTATTTTATTAGTTTGTGTTTGTATGTAAATTTATACATTTTGTATATGTATATACAAATATATTCTGTATGTGAATAAAAAACTTATATAATTGTTAAAGTATATCATTTAAATATTAGTCGATAGCTCAATGTTTTACAGTTACACAAACACACAAACACTGGCGCGTATGCATATGTATGTATGTATGTACTTAAAGCATTCGAAAAAATTCTTACATATCATTTGCGTGCCGCCAATACGAACACATAGATCAGCTGACAACTATGGACGTGCTCTTTGAATCACTGTTGGTTCTTTGTTTATAATTGTACATAGACTCGGATGCTTCTATGTACACAGTGTACATGCATTTATCTTCTATTCATTTACTCAATGTGCTTGACACACTTCCGCGATAGAAATGGTAGGCAATAATAACAATTAAATGACTCTATTGTACGCACAATCATACCCACAAATAAATATATACATACATACATACATATATGAATACATGTATATAATATTTAAATATATGTATGTACAATGTGTGTATAAGAATGTGTACATACACATATTATTATTAAATTCAAGTACAGTACAAGAGACAAGTGTATCAGGCACATACTCATTATTAGTATTAAGTTGCATATGTATGAATGTACGTCATAAATATATGCATATGTATGCATACATATAGGGATGTATGTTATACACAACAGCGGGGAACAGCATAAACACAACAAAGAAAGTGATCATAAATACCAGAGAAAAGAATTTAACAAGCAGGGCTGAGCAGAAAGTAAAAGTTAAAATCAATGTTTGTATTTTCCGTCTGTTTAGTTACACATCTTTACGGGAGCTTATATGTATATGTATGTGCATATGTGCATATGTATGTATGTATGTTTCTATGTTTTTTAAAACTTCTCAATCTTATTTTTATTATAAATTATCGGCTAAGACTGTATACACATACTCTACTTTCAATTGTTACTTATGTGCATATACAGCTTTTTCTTCTTCTCTTTTATTTTACACACAATTACCGTTCGTTCGCACAAACGACAAAATATCAATGTACATAGAAATCTATGTATAGATACTTGTAATTGTGTGCATATAAATCTGCTTGTATGTGTAATATTCACAGTGCTGATTTTAATTACGTTTCTTGGCATCACTTACGATGACGTTTTCAGAAGTGGGATCGAGTGAATAAAAAGAAAATCGACAATTCACTGTGCAGGTCTCACGGCCACACTCAATTTAAATTTTTTCATACATACATAAACGATGCACGTATGTATATAAAAACAAAACATATTTAAATTTTTAACAACCAAACAAATTTAACAGTAATTTATTTAAAAATTCAAGTGTACTATGTGCCATTTATCATCGATAAGATTACCTCCAACCCTTTTCACTCTCTTTTTTCTATTCTCTCTTCTTCTTAGGTACACTCTCATTTTGTTCTTTTTTTTTTTTTTGTCTTCCTCGCGATCGCTTACAAAAACGAAAAGTTCCAGCTGTTTTACAGCTGGTACAAAGCATGTGCTAAGAAACTTGAAAATCAAATGAATTTAAGATTGTGGGCACAAATACGAGAATGAATATTATTGTTGTATTTCGTTAGGCCTAATCGACGTTTGAGACTATGTCCAATACTTCTCAAATATACGCGATAAGCCATCGATCGATGTTTTCGCTCTCTCACGCGCCTTTTTCTGCGTTAGTATTTGCTCATATCTACGTATTTCTGTGTGTGTAATTGTGACGTCGTTTCACATGCTCTAGTTAAAATATCAGAAATGTTTGCAATGTCTGCTTAAATGACACATTATTATACCCTAGTGATAAGTATTGTCTATTATTGAAATTTTGAATACTCCCATTAAAAAATGAATCTTATTATTTTTAATTAATTAAATGTTCAATAATACATACACAAACCGAAATCTAAAATAGTTGTAATAGGCTTAACTTATTTGGAAGTCTAGAAAAGTACAAGCAGTTTTAATACACACGTGTGCGTGTGTACATGTGTATGGGAGAGAACCTATGAAAGAGATGATAAAACAAAAGAGCGAAAAAGCCCTCAATTACATTTGGGTTTAAACATGCATATGTATATACAACATACATATGCATGTATAAACAGCAAAACATAAAGAAAAAAGCGATAAGTGTGACTTTGACAAAACACACAACGTGCGAGAATATACATACACATGTATGTATGTATGTTATATATGTATTATTTGATTATTGCAGATTCGAATAGCGGAAGTTACATGTGTATGTACCCCTATTTAAATGTATGTCCATGATGTATGTATTATTATTTTATTTATACACTTAGCTATAGCAGCCTGTTAGATAATGAGGCAAGCAAAGATCCTCACGCTTGGGTCGCTAACTAAGACTGAAAATTGCAGTTGTATGTGTGTGATTGCGTTTACATATAATATTAATTGCCTTACGATAAAACTCGACCGTGTA
The DNA here is from genome assembly GCA_035044505.1 of Zaprionus lineosus. Classification (NCBI taxonomy): domain Eukaryota; kingdom Metazoa; phylum Arthropoda; class Insecta; order Diptera; family Drosophilidae; genus Zaprionus; species Zaprionus lineosus. The sequence continues at coordinate 697,643 of JAWNNX010000691.1, read as the reverse complement.
GTCCACAAAAATTATTAAAATCAACATGTGAATAACCTAAAAATTTATTTATTTAAATATGTAAGTATAAAACATATCAACACGTTTATATCCATATATAAATATACATATGCATATGTATGTAATGTATAAATGACCTGGTTTCACACACTAAATATGAGTCAAACTAAAGAACAGCATAAAAACTGAAAGGCCGCACCTTAGCAAAACTATTGCATCATTATGAAATTTAAGGGACAGGCATATACATGTATATATAGATATTTGAATTAGGTAATGTATCGGTGTATGTGTGTAAAATAAAAAAGACTACGAATTTAATCACAAGCAATTTTTTGAATGTACGTAAAAAATATACATATAAATACATGCATGTATTTATTTATTGACTGAGTAAAAAAATTTTGAATAAAAATAAGGAATTTTGAATTTTTATTAAATTAAATAAATATAGAATAACCATAGTAACAGCAACTGACTTCTAATCAGCAACATTAGTAAAATCAACAAGAACGTTGTGAGACCGCCCAACTTCAGAGTAAAATAAAAATATCTAACAAAATGAATAGGGGAGAAACCCACGAGATGAGCGAAATACGGCGAAAACTTATTGACTTTGTGTAGTACGAAGTGCAATACTTTGCGCTTATGCGCTACAAAGCTACAAAAGAGAGCCAAAGCGAATTTACAATAACGTCGGTGAAGACAGCGGCAGCGGCAGTTGACGGCCACAAACCGAAGTTCGTTGAAATTTCGAATGTATGAAAACGTTCAGTCTGCCGCCAGCGCGGGCCCGAGCGTTTAGCTCGAAAACGCGGCAGAGGGCCCAGCGAAAAATTAGCTAGGTCAACAAGGTGGCGGTGGCGGTGGCGACAGAGCAAGAGCAGAGCGTCGCCGAATGAGTGTCATTTTTTTTTTTTTTTCTGTTTTTCGCTTCTACGTCTGACGTTATGTGTGCTGTGCTTATATGTGTGTGTGTTTCTGCCTGTGTGCACGCGCGACAGTGCGCTGTTGTATAAAGCGTTTGACTATTCCCCCCCTATTATAAAATACTAAATTATTTGAGGAATGCGAATGCGGCAACGACGGCAGTGAACACACATACTGATTCACAGACACGTAGGAAGGCACAAATACCGAGCGCACTGTAGCTGGGCTGCTTTTTATAAAAATAACCAACGTGCTTTTGGGCGGTACGGTCAGGCGGATAAATGTTTGATCAGCCTGACGTCATCTAGCTGTCGCAAGGATGAATCAGCGAACTTGGGCGAAGGCTTCACATAGCTGTAAAGATTCTTATGTTTCGACAGGGCCTGGAGAAGAAAACAAAAAAGGAAAGAACAGCCCAAAATGCACATGCAAATCCAAAGAAAAAGGGGAAATGCGCTGAGCTGTTCGTTCAAAGTCCTCAACATTCCCCATTTTACAAGCTGCTATCTAATCATAGTCAGTTTTATCGGTTTCATTTTTTTTTTTTTGAAAGTTTTTGAAGTTAGAATCTGCGTTAGAAACAATCTAGCAAGAATATAGTGTAAATAAAATTAAATACACATATCAATATATACATAAATATATATATATATATATATATATGTATATATAAAATATATACGCTCAAAGCAAGGAAAGCTGAGCGGCGCACGTGTGGTAACACTGGCGTTGATCCGACAGAGTTGCGATTGAACGAAAGTGAGCGCTACAAAGCGACAAATGAGCGCAGAATGACGCGTTCAAATTTTTTTTATTTTGAGTGGGAAGCGCAATGGCGCATTTCAACTTATTTTAATGCTTTAACTCAATGCATTTCTCTCAATTGAGGTTAACATTTTTAAATATTGACAATTTATGCATCGAAATGCATAAGTTTTTAGATAAGTCTAGCATAAACTATTTAGATATGATAATTCAAAAAGCCAACAATGGCAAACTAGCCGCTAGCGATAGGAAGTAGAGAGGAAATCGCGTATTTATAAATATATACATACATACTTATTATATATGTTTATATGCATAAGTAGAGAGAGAGCGAGACATAGGGAAACAGCGAAGAAAAAGTGTAATTGTTTTGTTTTTCATTTGTTAAAGGCATTGCAAATTACGTTTATTTCACTTGAATTTCTTTCTTATTCATTTTCTATATATCGATCATTTTTCATTTATTTTATTTAATTTTTTTTCTTTATTTTTGTTTTGCTAATTTTATCTTTGGTTTATTTCTTGTATTTAAGCTACAATTGTTAATCATATTATGTTGTGGTTGCTTATTTATACATTTTGTTGTTGATGTTGCTGTTCTTGTTGTTGTTGTTGTCGTTGATGATGCTGTACTAAATCACTTATAAGCTAATTTAACATGTACGTTAGCCTACAGAGGAGTTACAACTATGCGAAAACTAAAACGAAAATCAAAAGATAGATAACACAAAAAATTGAACAAAAAAATCACCTTTTTTAGAGTAGGTCGCTTCGTTTGTTATTTGATTGTTACTCTTTCAGGTTTGAGCGGTGCTCTCTCGAAAGTTCGTTACTGTTGTTGCTTTTTTGCGCGATAAGCAGTCGCGCTGCGCTGTTGTTTAGCCTTTTTACTTGCACCGCTGCGACTGCAAAGGCCGACAATGTCGACCACAAGCGACCACGACCAATGTCGTTTACGAACTTTCCGTTATTTTCTTTTTCTCTTATTTATACACTGTTTTCTTTTCTTTTCTTTTTAATTTTCAATAGTTTTGTTCTCGCTTTAAGATTTTACAAACAACTTTTACTAATTCCTACTTATTTTGATTGTATTTATGTATGCTTGAATTTGGGTAAGTTCTTGAGGAAAAACTTATTCTCATTCTCATTTGCTAAATTGATAAATTTAATTAAATATGAATTTAAATAACAACCACATTAAGTTAATAACTGTTTAAAGTGTGTATGTGTGTGAATGTGCTAGTTGAAGACATTTTATACTGACAAAACAGCAAGCAAATTATACGTTATGCGACGGTAACGACAAACAGTCAAATTCACAGCCACAGCAACAAAGCGACAGCCGACACAACCAACGGCAGCAAATCGTTGAGAACACAGCAATGGCAAATGGCGAAATCGATGATTTTACAACAGCGGCGAAAATGGTAAAAACAAAAAATACGCGCACACTAGCGAAGGCGAAAATGACGCGACATTTTATAAATGCGCCTAATACGTTTAGTAGATGAGCGCATGCTCTTTCATTCTCTCCCAATCAACTCGCACACAAAAATCTCTCTTTTGCTCTCTGAACACTTAGCACTCGCACACACGTTTTCGTTTCGTCGCATTTTTTTCATTCGTTTGTTAAGACGTTGTTGTTGTCGGGTGCTGCGCAGCGACTTTTGTAGTTGGTGCTCTTGCTCAGCGGCAACGCAATAAAAGTTCAAAAACAGTTGAAGTATACCGCGACGCGAGTAAAAATCTTTCTTCACCGTCGTCGTCTTCCGCGAATTTCAATTTCTTTTCAATTGAATGGAAAAGAAACGTAACGTTTTTCTCTTTGGTATATATGTATTTTGTTCATATTTGTGATAATTATTTAGAGAAAAGTGTATTTTGTAAATAAATTAAAATATTTAAAGTTTATAAAATTCTATATATGCATAATCATAAAATTTATGTATAAACAAGTGTCGCACTGCTGCGATTGTTTAACTTTTTATTAGATTTTTGTTTGTTTTTATTTTAACACATATTTATATGTTAAGAACAAAAAGTTATTAGATTTGTTGTTAGAGTAGCTGCTGCAATGTGCACGCGGCAATACATAAATTGTATTTTTTATTTTTAATTTATATATAGTTTTTTTTTTCTTTTTGTATTGCTTGCTGTTCTACCAGTAGAAGAAAAAAAAACTGCCTGAAATTTGCATGAATTGTTTTTGTTAAACTACTTAATTGTTTCTCAGTAACTATTGCGGCGTCGATTTATAAAACTATTGTGATTCTGTTTAAAATATTTATTAATGTATATCAGAAGCCAATAATTACCAAAAATAAATTCTGAGAGCACTGTATGAGCACACACGTACGTCTTCACAGTCGCTCGGCTCTCTAACAACTGACGGCACTAAGGGTGCTGTGTGACCAAACGCACCAGATCTGAATTGATGTAAACGTTCACACTGTTTACAGCCATGTGTGACCAAGGTATTAACGCGCAAAAATCGAATCGAAATTCAATTGCAAATTTGCGTATATAAAACTTCACTGATGTTATATAACTCTAATTAATCTTAGAGCATTAAAAATCGATTGATTACACTGGATAAAATCGAGCACTGCAATAAAATAAAATGCAGAAAATGTACAGCAAGTAGCTGGTATTAAAAATTTAAAATAACAGATAGTTTGGTCACGTGCTTTTGGTTTAATTGAACCTAAAATAAATTGATTTTTTTAATTTCATGTGTGGTATTAATGTTGTGTAGCTATAAGAAAAATTGAAATAAACTAAATATACATTAAAACAGATTCAATTGTGTTATTATTTTTTTTTTTATGGTACGGTTACTTATGTATATCGGCTCATGTTTAGAAGCCAACATAATGGTTTACTGTCTTGATTAGCTATTATTTCAGTGTGCCCATATAATAATATTGAATGTACGGATGCAAGCGATGCTGTTTATCTGTTGACTCGATATATTTCAATGAACGTAAAAACATAACACTTTAAAGATAACAATATAAAAATATTGCACATAAGTTAAAAATTATTTGATTATTACTTTGCAATTAGGTAAAGACGTAACATGATATTTAAAACATGCAATGAGACTGTCGGTATGATGTACTAATGCAGTGTACATATCGAGCTATCGATATATATGCAAAAAAGAATCGATCATATATCAGTACATTATTGTATTTTGAGCATCTCTATTTTATTTTGTATGCTAATTCCATACAATATTATTAATGTGTACTTATTGCCGGTGCCTCTAAATGAATACCGCACTGACAAACTGGTTAGTACTGCTGCTTTGCACGCTTTTACTGCCGTTATCGCAAGGCCATTTTTTAAATTCGCAATACTCAGCCAATGAACAGTTTCATGAGGAGTTGGTGGTTCGACCGCTTGCCGGTGATCATGTTAATACGTATTTTCAATTTACAACACGATGGCATTACGGAAACCGAAGTAATCGTAAGTAGACATAGAACTACCGTCTTTAATTTGTTCAACATTTCTATCTTTATTTTACTGGTATTTTTGGATAGTTTATCACACACAATTAATGCCGCGCGTCATTGCCGAAATACTGCAAACTTTTGATTTAAAGGAGCTGCATATAAGTCTCACTCAAGGATTATGGCGCTATAGAAGTTGGGGCTATCCCATCGTGGACGCAAATGGCGGTGCTGAGTTTTGGGCATGGTTCAGCGCAGCAAATCTTACTGATAGTGATGTCAATAAGCAGTGGATGGAATTAGCTAACGTTTTTTCTGGTGTACTCTGTGCTTCACTTAACTTTGTTGATAATACAAACAGTATTGCACCCAAGCAATTGTTGCGTCCACAATTTATGGATTCCAATGCTAAGAGTCAACAACATATTCGATATACAACTTTGCCTCGCGAAATTGTCTGTACGGAGAACCTAACACCATGGAAAAAGCTTTTACCTTGTGGAAGTGCTTCGGGCTTGGCCACACTGCTGAACTCAGGATTCGTTCATAATACCAAATACCATTCATTGGGTATGAAAGTAAGGACACTGTGCGATAACGATGATCCAGACAATTGTATACTAGAGTTAACGCAATCGGCCAATTTGGTGTACGATTTGAAGCTTTTGGATCAGAGCAGCTCAGATTTCTCTCTGCGTCGTCTTTTTGGCATGGGACTTAGTGGCTTTTGTGAGCTAGCCAGCAGCAGTAATATTTATGTGCAGCTTAATGAACAGGGTGACCGCTTTCAATTAGTACCACCGCCACAGGAAGAGTTGACAAGTACACGTGGTGGATACAAAGTGCGTTATGGTGTTTACGACATGCACAAGCAATTTGATGGCCAAGGATCGCGGCTTTTTAATATTGCTTGGGTGAGGCCAAAGAATAGCAACAACAGGAATAGACAGAACATATCTCCGCCACCGCTGTATGCCCATCGTTTTCTTTTGGGAAATGGCCAGAAAAATGGCCGTATTGCAACAGAGATAATTAATACCCATTATGAACCATTGCCAGTTGTACTCTTGGAGCTAATACCTTGGTACGTGAACGCCTATCTGCATTCCATACGCGTACGGGTTAAGCCGCAACGAGTTAATGAATACGACGACCAAGAGCTTAAATTTAAGTTGTTACATTATACGCCTGGCAAGCAGCGTGAGCAGCCAACACACCTGGAGATTGGCTTTATTTTGCCAGCCCAAAGCAGTGTTCTTATAACTATCGAAGTTGACTATTTGTTGCTCAAATGGCTTGAATATCCACCAGATGCAAATCATGGACATTACATCGCTGCTGCAGTCATAAGCAGTAAATTGTCCACAGGGCGCAATTACACAGCTCTGCCGTTGGAGGGATATCTATTTAAGGATTCCTTTAATGCAACATCCGTCTCATATACATTGACGATGCGCACTGAGGCACTTATTGTATCACTGCCCACACCTGACTTCAGTATGCCATACAATGTCATCTGTTTGGCCTGCACAGTAGTGGCTTTGGCCTTTGGTCCCATTCACAGTGTCGCCACCAAGTTAATAGTCGTAGAGCGACAAAAATCCATGCCCCGAAACCTATTGCGAAAGCTGTTCTGCAAACTATCTAATCGATTTGACAGGAAAACCGACACTCCTGCTGTCAGCAATCCTCAGCAAAAACAAACACCAAAGTTACTGGACGAGGAACTGCCGAAGGTGGAAGAAATATCTTCCGATAGTAGCACCCAAATGTGATAATGATAGAGTGAAAGAAGAATAATACAGAAGAGAGACAGAGAACGATACTCGTACACAGCTTCTTCCTTGAGTTGCTGTAACTAAATATATTCCAAAGTACATCAGTCATTTTGATATAAATGTTAAAAAGTTTTGATTAAAAGCCAATAAAACGTCCCATATTCATGTCAAAATATTCATGTACTCGTTTTGTGGTCTTCATTTAAACTAGAAGCATTTTATAAAAAAATGAATTAAGACTGCTCATTGCCTTTATTGAATGCATTTTGCTTGTTTTGTTCATTATTTTTACGTAAATATTTTAAATAATAATAGTATTGGTTTGCAATTTTTTTTATGTTGTTTTCATTTAGCTTCTGCACTTGCCGTTTCTAAAATACATTTTCGAATTGTGTAAATGCTTTCGATGACGATAAATGCATAAGTACATCGAACATCGATTATCCCTTTCAGCTTACAATTACAATAAGATTAAATCACACAACGCTGTGTGCTTGAAAAGGATAGCGATAGCAGCAGCGTCACCAGCAGCAGCAGGAATAGCAGCAATAGCAACAGCAACCTCATACACTTATAAAAAACACTTATTAAGTCTTAACCTTGTGTGTCGTAAAATATTTGTAGTTATTTTTAGTAGTGGCTTTTGTAGTAGTCATAGTTAATGGAATATTTGAATTATATTCTACTTAAATATTGTTTATTATACTCATGCATCCGCTTGTCATTTTTTGAATTGAAAACTGTTTTTAAATAAATCTAGCGTTTGTTTCGTGCCTAACTTTACAATCGATTCTTGACAAAAAAAACTTGGTACAAAAATACAAAAAAAAAAATTACAATAGTAATAATATAAAAGGGGACAAACACGAATTGTAAATTTGAAATCATATCATAGGTAATCATAATGACGTATTATTAGTATATAAGTTTGAATGCATATGTATATGTTTGTGTTTGTGTATGTGTATGTGAATGTGTGTGTGAATGGGTTATATGCAAAATGGATGAGTCTCAGTGATCATGACTCAGTTTTACAGTTATTTCACTTCAATTACAAATATGAACTATTTCTATTATGTTTTGAAGTACTAATATGCTTTACGCACACACCCGTGCGTACACATATGAACACACAACTTATTAGCAGAAAATTGACGTTACTGCAGAAAGAAATGAAGGAACAAGATCGTAAAATATAAAACAGGGGGATAGACTGAGTGTCAAAGACAGACAATTAAAAAGAGTTTGCCAATCACATGTTGTTTGTGTGTTAATGTGCTGGATGTTTGTATTAAATTCGCTTTGCCTTGAAGCGCATCCTTAGGCGGTTTTTACTGTGGTGGCTGATTACCGTAGTAGCCATAGGCGCCAGTTGGTGGTGGTCCTTGTGGTGCGCCTGGTGGCGGCATTTGTGCACCACCCGGCGCTGGTCTATAGCCCTGATATCCTTGTGATGGCGGATACTGCGCATAGCCTCCTGCCTGTGGCGGCTGATGGTAACTATGGCCAGGATACGCACTGCCTGGCGGTGGTGGTCCATAGCCCTGCGGAGGTGGTGGTGCACCATATGACTGAGCTCCAGGTGCTGGCTGGTATTGATTTGGTGCCATTGGTGGCGTTCCTCCATTGGGTGGTGGCGGTGCTGCTGCATTCGGCGCGCCTGGTGGTGGCTGCTGTTGTGGCGGTGGGCCACCTTGCGGCTGTTGTTGTTGCTGTTGTTGCTGCTGCTGCTGTTGTTGTTGTTGTTGCTGCTGTTGTTGTTGCTGCTGTGGTGTTCCATAACCACCGACACTAGTCGGTGGCGACGAATATGTTGGCTGTTGTTGTGTAGGCAGCGGCGATACGCCTGACACTACGGCACTCAACTGCTGGCCAGGCTGTCCTTGTGGCTGTTGTTGTTGCAATGGCTGTAAAATTAAAATAATATAATATAATATAATAATAATAATATTTCATTTTGAATATTAAATTTACTTCAAAAAGGTTTATTAAAAAAAAAATATATAAAACAAAAGGCTGAATTGTTTCCTCAGGACAATTACACTGCGATTGATACCTAAGGAACAAGAACTTTAGATATAATCTCATGGACATGGACACACTGTAAATGTGCCATTAAAAAGATCCTAAATTTATAACTATTTAAGATCGTGTTTTTACCTGTTGTTGTTGCTGTTGTGGCGCATACTGTGGCTGCTGTTGGGAAGCTCCACCGCCTGGCGTTTGTTGATTGGGTGGAACTCCAGTAACAGATGTGGGCGGCGGCGTTGATTGCGGTGTATTGGGACCGTTTGGATTGCCCGGCTGCTGTTGTTGATTGGGCGCCGACTGTTGTTGCTGCGGCGGCGGCGGTGTCTGGCTAGGCGCTGTACTGTAGCTGGCCGGTGGTGGTTGCGGACCGGGATTCGATCCCGAAACGCTCACCTGTTGTGAGTTTGGTGGACCGGGCACTGGCTGTCCAGGATAGCTGCCAGGTGGCGCTCCAGTTGCTTGCTGATATGCCTGGTAGGGCGACTGAGCTTGGCTAGAAGGTGGTGGCGGTCCGTAATTGCCGGGCGGTGCACCGGGCGCGCCCGTTTGACCGTATTGATTAGGCGGATAACCTGCATAGCCCATGGGTGGCGGTCCAGGCGCAACAGCTCCAGCATTTTGCGGAGGAGGTGGCCCGTACTGGTTGGGCAGTACATTTTGTGGAGGACCAGGTGGCGGTGGTCCTGCCTGACCGCCTGCTGTTGGTGGTGGCCCGTACATTTGTGCTGGAGGCGGTGGCGGCTGTTGACCAGGTGCCACCTGCTGAGTGGGTGGTGGTGGTGGATACGCGCCCGGTGGAGGCGCTTGTTGTTGCTGACCACCGGCAGTTGCACCGCCAGCATTTGGGTTCGGTTGATATGCATGCACCACACCTTGTGCACCCGCAGCTGTGGACGTAGGTGGCATACCAGCGTGGTGATAAGCAGTCTGGGCATTTGGTGGGGGCGGTGGCGGCCCATATCCCTGTCCCGGAGGACCATATGGATACGCATTCTGTGGCTGGTACTGCGGCTGAGATTGCGGCGGATACCCCGGATAGTGACCATGTTGCTGCTGTTGCTGTTGTTGCTGTTGCTGATAGCTGACTCGGTATTGTGCCTGTGGGGGTGGGATGGGCCCAGGACCTTGTTGAGGCTGTTGTTGCTGATTGGGCGGCTGCTGCTGCTGTTGTGCTTGTTGTTGTTGCTGTGGAGGCGGCTGGTTCTGTCCAGGTGGAAGTGGTCCATTGTTGGGTCGCTGCTGTTGCTGCTGCTGATCTAAAAAAAATTAAACCAAAGAGCAACAAATTAGCTTCTTGGCGTGGTGATTCATCCTTATGATTTAGAGTTACCCGATCGGTAATTCATCTCAATGTATCCTATGGCACCCAACCCCCCAATCTGAATGTTTGGTTTCTACTTTACACTTACTGGGAGTTGCATTGTTCACAACCTGAGCCTGACCAGCACCGGCTTGTATATTGCGGTAAGATGGCTGTGGTTGGGGTCCCGCTTGGCTTACTTGCGGCGCCTGCTGCACTTGGCCAGCTTGCTGTTGCTGCTGTTGTTGTTGTTGTTGAGATTTCTGTTGAGCATTTGGCGGCATTCCAGGATGTGTGGGCTGCTGCTGCTGTTGCTGCCCAGGATAGGGCGGCATTTGAACAGGCTCGCCGGCATGCTGCATCATCTGTGATTGTATAACGCTTCCTGGAGGTGGCGGCACCGGTGCCCCTTGTTGACCCTGTACCTGCTGCTGTTGACCAGGCGGCGGCACTCCCACATTGACGCCCATCATACCGTGCGGCGTCGGCGGTTGATTACCTTGTTGCATGGCCTGCGATTGCAGCACTTGTGGTGGCTGTAAAACAACATAATTCTATTAATGTCTTGCATCTTGTGAAGATATTGAAAAGTTGCGGGTGTGGAAGATGTTTTTTGCCACAACAAAATCTGAGAAATGTTTAGCAATCGACCAGTTTTTCATGTAATGTACTTACCGGCAGTATTGAGTTAATATTCATTTGTGGATCCGCCAGCTGTGCTAGATAGACTAGATTCCTGTGTAATGCCACATGGTAATTCATACACTCCTGGGCATTGCCCATGCTTTGAAAATCTTGTATGGTCTGTATGAGGCCGCAATTCTCGTCTAACATTTTTTGGATTTGCGCGGAATTTATTTGAGCTGTTGGCACACCGCCACGCTGTGCATTCGGATTAGGTGGTGTGCTCATCATAACGCCAACACCACCAACCGGATTGCCAACTGGGCCAGGGCCAAGACGCTGTTGCATGGGCCCCATGGGCCCCATTAGCCCAGGGCCGACGCCTCCTGGTGGTCCTTGTCCACTTCCAGGTGGCTGCTGTTGAGATGGTGATTGCTGAGGCGGCATCTGTACTGATCCCGGAGGATGCTGAACCGGCGGCGGTTGCTGCTGTTGCGGCGGTGGTGGTTGCGGCGAATAAACTGCAGACATTTTACTGACTGCAGCCTTCTTCTTCCGCTTGGGAGTTTTCTCCTGTTTTTCCACAATTTTAGCGGTTATTATAAAACGGTTTGTGAAAGAATTTCCAACTTAATGCGTCCGCTCTTCCCGCGTTTTTCAGACACTTTCCACTTGCACTGATGTGAAAGCAACAACAACAACAATAATAATAAAGTCAACTCTCAATTACAAAGTGCGGCTTTTCACATTCGTATTCGCCGCATACAAATACATACACACTCACGCACCACACATACACATACACACACACATACACATATATACGCACACTCGCAAGCACACTGGCAATTATATATGTATTTATATATATATATATATATAAATATATACGTATATATTTATATACATATATATTAATATATGTGAAAATTGAAACTGAACTGCTTAGGTGTAATTAGCACGTGATTTGACTATGTAGCCAAACACTTCGTTTTTGTAGTAATTTTACAATTGATATAACGCTTTTGTCAAAACGTCTACATAATTTTTCTTTTTCTTTCCACTTTAGCAAATTGCAAAGAACGTCAACGACGCTTTAAGCGATTACAGCGGCCGGGCAACGAATAGTTTTTATCAATATATCGATAATCGTATACACGGTCAGACCTTGCATGAGAAAGCGTGGCTTACCAACAAACTAATAATATTTTGTTCTAATATTTTATGTAAAGTAGAATATAAAAAAGATCAAAATTTTACTATTTGGAATATTAATAACAATTATTTGAGCACGTAAATCTATAAATATTAACATTTGTATGATGGTTGTACGTAAACAGAAAGTTCATGAGTTACTGCTTGGATAACCTCAGAGATTATTGCATATGGAAAAAGTATAATATTGACTATAATATAAGTTATTAAGCATTTTAGACTTTATAACGTATTTTACAGATAATTTGCTTATGAAAATGTGCGTCATAATATTATTTTCAGTTTTCCGCCGATATTAACCTTAGCCGGCTGAAAGCAGGGTAACATTTTACATATCGATATACGTACGATAATAATACCACGCTCTCGGTGACTATCTCTCTTTTATTTTTCACAATTTATTTTTTGGACTGGCTTTTGGCCAAATTGATTAAATTAGTATGTGTGTGTAAATGCACGTGTGAGTGTGCGATTTATTAAACAAAAAGTTAGACCCAGATTATTCAATATCAAAGTGCAATATTGGTTTGTCGCGCCATAGTGCATAGGCATATACAGACAAAATACAATATTTTTGAAAATTGTTGATTTCTAATATATTGAACGAATGCACACTTTGGCAAAAATTGCCAACACCATCACAAACACCAAAAATCGTCACTAAAGAAAATAACAACAATTGTACCAGCAACAGAGGAAGACAACAAAAAAAATATAAATACGAAACCCAATCAAACAACAACAATACCGCGTTGAACTAGAAGATGACAAAAGTGATGAAACAATTGGACAAAGTTAAGTGTAAAAACTCTAAAAAGAAATTATTTGAAAGCTGTTTGAGCACATGTACAAAACAACAAACATAAACATAAACAGGATAAAGATATCATTCTAAGGACTCTATCTGCACGTTTGTATTGAATATTGATTTTATACCCTGCGCGCCTCTAGTTTGTTGCTTATACGCTTACGCGCTTGGTATGCATACGTGTGTGAAAAATAGAAATATAATAATTTTTATATCGGTATCGATAACAATACAATCAAGTGCAACACAAATTACAAACACAAACAAAACAATTTGACCGCCTTATCAAAAGCAATAACAACTTGAACAACTCGACGGCCGGCGCGTTTCATCGAATGCGAGAGAGCTTTTTGTTGTTTTGGTTTTTCGTTCGTTTGTGTTCTTTTCCCATTTTTGGTAAATTTAATATTATTTTATTCACTTAAGTAACGTGTGATAAAAAAAAAAACGAAATAAAATATACCACAACGACAACACTGCAGCCGTAACCTAACACAAGTATATTAACAAAATTGGTAAGAAGACAACTTCTTACCAATGATTTCGTTAGTGCAAATTAAATTCCAAGCGTTGATGCTGTTGCTGTCAAAAGTATGGACATGCATTTGTTTCATGTTCAACCGCCAAGTTCGCGCTGTAAGTACTGTTACTGTAAACATTTTAGTTTTAACAATAATTTAACAATTTATGAACATAAGATCAAAGTTATTGGTTAAACACACACAACGTGCGATCGATACTCAGATCGTTAAAGTTTATTTTCTTGTAGTTGTCTTATCATAGCAACACCGATTAAATAACATTACCGACACCCACTGGTCAAGGCTGCGATAAGCAGTGGTTATACCCGTGCACAGCCAACTACACCTACCTTTCGGTTGATCCTCTCAACCCTTTCAAGTTTCTATTTCAAACAGTCTCATGCTTGAGACCTTTCATTACTCATTAATATAAAATTTACAATTGACATGTTTTATTGCACGATGTTATGACTAAAAAAGACATTGCTGCTCCTCAAAGCTTCTTATCATGATTTTGTTTTGCGCTTAGCTTCTCACTTTCTTTACCCCTTTTCATTCTCTGTTCATATAATTGATATAGTTTAACACATCTCTTGGGTATTAATAAGTAAGTTGCTGTGTTTTGCTATTCTTTTCCTTTTTCTTATATCATATAAATCACGTTTATGTATTAATTTTAAACAGCTTTTAATATGATAGACGACACATGAAAATATGAATTAATCCTCTTAGTTTATCCAGTATCAGCCGGTTAAATATGAACAATTTCCGCTTTCACCTGTATCGCGGCACAGGCTTAGCCTGGTGCAGCGTAAGACTTTGGTTTTGGATCTGGATGAGACGTTAATACACTCGCATCACAATGCGATGCCCAGGCATACAGTTAAGCCCGGAACACCGCATGATTTCACCGTCAAGGTGACCATCGATAGGCATCCTGTGCGTTTCTTTGTGCACAAGCGGCCGCATGTTGACTATTTTTTGGATGTGGTGAGTGCTGCAGGTCACAAAAATCAGAGTAAATCTAAACAAATCGAATTCACATCGGAATATAATGTATATCAAGGTTTATATTAAATAATATACAAGTTAATGTTTAAAAAATCTAATCTTTTACGTATTTGTTTTAGATTTCACAAGCATTTCCCATAAATACACCTTCTACACACAACGCTCACATGCCGGAACGTAGAGTCGTTTGTGCCGTACTGTAAAAGGCATAGATATCGTTTAATTGCAAATAAAAGCTATATTGTATATACCCTAATGGTAACAATCCCAAGTTAAACTCAAAATAGCTTGTTAGCAGCTAGCAACAGTCAAAGTCAAAGTCTTGCCCTCATAAAGTTGAGATGAAACGATATATATATAGAATATATAATAACTGAAGAACGAATACAATTATTTATAGATATACATTTAAAATTTTGATGGGAACTCGATTTATATGTCAGAGAAACGGATAACAGTCCTATGCTAAACCTTATTATATATAATTTAATATTTTTAATATCAGGTATCGCAATGGTACGATCTGGTTGTGTTCACGGCCAGCATGGAAATTTATGGCGCTGCGGTGGCAGATAAATTGGACAATGGCCGCAATATTTTGCGGCGGCGCTACTACAGACAGCATTGCACTCCCGACTATGGCTCCTATACCAAAGATTTATCAGCCATATGCAGTGATTTAAATAGGGTGTGTATGGAAACGAAACTTACGAAAACTGTGGTTTAAAGAAGGATCAATTCTCTATGTTTATATATATATATATACATATATATATATATATTTTATATATATATATATATATTTATATATAATATATTTAATTTCAATTAAATAACGAACCAAATTTTCATTCATTATAGATATTTATAATTGACAATTCGCCTGGCGCATATCGTTGTTTTCCAAACAATGCAATACCCATTAAAAGTTGGTTCTCTGATCCAATGGATACAGCGCTGTTATCGTTGCTTCCAATGCTGGATGCACTTCGATTTACTAATGATGTGCGCTCGGTGCTATCGAGAAATTTACATCTGCATCGTCTTTGGTAGCAGGTGTGCCGTCATCAGGCGTAGCTCATGCAATAAACAAATACGTTTCAAAGTTACATATAAAGCCACAGATATAAATTTGCAACAATTTCACGATACATTAGTAACATTTACAAAAACAACAACAAGGGTGGTGCTGTGACACATAAGCGAATTTTTTGTTTTTTTTTTTGTTTTAAAATCTAAGTCTTAAAATGAACAGAAAGAAAGGGAATGAATGTAGAATATGAAAGTATATATACAACAAATGTATTACAGAGATTCAGTTTCAGTTACAGTTATACATTTTGTTACCAATTAAAATCAATTTGATTTTATATTAGCAAAAAAACAAACACTAGACTTTGTTTAAATCTCTGCACGTGTCAGTGTTAGAGATTTAATCAAATTATTACATATTTGTACTATACACACAATATAAAAAAAAAAAGAAGTAGAATTGGAGGGTAAAGTAATAGGAAGATAGGACGATGGGCAGATATAAGAAAGTATGTTGAAATCCTAACTATTAAGAAGAATGTAAACAACAATATATAAATATATCATGAACACTTATGTTAAGAGAACTACAACTACAACACATACACATGCAAATAAGCAATTATATATGCATATGCATATATGAATACATATAAAAGAATGTATGATGTGGAGACAAATATTTATATTTAGCAGAACGTTTGTTGTAATTACATTATGATTATTATTATTATTATTATAAAAATTATTAAAATTTTTACTATTAAAAACATTGAAAACCTTAAGAATGAGCGATTGTAAAAACAAAAGAAAGAAAAGTAAGAAAAAAATCAAAGAGAAAATGTTTTCTATATTTACAGATAAAAAAGATTTTACTTTTACAATTAGTTTTTACACATTTTAAGTGAAAATGAGAACAAAATCAATATATCTTCTATACATATGTTTATGCGTACATATAAATACGGAACAACTTTTGTATAGTTTTTTTGTACAAATCAGGCAAACAACTTTAAGACCTCGTATAGTTTTTGTGTCGATAAAAAATCAAGGAATAAGAACAATTTTCCAAACAATATGTGAACACAAAGAAACTTTTGTTATTAAATGAGGATTTTGTTTATTCTTAAGATAAGACATTGAGAACGTACTTTGATTATGTTTAAACTTAAATCAAACAATGTGAACTATTAAAATGTAGAAACATTAATCAAATATTTTAAGGGGCAAGTCAAGTAGAGCTACGGCTGAGCCGTAGAACCACATAACATTTTATTTGGTTCCTTAGATCCCCAAACACCGATATCACTTATAAAATATATAGAGAATGAAAGCAAGAAATAAAATTCAATTATTGATTGCCAAATCAAAAAAAAAACAATACATATATATATATATATATATATATATATTTTTATATGTATGTATATATTTATATATATTATAAATAAATGACAATGATTATAATTGACTGTGGCACATCTGACTTCGTTAATTAAAATAAAAAAAAAGTTTTCAATGCAATTAAGAATCATTGGCTGACTAAACTTTAACCTGAAAAAAAATCGCTTCCGTAGTTATTTATTAAAATTGTTTCAAAATGCAATAACCGAAGATCCCAAGCTTGCGCCAATTAAATTCTATGTTTTTATTGTATTGTAAATGTACTATAAATGATTTGTTTATTTATTGAATATGTACGTGACGTTGATAGTCGTAAGTAGAATGTAGCCTTAAACAAATTTGTTAAAAGAACATGTATAAATCTTAAATTAAATAAAATGAAAAGGGAACACAAAACAAAATTTGCAAACAAACAAAAGTCGATTGAGTCTTTTAATTTGTTGGCGGTATTTTTGTGGATTACCCATTTAAAATACATTGGGCTACCTCGAAGATATAACTGGTGTTATATTTTGAGGATAAATCAAATATATTTTTTCGATCGTTTTTAATTTTGTGTCAATTTTGTACTTATTGCAACAACAAAATCAAACTTTTAAAAGTAATTTTGCGTGATGTTACATTTATATGCGATTTAATCGATAAGAAGTTATCATGTTAGGAATTTTAGTATCGATAATTTACTTTTCATTTTGAGGTTAATTTCACAGTGGACAACAAGCTTGCAGCCCGTTATATTACGTCTATTCACCATAAATTTACGCAACATTTGTAGTCTATCTGGTGAGAATTATAATTTTGTAAATTATATTACAGTTTTATATTAATTGTTGAACATTTACAGACAATAAACAGAGGGACCAAATAGTGAGAGCATTTAAGAGAGAGAGAAAAAGAGAGCACACATGGCAACTGCAGTAACAAAGGTTGGAAAATCCGTTCACCGCATTTTTGTGGGCAACTTACCGTGGACAGTAGGCCATCAGGAGTTGCGAGGTTATTTTAATGAGTTCGGGCGTGTGTTGAACGCCAACGTTATATTTGATAAGAAAACTGGTTGCTCGAAGGGATACGGATTTGTCAGCTTTAGTAGTTTACAGGCACTCGAAAAAATTGAAAACGAACAAAAACACATACTGGAGGGAAACTATTTGAATATACAAAAGTCATAAATACATTTGTATACCACATCACATATATATATATATACAAAGAATAACAAATAATTAGAATTTAGGTATAGTTTTCTGTTATTGTATTTTAATTTAAAAAAGAATGTCTGATAGTGAGTTCGAGGATGACATGGTCGGCACTGAGTTGGGACAGCAATTTACACAGGCCTCCTCATTTGTGGCTACAAGAACAGCTGATTTTGATGCGAAGGACTTACTCGATTTTTATGGCCTCTACAAACAGGCAACGGTTGGCATTTGCAACACGCCCTGCCCTAGTCTGTTGCAGATGGCAGGTCGCAAGAAATGGAACGCATGGCATAGTTTGAGTGAAATGAGCTCAGAATCTGCACAACGCGGCTATATTGATAAATTGGATGAGCTGGAACCCAATTGGATGGATAAATTGACTGGCCGCAGCGGCAACGGTGGCAGACCTAGCGGCTGGGTGGTGCACTCAATTGAATCTGTGCCAGAGGACGAATACATTACACCGGAACATGAGAAGACAGTTTTCGACCATGTTAAGGATAATAATGTGGACCTATTGCGTGAAAAGTTAAAGCTCAGCGATCTTACAATCCTAGATACACAGGGTATGACCTTGTTGCACTGGGCAACCGACCGAAATTCCATTGAAATAATGAAGTATCTAATTGAAAGCGGCGCCAGTGTGGATCAGCCGGATGCAAGTCAGCAGACACCAATGCATTATGCGACCAGTTGTGGTCATATAGAGGCTGTTCGTTATTTATTATCGTTAAATGCAAATCTTGAGATACAGGATGATGACGGTCTTACATGCATCGATGTGGCTGACGACAAGGAGATTCGTGCGCTTTTGCAGACAGAGCTGCGGCAGCGTAATACTTTAACATAAAATTTAAAAACGTGAAATGTTATTTTGTTTTCTTTAAAATTATATTATGTGAACAGAAATGTAAACGATTGTTTGTTAATATAATATAAGAAGTACTTGGAAATTACTTCCACAGCTTCTTGATGGACATGTTCTTCTCGGAGTCCTTTTGCATCACCTTCGCAACTGCCATTTCAAAGTCCTCTTGGTTAACATGAACACGACGCTCCCTCAAAGCATACATTCCAGCTTCGGTGCACACACCTTTGACTTCAGCACCAGATGCACCAGGCATTAGTTCAGCGATCTTCCGCAGATTTATTCCACGCGTAAGATTCATTTTACGAGAGTGAATCTTTAGAATGTCTAGGCGAGCTTCCTCGTTTGGTGGCGGGAATTCAATTTTACGATCAATGCGACCTGGTCTCAACAAAGCTGGATCAAGAATGTCAATACGGTTGGTGGCCATGATGACTTTAATGTTCTTGGTGGCTTCAAAGCCATCTAGCTGGTTAAGAAGTTCCAACATGGTACGCTGTACCTCAGAATCACCTCCAGAACCAGATTCAATACGCGACGATCCAATTGAGTCAATTTCATCCATAAATATAATGGAGGGTGCATGTTCTCGGGCCATTACGAAGAGCTCCCGAACCATGCGGGAACCTTCACCAATGAATTTTTGAACGAGCTCCGAGCCCGATACGCGTATGAATGTACATTCTGTATGGTGAGCAACAGCACGGGCCAAAAGTGTTTTACCAGTACCAGGTGGCCCATATAAAAGCACACCCTTAGGCTGCGCAATACCAAGGGCATCGAATAGCTCTGGATGCTTCACGGGTAGTTCAATAACTTCTTTAATTTCCTTAATTTGTTTATCCAAACCACCAACCATTTCGTATGTTGAGTCTGGCACTTTTTCAACCATCATTAGGGATACAAGAGGGTCCACTTTGTTTGGCAATATCTTGTGCAACGTATAGCTTTCATTGCGCAGTGCGACACGGCAATTTGGTGTTACATCGTTTATGTCAATATTTTTATCCAAATCGACGACAAATTTGCCCTCGGGATGCACTTTAACTAGGACCTTCTTTTTGTCCATGGGCTTGACAACCTCGCCAACATAGCTGCCTTGTTCCTGCAGCAGTTGCAGTTCCTCCCTTAACATACGTACTAAAAAAAAATTTTATTGGATATACAATTGTTCTCTAACATTGGGCTATATTGATTACCTTTAGCATTTAGTTCATTTCGCTGTGCCTGGAGGCGACGGAGATTTTGGCTTTTTTCGGCCACAATTAATTGTAGTTCTTCAATTTTCTGTATGTAATACGAGCGAAAACCTTCCCCCTTATGGTAAGCCGCCTCAAGATCAGTCTGTTGAAAATAATATTGTGGAAATTAGTAATTGTTAAAGCGAATATTGATTGTGCTACACTTACACGACTTGTGAGCGTCATCTTTTTTGTTTGACGTTATCGTTTAATTAAAGTTGCTTACTTAAATCCTCGTCTGCAAAGTTAACAATTCAGATTATGACTCGGCAAGTCTTTCAGTTGACATATTATACATTTTGTAGGGATGGTTAAGGAAAATCGATATGTCGATAAAAATGCAACCATGTTTATTTCTTTTATCCGATAACAACAATATTTAGCGAACGATTAATTTTCTGTTAAAAAATGATTTTCTGCTATGCTTAGAGTAACGTACATTTAACTGTTGTAGATGCATCCCAAAGGTGTTGTTGTTAATGTTTTATTTTTTTTTAACGCAAAGCAGGCAACTGAATTTTGACACGAAATTAAGATTATAGAAACAAAATTTAAGTTGTTTAACACAATTAATACATAAATAAATATAAAATTATCAGTATTATTAGCTACTATTCTTAAGAATAAGTTTATTTATTTTTTTACTTTTTATTTATGTACGTAAACATAAAGTGGTATAATTTTTGCAAAGTTTAAATAACTTAACATAACCAAGTTTAACAATACTACACTGGCTCCAAAAAAGGGAAAAAAGCAAATTAATGGTGATCCGGCCATTTTTAAAATAGGAACAAAGCGATGCCCGCAAGTTTTGGCCTCTTATTTCACCACAACGTACAGATCGAATTGGCACTATGGAGACGCACATTATTCGAAGTTATCGCTGTATCCATAATGCTAACTTTAATATTAGTGAATCCCATTGCGTATTCGGGAAGGATACTTCATACTCGAAGTGAAACAAGTACTGTGGCGAATTTTGCATCTCACAGATTAGATAATATGGAACAACTTACGTAAGTTGAAGTCACCAGTAGTACACCAGAATCGATCTTAAAAGTTAAATGCAATGTTTCCACTTGCAGAAATCTGATTGCCTCGAAACGCGACCGAGCCAAATTTATATTAACGTACACACCAAAAAATCCAATTATAGAAGAAATTGTCAATGGGGTTGCTAACACTTTGCAACTAAACAGAACTGTTGGCTATGACAGTTCCAGGGATTTGCAAAATTATTTTGATGAGCGCACAACGTTGGCGGGTGTTGAGTTTAAAAACGTGGATAAAGACAGTACGGAACCACCCAAAGTTCTTTCAATTTCCATACGGTTCCCCAGTGAATTTCGGACCCTCAATTCATTTTTAACCGAGGATCGCCTTTGGCTGACACGCTGCTCGGGCGTTGTTGATCCTGAACGAGATGGCGACAAAAATAAAAATGTTGATCAAGACATTTACATACAGGAGGGATTTCTTCAATTGCAGCATCAAATTTTTGTCGAATGGTTTAAAAGGTTACGATCTAAATTCCCACCAAATGCTGCAGCGTACGAGGTGGAAGTTTTTAATGTACAGATAGGAGCTTCCGAGGAACGATGCTCGTCCCTTAATTTATATTCGGTTCCATTGTTTGTCTATAATTTCCTTTTTTTGCTGCCCTTTATTAATATAATCAGAGTGAGTGTATGAACATTATTTTGGTCATCTCCATATGTCTAATTTTGCCCTATTTCTAGAATATTGCTGGACAATTACATGACAATGTTATGACCCATCATTGGCACTATGGGTACAACTTTTTTACTCAATATTTTTGTATAACCATTGTGCTATGGTTGCGTTTGGTTTTGATTGGTTTCATTATCCTGTCTCTTGTGTTTGTATGTATAAAATTACATAACATATTCCAGGGGCGTACGCAGGAGCTTTCCTACGTTTCCCGGAAAGGTGGGTTAGGCGATCAAAATGGAACTCTTGCGTACGTCATTGACTTTACCCTGTTAATTTATTAAATTTATCTTTCAGCTGTATTGGTCAGTTGAAGGTGGCACATTTTCGATATGGTCACTGCTTTCCATGATCTTCTTTTCACTGATATTTAGCGTTGAGCTTATCGTTACCGCCCTTCTATTTGCCAAGATTTTTAGAAACTCAATTAATGCCGTGCTATTCGCAATCATTATTTGGTTGATCAACTATGCGGCCTTTGGAGTGATTCTTAAACGATATTGGGACGTACACGGATACTACGTGTTATTTATATTGATTGCATTCTTTGAAAATCAATTACCATTTGCCATGCAATTGTTTCAGCGACTCATTGATGAGCCCGAGACGGTCAGATTTTACGATGTGGTTGCACTTTTCCTATCCGCAGTCGTTTGCTTGATATTGAATCTCCTTTTACTTATCATCCTACAGAGCAAAATGCCGGGACGTCTGATAAGTCGGCAAGTGATTCGTAATAAGCCTTCAAAGAAAGCTGATCAGGAAGCCCGCAAGGTGGCTATTGGAAAAGTGCCCAGTTGGCAGAACTTTGAGTTTGGCGGCGTGGGCAGTGTGGAGTTGGCGCGACTGCGTCATGTGTATACAGTACATAGGACATCGAATCGAAAGGTATTAAAGGATATTTCGCTACGTGTTTATAAAGGTGAGATCCTGATCATCCTGGGGCACCATGGTGCTGGTAAATTGACGCTGTTGCGTTTACTTTGTGGTCTCAAGTGCCCCACGCGAGGTACCGTATTTATACTCCGTGAAGATTTGTCCAAAGATATCCGTGTCAATCGCCGCCCTTTGGACTTTCGGAGTAGAGAAAGTGGACTCACGAAATATTTAACCATTGAACAGACGATTATATATCATGTTAAACTTAAACAACCTGACAATAACTTAGATTATTACACCAAAGAGAGTACAAAGTGGATCGAAGTCTTGGAGAAACACGTTGGTGATCGACGAACACGTATCATCCATCTGACCGATGGAGAACGCCGCATCGTTGCCCTATGCTGCACTTTGGCTTGTGACACCAGAGTTATTTGCTTTGAAGATCCAGCAATGAGGCTAACGACAGACGAGGCGATTATCTTCTGGAGCATTGTTTCTGCGGAGAAGGCAAACCGGGCTTTTGTCATTACAACATGCAGCATTGATGAGACCGAAGCTCTGGCCGATCGCGTTGGTATTATGAACATGGGCGTTCTAGAAGCCAGTGGTACGCCCTTCTTTTTGCGCTCGAAATTTTCCAACGTTCTTGAGCTGGTAAGTTTACTGATTAACCCCCCAATCATTTAATGTAATGTTTTTATTTTAATTAGATTATAATTAAAAAACCGCATGTACCAGAGACACCAATTACGGATTTAATAAACCAATTTTTACCATCCGTGGAGCCTGATAATGAAATAGGTGATACATTGACCTATAAGATCGATTCCAATGATAGAACCAAACTGCAAAGGCTCTTAATACATTTGGAGAACGAAAAGAAGAGACTGGGAATTGACAATATGCAAGTTGTGGGCTCGGAGATGTCGGATATCTACATGAAGTTGGTCACCTCCTTTCGCCTACATAGACAAGTTATTCCAGATGTTAGTAAGTAATTGTTCAGTTATCATTGTCCTAGACCAAAAGTACTATTAATTCACACTTCGCCGAGCAGCGCAAACCTTCAAATACTCCGTTGTGTCCAGAAAGGAGTTGCGAAAGCAGCAAATCCGTGCCATGCTATATAAGAAGTTCATTCACTCTGCTCCGAATGTTTGGCCCGTTATAATGATATTTACTTGCTTTATACTTATTGTGATTCTATCGCGGCTGATCGTTGTTCTTGATGTCCCCAAAGTAAGCACAAATTCCATAAGCATTGGCTATAAGGGAAATCCGGATAAAATGTTGGAGTCAATACCAGAAATAGGAAAATGTGGCTATATAGACATTATATCGCTGACAAGGACACCCTCATATCGGAAGACAAATGGAATGCCGCGCTTGTTTCAAGCAAACTCCTTCGTCTGCGAGCCCGGAAAATATAGAGAAAATTTAAAGAATTTGAAATTTTCTTCTAGTCTTGGCGCCATTGAGAAGGTAGGCGATGTGAAACTAAACGCCTACATTATCCAGGATACCTTTCACTCAGCACCCATGACACTTAATGTTCTTCACAATATAATCGTACAGTAAGTCCTTAATGGGTTATCTGTGCTCTCAATATTTTTAATCCTTGAACTAACACAGATTGACGTTATCGAAGAACTCAGATCATCACTGCTTGGTGGAGAGTCACCCCATGCCGACACCGCTCTCCATGAAAATCAATCTCTTGGACAATGAGATTGCCCACATCAATGCTCCGTTGGCGATTGGCTGTATAATACCGTTAACTGTTTCAGTGTTTATTATTGCCTTGGTGGAGGAACAAATCTCTCAGCTACGCATGCTACAGATTTTGGCTGGACTCGGAATACAAATCTACTGGGCTATTAATCTACTTTGGGATTTCTTAACTTTCTGCATCTATTCGGTGGTAATTGTAATATTTGTGTCATTCACAAAAATCGGAGAGTTTAGTGCCTATGAGAAAATATTAGTTCTTCTTCTTATAACGTTTTATGGTCTGGCCGCGCTGCCTATTACCTATGTCATATCCATGTACGTTAATAATTCTATTCAAAGAGCCTTCCTTGCGGCAGTCCTTTTTCATAGCATCATCGGCTTGGTGCTCTACATCATCTATTGGGATGTGGCCAACAGTAATATAATTTTCTATTACGGTGCGTGCTTTTCTCCAGGCTTTGCCCTTCTTGATGGCATCAGTAATATTTATATACGATCTCTGGAAGAAAAATTGTGTGCCACCAAATGCGAAGCCTATAAATCATGTACCCCCGAGAATATGCATGAGGTCATTCCCCATTGCGATTGTAGGTTTTAAAATAAGTTTTCAAAATATTATAATTGCTTAATGTATGGAAATTCTTTTTTGCCAAAGTTGATACCTACTTTAAATGGAATAATCCTGGTATTCTTCCGGCCATGACCTTCATGCTACTGGCTGCAGTCACAGTCATTTTGCTTATATTTTGGATTGAATTGCATCGCAAGGAGAAGAAGTTTCATTCGTCCAAAGAGTAGGTATTTCAATTGATTTAATTTATGCAACAGAACGTTGTACGTGAAGAAGAAGAGGAAGATTCATTATATACTTATTTCATTTATATCTGTTTGTCCGTCAGTCTTCACAAGTTTCGCACTGCAACTTACCCATTCGACGACAGCGACGTGGCTGATGTTAAGAAAAAGATCGCTGAAGCGGACATGAGCAAGTGTAAAAAGTCAGTGTTTCTAGTGGATCAGGTGGAGGCCGAGATACCGAAGAAGGGTACTAGGATCAACACGATTTCATTTGCTATTAATAAGTATAATAATTCAATACAATGGGAATTAATACCATTATTTTGTTTTCTATTAGATACATGAGCATGGGCATCTTTGGTCCACGGAATTCTGGGAAGAGTCATCTGATACGGCAATTGGTTGGCATCGATGGATTTGCGTTTGGTGAGATTTATGTTCGAGGATTAGATTTCAAATATGACCTTGGCACCATACTGGGCTATGTCGGCTATTGCCCACAGCACGATGGCCTGCTCAATGGGCTGACGCCACGAGAACACATTCGTCTGTTCTGCATGATACGCGGCGTCACAGAGCAAAAGATTGATGAAAAAATACATGATCTCAGTCTGATGCTGAACATGCGAGGATGGATGCATCGCAAGTGTAGTACATTGACTGCAGAGAAGCGTCGCAAGCTGAATATTGCACTCGCTCTGGTGGCATACAATAAAATATTAATCATTGATGAGCCGACTTCCGGGATGCCCTCCACAACGCGACGTGAGATTTGGAATATCTTGCGATATCTTCGGTATTGTGGAAAAACCATTATCTTCACCAGCACCGATGAGCTTGAGTGCAAGGTACTGGCCGACTTTATAATTCTGTACCAGGAGAATGAAATGCTTGCCATTGGCAGCACGCATTATCTTCGCTATAAGTACAGCCATGGCTTTTATTTGGAGGTGCGATTGGTACGCGATGGCAATACCATTGAGGAATCGGAGGCCCAGTAAGATCGAACACCGGGAAACCAATTTACAGTTATTAAAATTCAGTTTTTACTTTTTTGCTTAGCTTGCGTAAAGACACTGAGAATTTGTGGCGCTTCGTAAAGTTTCTGCACGAGAGTTCGGAGTTAATGTAAGTATCGCTCTACGTCGGATATGAATATTGTATTTTTCATTTTATGTAGTTTTTAACTTACTTCGATGTGTGAAGAAATATTATTGTAATCAATTGTGCTTCCTTTAGAGATCAGTTAAGTAATTGGTTGAAATTTTATATTCCTGTGGGTCACATCGTGAACTCGGTCCTGTACGGCGCTATGGAAAAGAACAAGATGCGTCTAAACATCGCAGAGTATTGTATCTACCAGGCGAACATGAAACTCGTCATTCGCCGAATTCAGGAAACACGCTCCGAACTGAAGCGGGGGAAAAAAACTTTTAGCACGGGAAGCAGTAATATTGTATTGTAAACAACTGTAGGGAAATTTTACTTTTTTATTATTATGTATATGTATATTTGTATATATATTTGTGTATGTATGTATTTTTCACAATTAACCTTTGGTAATACACCATGAGTTGTTATAGTTATAATGTTTATTTTAGACCTTCATTTGTTTTATCACATCAAAACATCTTAATTCCACTTACTTATTTAAAGGGTATTATGTAGGTGTACAGAGTCATTTGGTTGCTGTATAAAACGATTAGTTTTGTGCCGCCTGCATTTCACTTTTTATTGCTTAAATAACTGTTTTTAAATTTCTCCGCGTAGATTATATGAGCTTCTTGGGTGTCGTTTTTTATTCACCTTCGATAGCTCAGTTGGTAGAGCGATGGACTGTAGTTGAGACGCATTTGTGTAGTGCAGATTTAATAGACATCCACAGGTCGCTGGTTCGACTCCGGCTCGAAGGATTGAAATGATTATTTTTTTTTATGTACTTTTAATTTTAATATAAATTCAAATATCAAGAAAACAATTAAATATTTAATTAATAATGAATTTAATTTTTGTTGTGGAATTAGTCATCTTTAGATTTTTTAGAAACTTGAATAAAACTAAACCTATGTATAAAATGTCAAAAACTATTCTTTAATAACAATTCACATTTTTGCCCGTTCAAAGCTATTATTAATTATTGCTCAGACGAAGTTGCAGAAAAATATACACTAATTAAATTTTTCTATTTGAGCTTAAATATAAAAATGAAACTACAATTTTCAAAGTACAATTCAAAATGACTTTAATACGTTAGAAAATGTATATTTATGATCTGTGGTCACACTTTTAATAAACGTCTGTCGAAGTCGATGTTAATATCGAATTTGTGGTTATCGGAAAAATTTTTAATACATAAACAGCCTCACTTCTCGGCTACGATTTTCCCATTGGATTGTTGTTTTTAGGCCTTGCTTTGTTCTGCTATTTCGTCGGCTACATAGATTCAAGTGAGTGCGTGTGGTGTATTTCTCAGTTGTTAACGCGAGTTCTTTTGGCGTTGCGCGCGAGTTTAGCACGCGAGTCTTTTTATCGTTTCGTGCATGATATTTTTTTTTTTTTATTTATACTTTGTTCCTGCTGTTGGCTTCTTAGCAGAGAAATAAACTTGTGGTTTTTCTACCACATTAGTTTTGTTACAGTCCAGTCTAGTCACAGTCCAGTCTAGTCATAGTCCAGTGTAGAAAGATACATATGTATGTACTTAGCATATGATAAAGCTTCAATATGTATTTGAGCGTATAGCTTTGTGGCATATATTTATATAATTAAAATTATCTTTACACGCATATTTGTTAGTGGCAATATTCTGACGGGGAATATTCATATATCAACAAGTTATGCGCCTACTCCGCCGTGTTAAAGGGGCATTCTTTATATATTATAATCAGTTTTTTTTTTTTTATATATTTTGTACTATTATTTCTTCAATGTTACATTATTCCGTTTTGTATTTATTGTCTTACTAAGCCTTACAAATTGTAATGAAATAGGTGGGTGTTTCAATATCTAGTGGAACGAACAGCTGTTAATATACATATTTCAAAATGCACGAATGTAAAGTTCAAGCACGCCGGGTACATGCATACGAACGAACACACATGCACACACACACACCAATACATGCGTACATACACACGGTGCTTGTCAATAGTATTGTATAAATTGATCATTTTGTATTAAAATCTAGAAATAGTTTTTTTAATACTAAGACAACGTCACAACAAAATATATTTAATATTTCAATTTACATTTTATTTTCTATGTATATACATAGATATGTGTGTGTGTGTGTGTACGTCTGCCAGCCAAATTCAGGAAAATTTATTTCAGGGACGCATTTCCTTAGATGGACGCTGCAAAATTTCTGTGTGTGTGTGTCAATTTAAATGCATTGGTATTAGTTGCAGTTCTGTCAGTGAAAGTGTCCCATTTCAAATTCAGGATACTCTAATGACAAGTGTAGACGGCCTTTTTATTTTTAATTTAAATTTAAAAAATTCTAACAAAACTTTAATTCGCGAAGATTTTAGATTAAAACAACAATAAAAATATAAATTTACAATTTAGAAAATAAATTTTAAATGCAACAAATTCAAAAATCAAAATTTTAAATTGAGCTAAGGAAGTTAAATTTTAGAAAATTTATTTACGAATGTTACTGGAAGTCAAATTCTGGGTGAGTACAAAAATAAGAGTTAATTTAAATTTATTCTATTTTATATTTTATTTCCTTTGTACTTTATGTCATTTAATTAATTTTTATCATATGCTTAAATAATTTCAATATTATATAATATATTTAAATTAATATAATAATATTAAAATTATTTTTTATAATTTTAATAAATTAATTATTTAAATGGTATGTTCTTTTGGTCTTTGGAACATTTATTTATTTATTTTTTTTTATCATATTTAATATTAAGCTAGTTTTAAGTTAAACGAATTTTTTGTTTGCGTAAATCGATTTTTTTTTTTAAATGAACAAATTATATAAATATATTTATAATGCTATATATATGTATATCTTTGAAATTGCCAGAATGAACAGAGGATTTAATAGTCGATTACTCCCGATGTGAATGACACCATGAAAAGCACAAGGCATTAGTTTAACAATTCAAATAATGACCGGGTTTAAGGTTTTATCGATTTTTTTTTTTTTTTTTTGTGAGTTGGGGGGAGTGGATTTTCCATATTCCATTTTTTATTTGAATTTTTCTCTCTGTTGAAGTGACTATATAAGTAGGTTGAAAGCAGAAAGCAACAATCCCACGATTAAATTGTTTAATTGATTTTTAAAAGTATTCATAGAGAATCTGAAATTTCATTTGAAATTTCATTTTTATTATGCGTCTTTGGTTTCCATTAATTTTAGGTTGTTTTTTTAATTATGTTATATTATATTAAATATGCAAATGTTTAAAATTTCTGCTTTTCAAGCGTTGAGTATGCCAATTAGAGCCTAAACTAAACAGTTTTGTTTTTGTTAACATCAAGTGAGGTCTTATCGGAGAATGAACTTGGGAATTTTGGACAAGTAAGACCCATAAATTGCGAAGCTTAGCAAAAATTTTGGACACGTAAGACCCATTGAGGGCTTTAAAATCGCAGCTCAGCTGCAGCGCGTTATCTGCCTTTGATAGCTCAGTTGGTAGAGCGATGGACTGTAGAATCGGGCTATATGTCGGATATAGTGCAATTTGTAGACATCCACAGGTCGCTGGTTCGACTCCGGCTCAAAGGATTTGTATATAATTTTTTGGTTGCTCGAATATCAAGCAGTTAATCTATGGGATTATAAACAACTATCGAACCATCGAGCCCAATGCCATTAAAGGTTGATCTCTTTTTGCACTTTGATAAGTGACATTTTCGTCTATTGCCTCCGATGTGCTCCAGACCACAATCATAAATAATACCTATATAACAAAATTACTGATAATGTGCACTCACATGACTCACGACTCGTGATATTTATGCCCCTTTCACGTGGGGGAGAAGCTCGCGTGAGGGGTTTATGGGGACGCACTCATTAGCCGCATAGAAATTAATTTAACCTTTCTTATATCACTCAATGCTGGATTGTGATTATCGTATTATGTAATATCTATATATTTATCTACATATGTATATACATTCGCTCACGACGTCAACGTCGTCCTTTGACATTTATGCCATCAACCGATTACCTTTTTCTTTGACGCACAAAAATATTCAAATTTCACCTGAAGGTGAATTAAAACATACCCAAAAATTTTGAGAGACAAAGTTCACAGGGCGAATTCTGAGATATATAAATAGATAAATAGAGAAGGGTTATAGAAGTCCTATAGATGTATAAATAAGCTGTATAAATGGAAAGGATAACAAGTCAAGGAGTATATAAATAATATGAGAAATACTTAATAAATAAAAAAATCGTTCAATAAGATAAAAAATCATATGGGAAAGTACGTAAATCCCTATAAACATATATATATTGATTCCTTATCTGATATATAGGTCAATACTGCTGTTTATAGCTACGCCCACTGAGTTAAAGCTCTGAGTGGGCTTAAGGACTCCAGAGTCACTGGAGCATAATATGTGCCATTGGTGGGTAGCACCTTTGGTGGACAGGACTGCCAACTTGTCATTCATAAGCTGAGGATTGGGGTACCTGAGGTTATTTCGTGTTGAGTTTGAGGTGAAGATTTATTTCGAGTCTATGCGAAATAAATAACTAATATTTACCAACCTGATAATACGAGTATAACATCTGGAGTTTTTGGGCAGATCAACTTAATTGTAATTTGATAGTTTGCACTCAGATAAGCCAAAGAGGCAATTATCATGGAAGAAAGTGACCTTGGCCTGCTAACATTTTGCTGGTAACATAAATAACGGGGCTTTAAGCCGACTTTTATCTGCTACCATAACTGTTAAGATGTGTAAATAAATAACTGTATAAATGTGTAAGCAGTGCCGGACTAAGTCACCGCGGGCCTGCAGCAAATTATGTTACGGGTCCCTTGATTTCTTTTAGGCTCTCAAGTTTAATAACTAAAAGAAACAAAATTGTAAAAAATACATTTTATTTGCGAAAAAAAAAATCATTTTTAACCTCTTAATAGTTAGTGGTCATAAGAGACAAGTAAATGGCTAAGATATTTTTTAAGTTAGGGAAACACGAGCCTAAAGACTAATTTAATAAAAGTTTTTGGTAAGAGATTTTAGCTGTCGAGTTATGATAAAATAATCGTATGATAGCTTTTATATCGTTAGGTAAAGCGGACCGTTATGTTGTATGATTTACGTTATGGCAATAAGCACCTTAACTTCGTAGAGTTGTCCAGGTGTTTGAAGTTGTCGTACTTTGTATTTGGCTTGCTTTGTTTTAATGTCTCTTGCTGGTATCCTTTACAGTTGGTCAAATCTTTGGCTCTTGCCTCGAAATCTAAAAATGTGGATCGCATTGCCTGGACATAGCTATGTAATGATTCATAGAGAGCATATCTCTTGATAAGGTCTTAATTTAGAATTCTACGTAATTATTATAATTATTATATAATTATCAATATTTCCGTACACACATATTCCGTATTATAAAGTTTAGCAATGAAATTATGGTTTTTCAATGCGAAGTGCCATCTTCATGTCTCGGCAGCAACTCGTGTAATCAGTCATTCGCAAGCCGCGGTGAATCATTCGTAAGTCGCGTTGAGTCATTCGCAAGCCGTGGTGAGTTTTACATTTACAAAGATGGTGAAGTTGGGCAATGCTTCAGGCTCCGATCTAGACACAGAGCACCAAATACAAGAGTGGATGATAGCTCTCGAGCTTTCTGTTAGAAATAATAAACCCTGAGATTGACTCGGTAGTAAAAAAATATGCATAATTAAAAGGTAAATTACAAAGACCAAAGGCACAGGAATAAGTAAATAATCACACAAATCCTTTGCTATGAGAATAATGTTATGTTGTTATGTAAAATTATTTGAATTATTTGCATAATTTAAGTATGATTAATGTTTTAATATTACCGAGCCAATCTCAAGATTCTATTTTTAACATTAACATTTCGCTGTTAAGCTATCACCTACTCTTGTAGTTTAACACTCTGTGGATCCAGACTAATATTTTTTTTTATTGTGGCCAAATTCTCGGGCCCATAGCATTTGCCACTTGTGCTATGTAACTAATCCGGCACTGTGCGTAAGTGTTTAACTGTATAGGGTTTTTAACTAATGAGTGATACTACAAGAGGCACAAGTGCCTTCTAATCTTCAGAGAATCTCTGTGAGTCACTCGCCGACACGACACTTCAGGTTTTTTTGGTGAGGTAATTTCACCGCTTGTTCCAGGAAATAACTGTTTATCCGAGAATCATAACTCTTGTTAAGGACGTTCCATTTGAATTTAAATCAGAATCGATTTTATTGCATTGTACTTGCAGCACTTCTCACAGTATTTGTCGATTTTTACTATCGAGGAAGTAATCGAAAACTATTAAGATTAGAATAGAAAGAGTTATCAACGAAAACTGAGACTATATCACGGATTTTTATGCTCTCTTCAATTTTTTTTTCCTAAATTTCTTTCATTTTCACCGAACCTCTAATATAACGAATGGGATAAAGGCCGTGTGCCATCGCATTCCATCAAATTGATATCATATACATATGTATATATATTTTTTTTTTGATTTATCAAATCTTATAATTTGCAGCTCGTTTTCATTCGAAACTCTTCTTATCAACAGGCGGGATTCAGGAATAATTTATTTCCTATAAAAACAAACACTACAACGTCATAAAACTCAAGTATGACATTTTAATAATTTCCCTTCAATTTGTCAATTGTCGTAATCGCCGAGTTTCCATGGTAATGAAACCTTTTCGCACATACATACATACATACATACATACATACATACATACATACATACATACATACATACATACATATGTATATCTTTTTATAGCGATAGTTTAGTTTCTGAAATGCAATGGCCACTAAAATACTTGTATATATATATTAATGTATGTATGTATGTATGTATATACTATGTATATAATTATATGTATATATGTATATATGTATATATAATATATAAATAATATATACAAATCGTCGAAATCAGCGGTTAAAGGAGCAAAATTATAAATCTATAAATTATCCTTAATTTGTATATTGTGAAACCGTTAGAAAATAGTGAAAAAGATGCTGAGTCCTCCCTAGAATATATGTTTATATTTAAGTATATAATATATTGTATAATATATTCAAAAAAAGTTTAATCCGAATTTCACTTAAATCTGAATAAAGGCTCAAAAGATATTTTCAGTTGTCAAGTGATCAATGAACGTGTTCTCTAAATGCTCGTATGGATTTATGTATGCATGTATGTATGTATGTATGCATGTGTGTGTAAGTGCAAATATGTATGTATTGGTATATGATGAATTAAGTACAAATATTCATTTTATAGTTAAACGTGCCTTGTGTTCAGGGTATCGGGCAGTCAATCGCTTTACCTCCTTATATAGTGTATCTACATGACTGATAATGAACTGAGTGTCAATAGTTTGAATAGTTCGATAACAAATAAGGCAATTGGCTATAAGCTCTATATATACATATGTATGTATGTATGTATACATATACATATATATATTCATATATTTTTATGTACATATGTAGATTGTGTATTTATTGCAATACGCATAACCGATAAGATTTGCTTCGCACGCGCCTTTTCGGCCTTCGGCTTTTCGGCTTTCCGCTTTTCGGCTTTCTGCTTTTCGGCTTTCTGCTTTCGGCTTTCGGTTTTTGGTTATCGGCTCTTAGTGTTTGCTGTTCGGCTCTTGGCTTTGGGCTTTCGGCATTTTGGCTTGAGCTTTTACAGTTGAAAATAGTTCATATGGTTAGGAGGTTGGCCATTCCGCTGCCTTTGGATAATTTGCAATATTTATAATTAATAATTTCATTTTTTTATTAAATTATTTTTGTTAATATTGTAAACAATTTTCCGGTGGGAAGGTGAGTGCGCGATTACCTGTTGGTATTTGATTAATTTCAAATTAAGTAATAGAAATCAAAAACAGTTTTAGAGTTCTGATTGACTCTTGACTTTGGGTTGGTTTATTAATAATTTGTTTATAATTATTATAATTATTATAATTATTATTATTATTATTATTTTTTTTTAATTGTTTTTGAGGTTTTTTTTAAAAAAAAAGAGAAAAAGAGCTTAAAAAAATCAAACTAAGTTGATTAATTTACTTCGGGTAAAAGTTAAATCCGATTTCAAAAGACCAATATTATAACACAGTGGAACTACAGTAGAACTTCAGTGGAACCACAGTGGAACTACAGTGAAACTACAGTGAAACTATAGTGAAACTACAGTGGAACTACAGTGAAACTACAGTGGAAATACAGTGTAACTACAGTGTAACTACAGTGGAAATACAGTGGGAGCACAGTGGAAATATGAGACACATGATAGACAGAAAGGAATATATATGGGAAATGTATATCAAAGTCTGATTGTTTATGTTTATTTTTTGTTACATTTTGACTTAGCATATTTATTTTCGTGATATATCTGAAGAGAGAGAGAACGCGTGTCACAGAATGACCGACTCTTAAATACCCTAACTTGCAGTCCAATTCTAAGTGGGGTTAAAAAAAAAGGAAAGCTTTCAATAAATAAACCGACTTGATTTGCTTACAAAAAGTGAGGTCTTATCGGAGAATGAGCTTGGGAATTTTGGACAAGTAAGACCCATAAATTGCGAAGCTTAGCAAAAATTTTGGACACGTAAGACCCATTGAGGGCTTTAAAATCGCAGCTCAGCTGCAGTGC
This sequence comes from Zaprionus lineosus, assembly GCA_035044505.1. Classification (NCBI taxonomy): domain Eukaryota; kingdom Metazoa; phylum Arthropoda; class Insecta; order Diptera; family Drosophilidae; genus Zaprionus; species Zaprionus lineosus. The sequence goes on along the minus strand of JAWNNX010000691.1, from coordinate 662,460 downwards.
GTTATCTGCCTTTGATAGCTCAGTTGGTAGAGCGATGGACTGTAGAATCGGGCTATATGTCGGATATAGTGCAATTTGTAGACATCCACAGGTCGCTGGTTCGACTCCGGCTCAAAGGATATATAATTTTTTTTTGTACTTACGGAGGGACGTAAGGTGCATCGCCAGTTGAAGTTACGTGCCATAGAACTTGATCAGCTGATGCTTGGGAAATCAAGTCGATTAGTTGTAAGCTTATATTAAATGTTAGCATATAAAGTTAGTATATAAATGAAACATGCTTTGTTCCTAAGCGTAACATTTCAGTGGGGAGAGATAAGCTACCCTTGGTAGGCAAATTACAGGGTACACCGAGAAGTAACGAAATGTCTGGAGCATTTCGCATGCTTTGTTGCAAAGAGTTAACTTTTTGACAGTGAGTGTATATTTACCTTTAAAGCCAGTTAAATATAGTTTAGTGTTTGGGGCTTTGACTGGCGGCTGATTGCTTATCATTTTGATGTAAGAAACAAAGAAATTTCAGTACTTTAATTAATCTTTTAGGGGCGTTTTTTATAGCAGGCAGCAGTAGTCGATTGATATTATAATTGTTCGGGCCGAGTTAACAACTAACCAGACGATTTTAATTACTCTAGTTAAAATAAGCACTAATAAGCATTACTAAGCACTTTCTGGATGCTCCACAGATTAGGGAATGCGGATTTCTCGGAATATCGCGAGTTATCACTGATATTGCTTTCTTTTTCGGGGCTCTAATCTTTAACGCCGATTACTCATGTTCCAAAGATCGATTTATCGATATACATATACATATATACATATATATATATAGTAGTTCTTTGGGGAAGGAGAAATTTGAATAGTTTTATATTGATAAGAAATCGTTTATCATTAGTTTGAAGTCCATATCACGGGTAGGCGAATCAACGCGACTCTTTCCGATACTATAAACAGAGGCAATAAACTGAGATCGATACACGTAATCGATCGATAAGTGCACTAAGCCTTGGCATTAAGTGCTGACGACCTTTTGTCAGTATTTGTAGATATTTTTGAATTGATTATTTCAATTAATTTAATTTGCTTCTCTCCACCCTCTCTGCTTTTCAGCTACCGCTTAAGTTGATACAGATATTTTTATTTAACGTAATCGGTATCCTTCAAACCGAAGGCAGGACATGACAAGCTAAAGTAAAATGGCAAAGGTCACAAATTGGGATAAGTTTCTGCTTTTGCTATGGAAGAACTGGATTTTACAATGGAACCACAAAATACAGTTGCTATTCGAAGTGCTCCTGCCGGCCATATTCACAATGCTCGTGGTGCTCCTCCGTGCCCAGGTGATCGCGGAGCCGATGGACCAAACGATATACACGCAGCAACATAGCCTAAGCACCCTGACCCTCTTCAAGTGAGTATCGAATTCGAGTATTCATTTATGTGTGTTTCCAGCTCTTTGAGTTATTCATTTGATTTTACGATTTCTTAGACGTTTACGTTGTTTCTAGTGTCAAGTGAACGCTTCACTTCACTCGCAGTTACTTTCTGAGGTTATGTTTGATTTTAAGTTCGCTTTCGCTTTTGTTTGTTCATTTGTTCAGTTGTTCATTTGCTCGTTTCTTCAGTTGTTCATTTGCTCAGTTTTTCAGTTGTTCAGTTGTTCATATGTTCATTTGCTTAGTTGTTCATTTCTTCAGTTATTCATTTCTTCAGTTCTTCAGTTGTTCATTTGCTCAGTTGTTCATTTGTTCATTTCTTCAGTTCTTCAGTTGTTCATTTGTTCATTTGCTCAGTTGTTCAGTTGTTCAGTTGTTCAGTTGTTCAGTTGTTCAGTTGTTCAGTTGTTCATTTGTTCATTTGTTCATTTGTTCATTTGCTCAGTTGTTCATTTCTTCAGGTGTTCATTTCCTCAGTTGCTCAGTTGTTCAGTTGTTCAGTTGTTCAGTTGTTCAGTTGTTCAGTTGTTAAGTTGTTCATTTGTTCATTTGTTCATTTGCTCAGCTGTTCATTCTTCAGTTGTTCATTTCTTCAGTTGCTCAGTTGTTCAGTTGTTCATTTCTTCAGTTATTCATTTTCTCAGTTGTTCAGTTGTTCATTTCTTCAGTTGTTCAGTTGTTTAGTTGTTCATTTCCTCAGTTGCTCAGTTGTTCAGTTGTTCATTTCTTCAGTTATTCATTTTCTTAGTTGTTAAGTTGTTCATTTGTTGTTGTATTTTGTACATTTTGCTTTCTGTAAACTCACATAATAATACTTAAGATCTCAAGTACATTTCTCCTGTGTCTGTTACGAGTTACCGCTTAATTTTCCCTTGGATTATCGAGCCTGCATATGGAGCCTTGATTGTAAATTGTTTGAGTTTGAGTTTTCGAGTCAATTAGATTTTTTTTTTATTTTGCTGCTGCTAATGTTTATTTTTTTAAATTTTTATTTATTTTTACCGGACTTTTTTTTCTGGCAGCTGATTCATCGTTTAGTTTGCGACGTAACTTGAATCGGAAAATAATTCATGAATGCCTGTCGAACGACTTTCAAACCAGTTTAGGGCAGACAAATAACAATTATTAAATTCCCACAGATTGTTAAATACTTTTCATTTGTATCACAATCATCGATTTCGATTATAAAACTTCAATTAATCTATTGAACATGTTAAACTGTAAAAAACACAATTTTCAGATACTCAATGAGTTCGTCGCGTCGCATGCACGCACTCGTTTCCCTGATCATTTCAGAAGAAAAGAGGTAAAGGTTTATGATTTCAATAAGAAGCACAAGAACAATAAGTTTCAGGGTTGTTGCAGTTCGGTGTCCCGAATCTGTTATATCCTTGCAGGATTTAGTTGCAGAATGGAGAAGGTTTCACTCTTCCATTTGCTATCTTAATCAATTGATTGGGAGACACTTTAAGACACTTAAAGACACTTTATAGATAGTTCAGATCAATATATATATACACATATATATATATATATATATATGTATGTATATAAGGTATATATATATAGGTATATATATATCATATAGATTATATATACATGTAGTTCTGCAAGGATATAAACTGAAGGTAAAAGCATTTTGTGTTTCACTGCATTCTCTCGCCTGTAGATCAGCTTTCGCCATGTCATATGAATGTTTCTGTGTATAATAGAACAACACACTCACACATGCACATACCCGCACACACATACACCCATACGCACACCCACACGCACGCACATGTATTTGATACACTGTGACGCCATCATCCGTCACAGCCGCAAGTGTCACAGTATCAATTCATATAACCGCAAATAGAGTCCTTTGACTTGTTATCCTTTCAATACGCCTAACAAACTTGAGGCTATTCCCATGTTAAGCGCCCAAAGAACGGCACAACGTGTCCAGCCCATGATCAATTAATGAACTTTGAATGAAATAAATAATCCAAGCTAATGGACATTTTTTACTCATGTAATCCAACACTTTAGTAAGGTGATGGCTGCCAATGTGAATGGATTACCCAAAATGGTTTTGTGCTATGCACCAAAGAACGAGATGCTGGATCGGGTTGTCCAGGATGTCGTCACGACCCTCGAGCTGAGCTCATTTGTGGGCGTTAATACTGCAGAGGAATTGGAAAAACGGGTGATCGCAGAAAATGCCTTTGCCGGGATACAATTTGATGAATCGATGGCCAATATGAAAACTTTGCCGGATGACTTTAAATTCTCACTGCGATTCCCCTCGGAGCTTCGAACGGCGACGATAAATATCGGTTTTACGTGGCTGACCATGCGACTATTTCCAACGGTGGATTTGTCAGGACCTCGCAATGCTCGTGAAACGGATGGTGGCATACCGGTGGGCTACCTCCGTGAGGGCTTTCTGCCTGTTCAGCACGCCGTCAGCATGGCCTACATAAAGCAGAAGTCCGGTAATACGAATTTACCGGATGTCGTTATGCAGCGGTATCCGTATTCGGAATATCTGTATGATCCTCTGCTCGAAGGACTGGGCGTTTTAATGGGCATGATTATTCTTCTGAGCATTATATATCCATGCACATGCATAACAAGGGTGAGTCGATTCTCTGAATTCCCTGAATCCCTGAATCCCTGAATCCACTAATGGTAACCAAATCGCTTGCAGTATGTCACCAACGAGAAGGAGAAGCAGCTGAAGGAGGTTATGAAAATAATGGGAATAAGCAACTGGCTACACTGGACCGCCTGGTTTGTGAAGTCCTTCCTCTTCCTAGCCATATCGGTCATACTGATTTCCATACTGATGAAGATCCGCTGGCAACATGATGCCGCCATCCTCAACAACACAAACATTTTTGCTTTGATCCTCTTCTTCTTGTTCTACATAACGTCCACCATTTGCTTCTGCTTCATGCTGTCCACCTTCTTCAGCAAGGCCAGCACCGCGGCAGCTGTCACTGGTCTCATTTTCTTCATTACCTACATGCCCTACTCCTTCACCGTCAACACCTATAGCTCCCTTTCGTTGGGTAACAAGTTGTTTTGGAGCCTGTTTTCAAACTCCGCGATGGGCTTTGGCATAAAGCTAATCCTTGGATTCGAGGGTACAGGCGAAGGCTTTCAATTGAACAACATATTCCAGCCGGTCAACGTGGACGATACCCTCTCTGTGGGCCTCATTATGTGCATGATGACCCTGTCATCGTTTATCTATATGACCATCGCTTTGTATATGGAGCAGATTAAGCCCGGAGACTTTGGTGTGCCACGTAAATGGAATTTTCCCTTCACCAGAGAATTCTGGTGCGGCAGAAAAGATCGTGGGGCGGTCGAGGATATGACCTACTCTGAAGTCGGTAATCGTGATCCAAATGCTTTTGAGCCGGAAACCGACGGCAAATACGCCGGAATCCAGCTCAAGCATTTAAAGAAAAAGTTCCCCAAGCATACGGCAGTCAAGGGAATATCGATGAACATGTATGAGGATGAAATAACAGTACTTTTGGGTCACAACGGTGCCGGAAAGACGACAACAATATCAATGCTCACCGGAATGTTCAAGCCCACCTCCGGCACGGCCATCATCAATGGTAGCGACATACGCACAAATATCTCCGGCGCTCGTAACTCCCTCGGCATCTGTCCGCAGCACAATGTGCTCTTCGATGATATGAGTGTTGGCAATCACATACGATTCTTTTCCCGCTTGAAGGGCTTGAAGGGCCAGGCGGTTGAAGAGCAAGTCTCGAAGTATCTTAGAATGATTGAGCTGGAGGACAAGGTCAATACCGCATCGTCCAAGCTATCGGGCGGCATGAAGCGCAAGCTCTCCGTCTGCTGTGCACTCTGTGGAAATACGAAGGTCGTGCTCTGCGATGAGCCCAGCTCTGGCATGGATCCATCGGCGAGGCGACAGCTGTGGGATCTATTGCAGGCGGAAAAGGCTGGACGAACCATGCTCCTGACCACGCATTTCATGGACGAGGCAGATGTCCTAGGCGATCGGATTGCCATCATGTGCAATGGTGACTTGCAGTGCTATGGTAGCTCCTTTTTCCTTAAAAAGCAGTACGGATCTGGCTATAAATTGGTATGTGAATGGACAGAATTTAAAAGACCGGGTTCACGGACATTTTCGACGATCAATAATCGATAGTCGATAACAGACAATCGATAGTCGTGTAGACAGTTTACTATGTTATCGGGAAGCAGTTTTGTTTAGTTTTAAACTGAAAAGCGAAAGGGAATCAAGGAAACCTAAGGAAGAAGAGAGATAAGATGGAGGATAAGATTTGTAGAACGGGAGATAAATATAAGAAAATAGACTGAAAGCGATATACACAAAAATAATCAGGGAACTATAAAACTAAGCAAAGGAATAAGATTTTAAAGTAACCTTCATTTCCGCTTCCTGTTTTAGATTTGCGTGAAGCGTGAGAGCTGTGAGTCTGAGAAGGTAACTGGCCTGTTGAACCGGTTTATACCAGACCTGGAGCCGGAGAGTGACATTGGGGCGGAGCTGTCGTATAAGCTGCCGGACAAATATTCGCATAAATTTGAGGATATGTTCGCAGCATTGGAGGATAAGGCAACGGATCTTAATCTGAACGGATATGGCGTGGGCATCTCATCAATGGAAGAGGTCTTCATGAAGGTGGGTGCCGAGCAGAATCAGGACTTCGGTGGCACTTCTGGCGCCTCCACGGGCGTTGCCACTCCTTACACCGCCTCCAATCATAACCAACTCCAATGTAAGCAGTGTTTGAACTAAATCATCGGTTTCCTGGCCATAAACTGATAAGCTCAATTACCTGCTTGCAGCGGCAAGCTTCTTTGCAGGGAACACCAATCTGTTGGTAGGGTTGATGCTGCTGCTCAACCAGTGGCATGCCATGATGTACAAGAAGATCCTGTACACGTGGCGGAATAAGCTCATCTTCCTTATTCAGAATATAATTCCTATGCTACTCATTGTCCTGACCATCGTCATAGCACGGGAGCGGATTACGTATGCTGGAATGCCTCCCGCTAAAATACAACTCACCCAGTATCCCCTTGCGGTGACTGTCCTGGAACGTGAAGCCACCCTGACAGAGAACTCGCTTGCTTCTAATATTGCAAACCAATATGAGAGTTATGCCAAGAGCTTTGGATCCTCCTACGAATTCAGGGATTGTGAGGGCAAGACGTTCAACAATTTCATTCTTAAGTTAGGCGAAACCATTCAGGTGCGCATCAACTCGCGGTACTTGGCCGCAGCAACAGTTGGGAACGAAAAGATCGTCGCCTGGCTGAATAATCAGCCATTGCACACGGCACCACTAACCGTCAATCTAGTTCACAATGCGATTGCCCGTGCCGTGATAAATGGTAACTCGAAGATTGAGGTCACCAACTGGCCGCTGCCGTACACGGCCCAGACGCTGTTCACCCAAATCAATATGGGTAATAATATGGGAACGAGTCTTGCCTTGAATATTAGCTTCTGCCTGTGCTTCGTCAGCGCCCTGTACGTTCTCTTTTTGATCAAGGAGCGCGAGTCACGTGCCAAACTGCTGCAGTTTGTATGTGGCGTCAAAGTGCTAATCTATTGGTGCACCCAGTATCTGTGGGACATGCTCACGTTCATGCTGACGGCTTTGCTGATGGTGCTAACAATTGCCTGTTTCCAGGAGCCAAATTTTAACTCATTCACGGAACTGGGTCGCTACTTCTTCATACTGATCATCTTTGGCCTAGCGGCGTTGCCAGTTACGTATTTGATGTCAATACGCTTCAAGGAAGCAGCGACGGGCTTCGCCCGCATCTCCACCTTCAACACATTTGCGGGCATGGCCATGTTTATAGTTATACTTATTTTGTCATTTGAGATTTTCGATAAAAAGGATACCGCCGACCAAATGTCCTGGGTATTGCGTATAATTCCACACTTCTCAATTGCCATGGCCATTAACAAGCTCTACATAAATGATGCTTCGCATGACGCCTGCGCGAAGTTCAGTCATCTGCCAAACATCATAAGGTGCGAGATGCTTCCAAAATGCTGCGGTAGGTAGTGAGATGTGACAGGATAACAAATCGATCCTTTGAAACAACCGTGTTTTTTTCTATTACTTTAATATTGCTTTCTCCATTCCATGCGTCATCCATCGCAGTAATGAGGTCGCACTTCGCTTGGGAGGATCCTGGTGTGCTTCCAGAGATCGTTTATTTGCTATGCACTGGCATCATCGCCTTCCTTTTGATTGTCCTGCGCGAATACGGACTTATTAAGAAGGCCATCCATGCCATTCGTTTTTCCTCATCGTAAGTGTTCCACAACTGCCCAGATCTTAGAACTTCAATTATCTGTCATTCATCTCTGGCTATAGGAAGACGGCGGCTAAGCCGGAGGACGGTGACTTTGACGATGACGTGAATAACGAGCAAAAGCGCATTGAAAGCATGACTGCCGACGAAATAAGCACCAAGAATCTGGTACTGGACCAGGTGACCAAGTACTATGGAAAGTTTCTGGCGGTAAATCAGATATCGCTTTGTGTGGAGAAGTAAGTGGAGATGCTTTTGGGATCAACATTTTTGTTCTATCATCACTTCATATCCAACAGAGCGGAGTGTTTTGGTCTACTGGGCGTTAATGGGGCTGGAAAGACAACGACCTTTAAGATGATGACTGGCGATGAGGCTATTGATTATGGCTCCGCCTATGTGCAGGGCCTTAGACTTAACAAGGATATGAATTCGGTGTACAAGAAGATCGGTTACTGTCCACAATTCGATGCACTGATTGAGGACCTGACGGGGCGTGAGACCTTGAAAATTTTCTGCCTTTTGAGAGGTGTACAACGCGCAAGGATAGATCAATTGTCTGTGGATTTGGCACAGGCATTTGGTTTCAGGAAGCATCTGGACAAGAAAACTCAACACTACAGCGGCGGCAATAAGCGAAAATTGAGCACCGCAATTGCAGCAATTGGCACACCATCGGTCATATATTTGGATGAGCCCACGACGGGCATGGATCCAGCTGCCCGGCGTCGATTATGGAACCTTGTGTGTAGTATCCGCGACTCTGGAAAATCCATAGTACTTACATCGCACAGCATGGAGGAGTGTGAGGCACTTTGCACCCGCCTGGCCATCATGGTGAATGGCGAGTTCAAGTGCATGGGATCAACACAGCATTTGAAGAACAAGTTCTCGAAGGGTCTCGTCCTAAAAATTAAAGCCGGACGGACCACCACTGCTAGAAAGTCGAGCTTCATTCCAAGGTGAATTGCACTGATATTACAATTTGATTGTTTCGTTTATGTTTTATTTTTGCACAGAAGCGATCAACACAAATTGGCCATCGGGGAGACCGACCTTCCGGTGCAGCCAGACAGGTGAATATTGAATGAATGGATTGACCAGATGCTTGTTAGAAATGAGTTAATGAATATCCTTTTTAACATTCGGTTTGCAGTACCGAAGACTTTTCACGGCGTGCACATGAGCGATTATCGGGCACTCCGGCTTTTTCTGACTCTGTCGATGGCACGCAGTCGTCACGCAGGTGAGACAATCGGCTGGTCTTTTGCAAATTTAATTAAGACTGATTAAAATGATAATTTCTATTTCACTAAAAAACCCATATAATCAGAGAGAGCAGTGGACCCTTAAAAACAAGTCATATTGAGTCTGATAAAGTGAAGACGTTCGTGAAGAAGCAGTTCCCTCAGGCGATATTGCAGTAAGTAGAACGGCGGGCAGTCGATCAGGAGGAGATTGGAATAATTTGAAAAATCTTTTTCAGGGAGGAGTTCCAGGGAGTTTTAACATATTACATTCCTTTGACGAGCATCAAGTGGTCAAGGATCTTTGGACTCATGGAACGAAATCGTGAAAGTCTCAACATAGAGGACTATTCCATAAGTCAGACCACATTGGAGGAGATATTTTTAGAGTTTGCCAAGAAACAGCGGGAAGATCCACGTACCGTAAAGTAAGCTACATCCAGCTTGTTCGGCCTCTCTTCCTTATGTTATGTAGTTGCTAACCACTACACACCCACACACACACCCACACACATACGCACATGCATACACATACATGCTACCGCATACTAACAAACATACCTATGCTTGCCGCTCAGGTTGAATTAACAGATCACACGGCACTTTTACACGCTCTTTGTTTTCGCTTTTATTTCTTTAATTAATTAGTTAATTTTTGTACTTAATTTGATTTTAAGTTTCGTTTATTTATTTAATACTTAATGCCGACTACACTACAGTTGTTAGAGGAAGTTTGCTTTTATTTGTAGATTTTCGTTTTAACAGTAATGCTTTTGGCCATAACTCCTTATAATTCTAATACTAACTTAATATAAATACTAATTAATTAATATTTCATCATTTTGTAAGTAGCAAGCGGAGCTGGGGAAGTAAATGTTGCTGTTGCCGATAATGATATGCAATAATCCTGAGCCGTCCTGACTGTATATATGTGTATTATGTATATATAGACATTTATATGTATACACATTTATACGTATGGCGGCATATATATATATATATATATATATATGTATATGTGTATTTATATATTTATATTTGTAATGTAAACAGAGAAATAAATAAATATATATTTGTATATATAAGATATGTTCTATATATATTATATTATTATTATGTATTTACATATAATGTATATAATATATATATATATACTACGTTTACCTATACGATTAAGTAAAATACCTGGAGATACCTGTAACATATATATGACCACCAAAGCCGATGCACAAGTCTTTAACCTGTTACTTAAATGAATATTATTAGTTTCGATGAAATCGACGTCAAGAAATCAAAACTAGTTTTTAAGATTGTTAAGAAAAAATTTCATCGCCTTTGCTACGTTTTTTCAAATGTTAAGGGTAGACTAGCAATATTTTATATATGTATGTATTGAATGTTTTATGTATAAATATTATGTGGCCTTGTGAAACTCCTTCAACGCCCACGGCAGGGTTCCAAGTGTCAATGTTAAGGAACCTTTTATACTCTCCGTTTTATAAATGTAAAGTGAAATGTTTGCACCTTGCAATTTGTTAAATCTAAGCCTTAAGAGATTATTATATGGAATAAAACCATAAGTTTGATTTAAAAACCAAAATGAAAAACAAAGACAAACCAAAGCTATTCAATGCCCAAGCCTCAAGAAGCTGAAAATCTGCTGTGGCGAATTCATCGTTGGATCGGGTCGCGGCGAAATTGAAAGCAGTATTAGGAAGGTGGCTGGAACTGTACTTAAAACCCACGAAACAAACTTGTAACTAACTTAATCTGGTACTGTATATAAATAATAATTTCTATGCATGTATTTTATAAACTAAAAATTAAAACATTTAAATGGTTTTTATGCACACATACTAAATATTCATATTCTATTTATTTTTATATGTCTTTGCATTTATATAAAATGAATACTTCTTGGCCTGAATCTTTTTAATAATAATAAATGCATTTGTATTTAATTTTATTGTAACTAATAAATAAGTTAACAGTCACAGCAGTTATACTGAATAAAAACAGTTACTTTTCCTTTGACTCAACTCGATTGCAACTTCATTTCGTTCAATTCGCCATCTTTTTCCCAATTAAAATCCCAACCTAAAAATGGTATCTAGACTGTAAAAAAAAACAATATTTTTTATGGGAATATGTGTTTATCCCTCCCCTATTTTTGTTTCTAACTACTTATTAGTCAACGTTAATCAAATAAACGACTCGTAGTCATTTAGATTTACGATTTAATTGCTGATTTAATAAACATTCAAATATTTGAAGGTATTTTTTCCACAACTGAAACAACGTGCTGCTAGAGGATTTGGGATCAATCTAGATTGAGGGTTCATGCATGGAAATTTAATTTGGTGCCACCTGTTAATATCTTTTTAAGAGTTATTTTACATGTAATAAGTTGTATTAAGCCTTAAAACATATTTGTGATGTAAAACAACCGAAGAAGCTATCAGACAATTAAAGTCAATAATATATCGATAATTAGTGTATGAAAGGAATATTCAATGAATATTATGGATGGCAGCTTTTTGTCTGCATCGCAGTCCGCCATCACAGTCATTTAGCCTTGCTCCAATTGCTATAAAAAGCTATCGATGTGCGATAACAAGCATTGGCGGTAAATTTAAAAAATCGAACTAAGTTTATTCTGTGTGTTAAATATGTCCTAATTTAATTATTGTTATTAATTACTTAATACTCTAAGTATTATTTTTAAGCGATGTAACTCAAAGTTATAAAATTGTAAAAATATGAATAATATTTATAACAACTGTTCAAAACCCATGTAAATGTAATAATTTCTTTTTCGCCTATAAACTCTCTAATGATGTGTGATTCTCTAAGCTGGGACGATCCGATAAACCTACATGGATGCTTTGAATTATGTTGCGGGTTATATAAAAATCTTCAATATTTAATTCATAAGCATCTCTTTTGATAACGCTAAATATTGTTGCGAAGTTCGTTGAGTCAATGGGTAAAAAGAATGTCATCGAATTTTCATTCTGAAGTCTGTAACGAAATAATATAAATTATAAATGATATTGATATTAGCTAACTGTAAAGTCAATAAGTGAAATACTTACTGAATGACTGCTTCGGAAAATTTTATTTGAATGAAAAAGATCAGCGTATTTTGTGGCGATACAGGATTTTTATTGATGCGCTCCCAGGTAGCTCTTGTTGTTGTTGCGACTTCCATATAAATTTTTCGCTTGAAGTGCACTTCCAGCAGATAGCCTTGGATATATCGATTCTCTTGTAGGGGCATTGTCCATAGCTTACCGCTATGCAGGATTGGTGCACGCTCACTCATCCGTTCGCTATCCGTGGCACTTAGGTTTGTGAAGAGGAAACTTGTGCCTCGCTGCTGCAGGAAGACCGTAAGGCCGCAGATAATTCGTTTGCCATTGGGATCGATGCCGCCCGGTGGACCATCGATGCAGGCCAAAGTCGGATCACCCAGGATGGCCAGGGCAAAGGCAATGCGTCGCACTTGTCCTGTCGTGCATTGCCGCATCCGTTGCGTAAAGCAGCTTTGAAAGCCCAACAATTGTGCCAGAGCAAGGGCAAGCTGTGGGCAGAATATATTCGAATAGCCGTACAACTTGGCAAAATATACAATAAGCTCGCACGGCGACAACTCATAAGACGTTCGCCAATACTGGGCACAGTAGCCAATCAGTGGAAAACAGTTGTGCGGCTCCCGCTTCATGCTGTAGCCCCCAATCCAGACTTTGCCTCCCGATGGCTGCATATCCCCGACCAGTACCTTGACGAGCGTCGTTTTTCCCGTATCGTTAAGTCCCATAAGGCTTATACAATCGAATCTGCATGAACATGGAACAGTAGACGAAACTGTGGGCTGCGTAAGCATCTTAAATTGGCTTACTTGGATATACAAAGGTCGATGCGTACAAGGATCTTCTTTTTGCCATACTTTTTCGACACGCCCTCGCAAATGGCCGCCATTTTTTTGCGATCTTCATCTTTTAAAAGTGAGATTCGCTTTCGTTCGGCTTTGACCGTCTCATCGTTAATTTCGCTGCCTTGGGACAATTGATATCCGATTTCATTTTTGTCCCATCTCCGTGGCCTCAAACGTCGGTAAATGACGCACCCAAAGGTAATGTAATGCTCCAGCCATAGAAAGGCCAACAGGGGTAACATCACTAACAAGATCGATATAACAACATCAAGCAACAAGGCATATGAGGGGTTCCAATAGCTGAGGCTTACTGTAATAAGATTTCTTAGGTCTCGGAACATATCTTGTATTCTATATAAATAAAATGAACTTAATATCTAGTTATGTACAAGGAATGCAAGTTCTTAAGTCCCTAGCTAATTAATAAGAAGTTATATGGGACTTAAGCAATGCAATAAATACGAAATGTAAGCAATTAAGCGGCATGGGGGGAAGGGGGTGGGGGGGCAATACTCTAGCTGAAGGGCTGTCTCTAACTGGGGGTGGGGGGGTACCCTTTCCGGGCGGGCTGATACGTAACTGCAACAATTTGGAATCTCTTTGCATTTGTGTACCTCCGTCGACATGAAGTAAACGTCGTCATCTAGACATAGATCTTTGAGGAAGAACTTATTGAAGAGCTTGTTAAGGCTGACGGCAAAGTGATACTGGGGTAGCACCTGGAACCAATTAGTCATATCCACCATTTCACTAGCAACGTGAACAACGAATGTGTATATACCTATGGTGTTTAGGAGGTAAATAAAGATGTATGTGTAGTTCGGTTCCTGGAATATTAGGGATAGAAAGTTGGAAAGTAATACGATGCCGCATCCTGTGAAGACGAGTATGATGATCAGCCAAACTGAAATACATTGAGAATGAATAAATAAATGAATCAATAATGAATAAATAAATACGTGAATAATGACTAAATGAACGTATAAATGATGAATGAATAATAAAATAAAAACAAAAAAATAAAATGAATAAAATGAATAAAATGAATAAATCAATGAGCGAACATTTAACTAATAAATGAATGAATGAATGAATGCTTAAATTAATGAATGAATTAATGAACTAATAATTAATAAAGGAATAAAAATGAATGACAAAAAAACTAATATTAAATAAATGAAAAAAAATTAAAAAAAAAGAATGAATGCGTGAGTGAATTAATAAATGAACTGATAATTAATAAATAAATAAACTAATAATCAATCAATGAATAAACCAATATTAAATGAATAAAAATTTTTTTGAAAAATTTAATGATTGCGTGAATGAATGAATAAATGAACTAGTAATGAACAAATGAACTAATAATAAAGAAATGAATAAACTAATAATGAACGAATGAATAAATGATAAATGAATGAAAAAAATGATATAAAATGAATGAATGCTTGAAATAATGGTGAATAAATGAATCAATTAATATTGAATGAAAAAATATTGATTGAATAAATTATTAATGAATGAAAGAATATATTAGAAATGAATAATAATGAATAAACTAATTATGAGTGTAATGTTTTTGATATGAATAAGTAAATACGCACTGTAGAGGTTTGCATGGTGTCGGGGATTCAGGAATATGAATATCACAAAGACAATCAAAGTGCTGATGAGTGTCACTCGTATTAGATCCAGGAGGAATATTGCAAGGACGTAGGGGGATAGTCGGACACCCGAAAGGTACTGCTGTTTAATCAGGGCTCGATCTGGGGAATAACTGTCAATGAATGTGGGCCAAATGTTGCTGAAGATGAACGAAAAGTTGATGGCCAACATGTTGCCAAAGGATAATGTTGCGGCCGGAAGCATGTTCACTTTGCTCTCAAATGGCAGCGGCTGCAGGGTGACTTCAATGCTGGCCTCCTCATCGACGAAGTGTCTGTGGAGAATAGATCGCATGAAAGAATGATCCCTGGGATATGTCCTAACTTGTATCATGTATCCTTATAAATGAGCGTACCTGGCGACCGCATTGTGCACAAGATTGAGTCCAAAGGGCGCCATGTGAAGGGGAATGGCATTGAACCAAGCGGTGATCAGCTCTGGCGCAAAGGAGGCCCCAAACAGGAAGTGAAAGTTGGCCAACTTTCTAAATGTATTCGCTTGGAGTATGTTAAAGTCGGTGATGGTATCGGTCACCATGATTTTCACATGGCCATCATACCATTGGACCAAGTGGGTGTAGAACTCCTGCATCTCCATGACAGCCAAATCAGTGGACATTGTCTCCACAAATACCACTGCCTTGTGAAGCCGCGTCAGGTTAAAGGTCAATGGTATCAGCTGATGGTGCTTCCCGTAAATAAGTACGGGCGAGATCGTGAACAGAATGGCCGCCAGCAGGCCAAACACGTTAAGTAGCTTGATGGATATATGGCGTTTGTAGAAGAGCCACCGGATGTGGAGCACCGCCAGGAACTGTTTCAACTTCAGCTTTCTTCCGACTATTCTTGCTGTGTCAACGGGGTCTCCCAGAATCAGTTTATAGTCGTCAATCAGTACGTGTGGCTCCAAGGTCAGATCACCCTCCTCGGAGCCGAAACGCTGGAAGATCTCATCTAACGATGTGTCGCGTAGGCGCAGACTTACTATGTCCAGATTCTCCATATTGTCCTCCAGATCATTGAACAGATTGGCAAACTGTTCCTCGTACTTTTGCTCCAAGACGAATGTGATCTTCATGCCAATGTTGCTCTCTACGGTAACGTTCTTTAAGTACTTGTCCAGGAGCTTCATAAGATTTGACAACTGGAAGGAGGTGCCCTTAACGCAAGTCTGCATGGAATTGGGATGCGGATGGTCAGTCGACAGGATGTTGGATATGTGTTTAAATACCTACCAATCGATAGCCATGACCGTACATGCTCTTCAGGAAGGGTCTTGTTCCCGTGCACTTGAGCTCCCCATTGCACATGATCGCCAAGCGATCGGCCACTTGATTGGCCAGTTCTATGGAGTTCGATACCAAAATAATTGTTCTCCTGTACTTCTCCTCGTTGATGAGATTGCAGATCAGCGACAGGGCTTGCGAGTCCAAGTCCGCGTGGATATCGTCGATCAGCACAATGGGACTTCCACCGGCAAAGGCACAAGCAATGTTCAGGAGGGTGCGCTCCTTGTTGGTCAACAGCTTGACCTTGCGCCGTCTAACATGGGCTAGGTCCAGGAGCTTGGTATAGATGTTGATCTCCTTGGTGGCATTCGACCAGGTCAGGCCCTTGACAAGGCTAATAAATCTGATTTGTTCGGCAACGGTTAGGTCAGGAACCAGAAGATCATTGTTTAGGGCAATACCAATTTGGGCACATGCCTGGAGGCGATCAGATTGTATATTGTGTTCGTCAACTTTGACAGTGCCGCGTGTCGGCTCTACGAGTCCAGCAATGATGTTCAGCAGCGTTGTCTTTCCGCAGCCATTGTGACCCATAAGGACAGTCACCTCGTTCTCGTAGATATTCCACGTGAAGGAGTTGAGGGCGCCCCGTCGCTCGTCCGTAAACCGTTTCCATAGATACTTGATTTTGATCTTGAAACGGCGATGGGCTGCTTCCACCTCATAGATTTTGGTTGCCTTAAGTGGTACCCCTGTCGAACTGTGTGTAGTGCGCTTACTAGCTCCTTGCTCCTCCTCACGTATCCCACCAAGTCGCTCTTGTCGGACAATCCCCACTTCACCCTTCTTCCATACATCCATATATAGTCCCATGGCACAGTTAATCAGAGCAATGATAAAGAAGATCATGATTCCCGAGTAGACACATATCCGATCGGCCGAATAGTTCAGGGTGTAGCCCACCTCCTGCCAATCCATTTCAATGATCAAATCGCGCTCGATCATGTTCTCGAATATAAGGGCCAGCACTGTGTTGGGTAATGCATACGATATATATCGAAAGAAGAGCACACTCTTCTCACGATTGTTAATGAGCAAAAAGAATGGCATATATGTGAGCAGCCAAAGGACGGTCAGGACTCTTATGGCCAATGTGCTGTTCTTGAAGAACGAGGCGACCAACATGTAAAAACTGGTCGCTGCTATGCTGTAGGCGGCGAGTACGGCGTATACAACCCACCACGGTGTTCTCGTGATCAAGCCTTGCGAGTCCTTCCAGTGCACCTGAAATTAATCGGCAGGACTTTTAGACAGGACATTTGCCAAACAAAGATGTTTGTATATCCCCTTTATATTTTGCTACTAAAGTGGCAAGAAATTCCCTTAGGCTATAAACTATGGTCATGGGGAGGGATAAGTGAAGGGATAGTATACCGATAGTTGAAGCTATTTATAAAGCTATTCTATTCGATACTTTCTTTGTAGATTCTCGTGTGTGCAACTGTACATGACATATGCCCGGAATAAATATGATCGAAAAGTCAAGCTAACTGATGGGATATAATGACGCTTTAAAGGAAGCAGGATATGTGAGGATTTAGTGAGGATTTAGTGAGGACTTAGTGATGATTCCACGGAATATTTTGGGGATTCACTGACCAGAAGGAATTGTCTTTTGTCACTTACCTTGATGATCAGCAAAACGAGAATCGAACTAACGAGGCTATAGAGCAGTCCCATGAAGAACCAGGATATGTAGTGCATGACGTTGCCAATGTGCATGTTGACGAGGTATCGACGCATCTGGCGCTGCTTCTCATCCACGATTTTCTAGTTGAAGACCTGCATATCGTTTATCGATAAAGGAAGAACGATTTTTGAACATACCCAGACGAATACCTGTGCCGGCAGGAGGTAACCAAGGACAATGACGAACGGCAGCGTCAGATTGAGGAAGCTCATGATTCGCTCCTCGGTGTGGCAGTCGACTGGAAATCGGCGGGTCACTATCTGTGGAATTGCCGTATTGCTGATCAAGTTGAGGAATGTTTCGGTTATAGTCTTCTGGATTTTAAGGAATCCTTCGCGAATGTAGCTGACATGACCGACGGGATCTTCGTCATTGAGGCGCTTTGCTATGTCGAATTGGGGATTCTCTTGGTATATGGTCTTCCAACTGTCGCCAATATAGGAAGGTAGGAATTGCCGCAACTCGCTGGGATACAAAACGGAATAGTTGAAGATCGGGATAAGCACCTCGTCGGCAGCCAAGTGATCGTCGTCAAAATTGTAGAACTGCTCGAATTGTCCTTGAAAGAAGCATATGCCCGCGAACAGAGAGTCCTTCCGCATAGCGGTCTCCATTTCGGAGCAATCGTCATAGCTGCGTGCCTCCATGGATGTCAGCTGCCTTATAGCCAGCTCCATGATCTTCTCGAAGATATTATAGCTCTTGGGTGCCCAGGCGATTATGAACTGTGGAATAAACACATTGTAAGCCTTGTTCTCCGATTTGAGTATATTTTGCCGCTCCTGGAGGATGTTAACCATCTCCTCCCAGCTCTGCTCCAGATCGATGGGCGGAAACTCGCTGGAATAGCTCGGTGACACTTCCATGAACATACTCGCAATTACCGTTATCATGCAAAGCAGCGCCGGCATCAGCAGACAGAAGAGCATTTCCGACGGTCGATTTAACTGCGCTTTGTGCAGCTTCCACGTAAGTAAAAGAAACTTCCCAATGTAAAATCCCATCTTGACAGTTTCCAGCCGTTCACACTGAGCGCTTACTTTGTCGCTGAATCATTTTTCAAAACTTCAAAGCAATTTAATTCGAACTTTAAAGTAGTTCTCATTTTGCCGGGTGCATTTCGGATCTCAAATTCATGTCCCAAAATAATCAATTGATATAAATGTTTCTTAAGCTATATTTAAGATTTATAAACATTTAAAAAAATATCCTCTTATTTTAATTTATTTATATTTTATTTACTATTTCATTATTCGTATTAGCTCTTATTTTGCGCTGTGCGTTTTAGACCTCAAATTCATGTCCCAAAATAATCAATTGATCTGAAGGTTTTTTAAATTATATTTAAATTATATTTTTTAGATTTTGAAATATTTAAAAAAATATTCACTTTTTTTAATTTAATTATATTTTATTTACTATTTCATTATTCGTATTAGCTCTCATTTTGCGCTGTGCGTTTTAGATCTTAAATTCATGTCCCAAAATAATCAATTGATCTGAAGGTTTTTTTAAATTATATTTAAATTATAATTTTTTGTGATTTTCAAATATTTAAAGGAATCTTTTAACTTTTAATAAACATCAATTTCATATTTATGTCAATTTTTACCATGCCAATTTATCCGCAAAGGCTTTAGATCTTAAATTCATGTCCCAAAATCAATTGATGATATCAACACATCTTAAAATATATATTTAATATATATTTATTCTTTGGATTTTCAAGTATTTAAAATTGATCAAATTGTTTAATTTTATTTATTTATTTTTATTTGTTATTTAATATTATTTTATTCACATTGGCTCTCATTTTGCGTTGTGGAATTTAGACCTTAAATTCATGTCCCAAAGCCAACAAAAAATATCAGCGTTTTCAAATTATATATTTTAATTTATATTTTTAATATATATTTAATAAATATATTTAATATTGTCAAGTTAATTATTGTCATTTATTTAATTTAAATATTGTTTATTTAATATATAAGAGTAACTAGTATTTAAATATAGTATAAGGAGATGTTTCCGAATCTTTCCTCATCGATATGAGATTATATATAAGATAAGATAAGTTCAGTTATTTGAAGGGAATCATATAAATCGCTGCTTCCCTCAGAGATGCGAAACTGGCATGGAGCACGATACGCAGAAGGCCTTATAGCTAAAGAGACTAACTAAAGACTCTCTTTAGTTCAATTACCGTAAGTCCGTACTCTAAGTCCCGGTAAGAGAGCCATTGATGCAGCTTCTGTGCGTGACCAAATATCATCCTTTATTTCATAATTATCCTTATATAATTTCTGATAAATTTTGGAGTAGGAAAATTGATAGTAAAACCGCAGCGCTCGGTAAGACGTTCATTATCCTGTTCCTTGCACCATTTGGCTACTTGTTTTTAAGCCAGTTTTCTAGTTTTCCTCAGTTTCAGTTTCCCAACTCATTTATTACCCGTTTCCTTTTCGATTTATTACCCGATTTCTTCGCCCGTTTCTTTTCCGATCCGTACTACATTTTTTACCTCGTTGCTCTGCCCATTCGTCCCCTCGGCTTTTCCCGCTTACCACTTACCACTTACCATTACCACTTTCGTACTTCATTCCTTCCATCATTCCCTCGTCCATTATCTGTTTTCTTTCCTGACTCATTTTAAATCCCGCTTCCTCCCACGCGCCCAGCACTTTTCTGGGTACCCTGCACAAGTGACTCCCGCAGCAAACCTTCATGTCGCGCTTCATGGGAACTGAAGCTCGCCTTGATGGTGCATAGTGTAGGGTATGTGTTAGTCGCATAGAGCCGAGATTTTGGTTTTTATTTTCACTTGCAGGCGCCTCTTTTCACATTCAATTGCATTTATTGACTGTGGAAATATTTTATTACTTTACGCTTGGCAAATATTAGTGTCCAAAAGATATCGACATGAACATCTATATATACGTATATATGTATATATATATACATGTGTGAGTGTATAAACATCTATTTGGCTGTGTGTGTTTTGGACTTACTTTATGGATGATTGCCTTTGTGCTTATTGGCCCACAACCCGAAATGAGAGATGGATAAACACTTGGAGAAGACATCGTTGGTTCAAGCGCCATGTGAGTAGTCCAAAGATTGGTTTGATCTGGGTGTGTATGAATGCCTGTGTGTGTGAGTGTGAGTGTGAGTGTGAGTGTGTTTGTGTTTGTGGGTGTAGGGTAACAGATTTTTTGCCATTGACACTGTAAACGGGAGTGATGCTAATAGAAGTCTCCGCGTTTCCGATCCGTCTGATTGTATAGACGGCTAATATATCCGGGCAACTTTGATTTCTTGGCATAACTTGAACTTTTTTCACGCTTTGTCTAGATAAGTGCGTCTCTTTTCCAATAAGCATGCCATCTCTTTCCTCCTTGCATGGTTCTGACCATTTGTTCAAGCTCTTCTTTCTCTTCTTCTTCTTCTTATTTTGCGCTCAACGAACTTTGGCAAATATTTTGGTCATAGCTGAGATTTGCGTGCCTTTCAATGGTTTTGTTTGTTCTCCTGTCCACAAATGGCGACTGAAGCTTGTCCCTCTCTGTGTGTGTGTGTGTGTGTGTGTGTGTGTGTGTCTGTGTGTTAAGCTCTGAATGTGGGTAATTCGGTCATGAATATGCGAACAATTTTCCCTATTGTATACCGTACAATGTCCGAGAATTTTGGTCTGCGCATATTTGTCGCAAATGGACTACATTACATTACTGCGACAGTTATCTCTTGATATATTCAACTACTTATGTGCATGCATACATACATATATACACTCATATATAGCCTATGTATGTATGTGTGTTATGTCGAAGCTATGTGCTCATACGTAAATAGCTGTATTATGCCGTAGGCTGAATGAAAAGTTTCATAAAAATACAATATTTATACGTATTATGTGCAAGGCAATAAATAATACAAAAAATATAAGACTAGTCAATACCCTGCAGCTATCATTTAGTTAGTCCCTAGACAATTTAAATTGTATTGGACACACTTATACAACATTACTTAGTCCCCATATCTTTTTTATTGGTGCTTTCGAGAATTGGTTGGAATCGGAATTTATATCTCTTCTTTTTTAAATTTATTATAATTAATTAATTTTGTTCAACAAAACTTTATTCAAATCAAGGGAATTAATATACTAAATTTATGTTATTTAATATATAGATTCATATATAGATATTTATTTGGATCCTAGGCTAGGTGGAGTGCAGCTTATAAAGGGATATTTTGCTCCGTTCTGCAGGCATAAGAGACCCCTTTTGTGGGCGAAACTAAGCGCAGGGTATAATAAAGGCCGCATATTAAATGTAACAGCAACAAAATAACAAATGACCAGCAAAAACAATGCCCGTGAGTGTGCGATTAAAATTAAACATGCGGCACATGTTGAACTTGAAAATTGTGTTTATGGCAAAATAACTTTGGAAGAGATGGAATACGTAGGGAGTGGGAAGTCGGGAGAGAGAAGTGAATAATAGATTGACGAGGGATTTGGATACATACATATATATAAACTTTATTCGATAGTTTAGGATTTTTTTTTTGCCATACAATCGGACGTGTCCGAATGTACAAAATTTTTTACTTTCAAAATAAAAGAAACTTGTTTGAAGGCAAAAATAAATATTAAATACATTATTGGCAATATGAGAAAGTTTTAAAATAGATTCATATTTTCAATCTAAATAAAATTTGTATTATTTTTTATAAATTTAATTTCTGTACAAAAATATTAAACCAAGCCCTAAAAACTCAACGGTTTACTTGTCGTACCTTAATCAGTGATGAGCACGAAAATTATTGCTGCATTCAAAATGAGTCGGTCGATTAATTTTGAGCCAAACTCCATAGAAAAGTTAACCAAATTGAGTAAAACCGCACACATTGAGTGCTTGGCCCTTATGAGAATGCAGCACGCAGCAGGAGACGCTTGTCCATTAAATCGTTGCACCGGGAGGCTCACTTCATGGACAGAGTTTTCTGAATGAAACTCCCGCGGAGTCAGTTAATTGTAGGGTGATTCGGTATTCAAGTTGGGTATATCAATTCACCTTACCTCGTGTAATGTATACTTTTCACCATAGGATTTGATAACATAAGATAAGAGATTCTTATTGAAAAGTACTTTGATTTTTATTTTAAATAAGAACAGTATTAGAAAAAATAAAATAGTAATTATTAGAATGTAAAAAAAAACATAATTTGGGAGAACAAATTTTACTGAACTTCATACACATCTGTACACGATTTAATTTCTAGCTTTACAGAAAACTTTGCTTCTTATCAGTGTACAACGACGTTGCTTATGTTAAAGCCGGACATGTACATACTTGTACGTGTAAGAAGTTTATATTATAAAAGTATACACAAATACATGCACATTAAATATATATGTGTGCACATGTTTATATAGTTAGAAATAGAAGAGAATGTGCTTATCTCATAATTAGAGTGCATCACGAACATCACAGATAAGACGAGCAATAAAAGTGTGCGAAATAACAAACGCGACTCAAATATTTGTTGACTTGCGGGACACTTTAGTGATAAGGGAAGCGTGTAAGCGGTATGTAAAGCTTCTTAAGGTTAGCGACTTTAAGATTTCGGGTTGGGCAGTCCAGCAGCCGCTTGATAGTTAGTTACTACTGCCGCCAAAAAACTATAACAACAAAAAGTGTAATAATAGCGGCAACAACACCAACACCAACGACAACAAAAAACAACAACAAACGTACGTTGAACAGCTGCTTGCTTGGCATTGAAAACGTCACCAAGCGACGCGAAGTAAGTGAGATAGTGTGCGTTAGTAAGTTGGTAAAGGCAGAAAGAAGAGACGGGAAAATGACAGTTAGGGCAGGTTGCCCGCCATTGCGGCACGACGAACGAAACATTAAAACGATGACGACGGACACGAAAACTAAAAACGAAAACATCGACGCTAACGACGAGACACGAAGACGAAAGACGAGTGATGGCGACCGGTTTTTGGGAGCCGCTGTTAGACGTTGACGCTGTCTGGCGCTTCAGTGCAAATCGAAGCATCGAAACTGTCAGGTGTACTGCGGGATATTTATTCGTTCATTTTGGGCATCCGTTCATTTGACGTATTTTTCGACGTACGTTGTGGTCATTTTTTTTAAAGCGGCTTTTGTTTATAACAAATAAATTTCAATACAATGCGGAATAACTAATGAAAAATAATAAACAACAAAAAACATCTAACAATTAACGTGCTAATCAGTGGGACTTTTTCCTGTGAATATTTCTATGAATTTTGTTTCATGTTTGATTATTTTTTTTGTTTTTTTAATTAAATGCCATTAAATCATTTTTCAACTTTGAGCGGACTTACGTGAAACAATATATAAAAAAAAAGGTTGTTCTTACTGTTGTTAATGTGATTGTGTCGTTGACTAATATATTTTTTTTACAAATTGCAAATTCCTATGCCCCTCAAATCAAGTGTGTGCGTGAGTAAAAGAGATAGAAACAAACGCGACATTGATCTTCAAAATATATCTCTTTGTCCGTTATTTGTGTGCTTTTTTTCTCCAAAAGCTTGAATAAGGTATTTTTAAATAGTGTTGTCTTTGTTGTTGCTGATTAAATTGATTGAAAAATAAGAGAAATACTAGAGCCAGATAGTTGACAAATTTGCTTAATATAGACAAATGTAGAAACATGTGTAACCTTTGTTGACGCTTGCAATACTTTTGCTTAATTACTCGAATTACTGCTTATAATATAAGCCTTGTTTGTATGAAAATTAAATTGCGACTTGCATGAGATCACTTGCTATGATCATATTATTTGCTTATAGCCAGTGCAGTCATAATAATACCGTCTGGTATATCCAAATCAAAAAGTATCATGTTTTTTTTTCTGTTGAATTTCTCTCGCTATAAATGAACTGTTCATGCGAGTTTCACTCCATACCTTAATAGTTTTTGTACCTTCTTAAGATATTGGAGCGGCTTGTAGCTTTAAAAGCTCTGCCCAATCGTATATGTAAGCTCTTGTAAAGAGCAAGCTTATCTTGGCACTCGAACGCATTAATATCGATAGTCATTCTCTTCTCTCTCTTCTTTACTTACTCTCTCTTCCAATACAATGCACCCACACACTGTATTGGTATTATTGTAAGACTATAATTCTCTTAACAGAAGCTATGATCAGCTTTTGGTGCGTACCGTTTTTTTTTTTGTTTTTTTTTGCTTTTATTGCTCTTCGTAATTTGAGTAGTACTCGAAAACCAATTGAATCACGGATATTGCTAATAATGCCTTTTC
This sequence comes from Zaprionus lineosus, assembly GCA_035044505.1. Taxonomy (NCBI): domain Eukaryota; kingdom Metazoa; phylum Arthropoda; class Insecta; order Diptera; family Drosophilidae; genus Zaprionus; species Zaprionus lineosus. Next base: position 637,551 of record JAWNNX010000691.1, on the reverse strand, counting down.
TTACGCCTTAAGTGGAAAAGCTGTCGTTCGGCAAACTATAAACATTAAATAACAATAATAAACAATAACAACAATAAAAACAACTGCTAGTTGAAGCACTCTTCTAAGTGGCTGTGCTTTGCCAAGCCGCATAAAATGTAATACAATAGAAACTATATAGAACCTATAGCAGCACTAGCACTAGCACTAGCTCTAGCAACAAGCGTAGCAGTAACAGCAACAATAGCAACAAGAGGTACAGTAAAAACAACAACAATAAGAACAACAAGTGCACTAACTACCACAACAAGAAGCACACCAAAGTTGTTAGCTCCAAAACACGCAACAGTCCGTCAGGCAGAGTCGGCGGTGCCTTCATCGCGTGTGCATAGGTCCCGACGGCGGGCGCGGTGACCGGCCACCGGTTCCGGCTGCTTCCAGTTCTAGTTCCTTTCCCACAGCAGGTCCCGAAACCGACTTCAAACAGTGCGCGCCGTGCGGTCGACTTTGGTTCCAATAGACATACCTACTTACCATATATGCAGCACACATATACATATACATATACAATGTGCACAAATACATACACATAGGAACATATTGTTACTTGCATAAAACTTACATAGTTATAATTCTATAACGAAATTTTGTTTGTTTGTTTTAATTCTTTTCTCTTAAATTTTTTGTTGCATTTTGTTTTTGTTTATATATGTAAATAAATATATATATAAAACATAATATATACATAATACATGTATGTACTTTCCACCACCAACCACCGCTGGCCGCCTGCTGTTCCCGTTCCCGTTCCCGTTCCACGTCGACTGCTGTTCTGCCTTGCAACCGGAGAGTAGGTCAGGTCAGTGTGTATTATTTTACTAACTGTTTAGCTATACGAATGCATATTCACATTATAATCCCCCTCTCCCCCCTCCTCTCACCACTCACCGCTCACCACTCACTACTCACTACTCACAACTCACCACTCACCCGCTCACCCACGCAATCCCACATCCAGCACATACAATAGATGTTCATATGATTATTGGCCGTTCATGTTGCGTTTATTATTATTTTTTATTTTTTTTATTTTTCTTTTTTTTTTAATGTTTTTTTCTTTTGCATTTTTAATTAGAATTTTTTATAATTTTTTTTTACTGTGTTTAGTGCTTCCTGGAAAAGTTCTTAATTAGTTAAGGTGTCTCTCTATTCCAAGTAACTAAATTGTTTTTAATTCGTGTCAATTGTCGTTTATGCATCGATTTGCTTCGTCCTTTTATTTTCCTTTTATTTAAATAGGATTTAAAGTTAATTCCAATAAGCAGAAAACTTGTTACAGAATTTTTCCACTTTTAATTGAAATTTTTCGAAACTTTTCCTCCATTTGTTCCGTTTTAGTTGGACTTATTGAAATAAATATTTTACAGTAAAAATTTAACCTAATTATACATTTTTATATTTTATACAAAAATTTGAAATTAAACTTTCAAGAAATTATTTTACACGGATTACTGTTAGTCTAATTTGAATTAATTTCGAATGAATTAATATTTTAAATAAATAAGCCTTTCAGATTATTACAATAGATAAAATAAATAAATAGTCCCATTTTTTTAATTTTTATAATTACAGTTATGTAATTAAAAATCAAATATTTTTTGACACATAACCCATAAAATTCGACAAATATATTTAAACTAATTTGTTTGTTATTATTATATTATATATATAAAACATATAGATGATTATATTTATATATTAATATTTTTTTTTTTTTAATTAAGATTCTAATGATTTTTTTTTTCTGTTTTCCCCTTAAGCTGAATACAGTTAATATTAATATTTAATATGTTATATATATATAAAAATATATTATTTTAAAAAATATATATTTTTTATATTTTTGCCGTATTTATTATATAAAATATTCTTAATTATAATATTAAAAAAATAAAATGCAGCCTTTCAAGCGATTCCAACTGCTTGAGTATTTCTATAAGCTACTTGTGATGTATTTCTTTTAATTAAGCTTGAGATAGTTGCAGTCATTAGGATAATAGTAGACAATGTTGAAAGTCCACAGGATGCGTACTTGTATGGAGGATCCTTTTGGCATAATCCACTTGTTTTCGCATATTTAAATCTCATCTTATGCAAATGTGTATCAGATCAATAATCCATCTGTAACTATCGATAGACTTGCTAATACACACACACTCTTACACACACACACACACACATGCACACACACACATTCTGACTTGGCATGGGGCTAATTTATATGCCATTACATCCCATCAGTATATGGAAAGATAACAACCATCGTTAGCAATGAATTTCACAAGAGCGCGAATGGGAAGGAGTCCTGCGAGGTCAAGGGTTCAGGGTCCAGAGTATGAGGCCTGAGGTCTGAGGTCTGGGGTTCAGAGTCCGAGGCCTGAAGTCCGGGTCTTGGTCTGGTCTGGGGGTCTCACAATTCACGCCCCCAGTTAATGGGCACGCAAATAATTCGAAAGTTTTGTTTCGGGCTAAAAGTTGAATTTGTTTATAGATGTTCGATGGCAGAGGGTGGTGGGTGATGGGTTGTGGGTGGTTGTTGCTTGGTTAGCTGACAAGGTGGCTGCGGGCTGCGGGCTGGAAAGTTGCCGCAAAAACTATAATAAAAGAAATAGCTTATAACAACTATTCGAAAGTTGGCGACTCAAACAATTAACTCCGATTGAAAGTTATGCGCAACAAGATAATTGTGGTCGAAAATTTATTGAGGTTTCAGCAACGCCTCCGGAATTTGGCAGGCCCGGAATTGGGATGGGTGGGCGAGCGGCGGAGGCGGAGGCGGAGGCGGAGGCGCCTAAATGGCTCGACGAGATTTGGACGCCGCTGAAGGTGTACGGCGTACACAAATACATGCATATATTTTAATAATGGAAGTCTAGAAAAATGTTCCCGCAGCCCCAGTAACGGGAGCAAAGCAAAATCAAAAGAAGCACTGGAAATGAGTACGAATGAAGGAAGGTGGAAGGGAGAGAGAGAGCGAGAGAGTGAGAGAGTGAGAGAGTGAAGCTTAGATAAAGATAGAAATCAGTAAAGCGCAACTAAAACAAAAGTACAAAGCGAACTTTTGGTTACTGCGACTGTCAAGCCAAATGCACACAGACAAAAGGGCAGCCAAGCGGCAGTTGCAAGGACGCAGGACAAATGTTGCCAGGCCATGTTGCACGTTTGTTGTCCAAAGTCCAAGGCGAACAGTTCAAATGGGAGCTGCTCGACGTTGGCGATGCTCTACAAACCTCCAGAAGTTGCAAGCCTAAGACCATTGGGAAAGGACTAAGGAAATTTCATTGAGAAAAGTAAAAATCCTTTGGCGTAATACGATGGTATCGATTATACGATAGTATCGATTCGATAGTCGCAAATCGCATTTAAAAAGGGAGTCAAGAAGCTTGTCTTCCCCTCGGGCAGACGCATTGAATCCATTGTGGCTTCGGCTTAAATCCTTCCAAATGCCTACGGATACTCCCTTCCATTTGGATTGCGGGGTATTTTAAATGTTCCACATCTTCAGAAAGTCGCCTCTGTGGCGCATTTGCGTTGCGGTCGGGGCCAAAAAAAAGGACAATAAAAAAAGTAGAAAAAATGGAAAACAAAACCCATCAGTGGCAACAAACAATGTGCTGCAATATTTTCAAGGTCCCGAAACTGCGGCAGAGCTAAGTCATAAGTACAAACACACACACAAACACACACACACACACACACACACACACACAGATACAGTTGCTAGTGTATAGAGTGCTAAGTCTGCATAAGTAAGGGAAAATCTTGCGGTCCACTGGGCTCTCAGTGTCGAGCTGTCCAAGTGAATTTGCAGCTAAGCCGAATAACTAAATCAAAGCAAAAGTCTCGCAAATTAAATAATCAAAAACAATTGTTGGATCCACCAGCTCTCCAAACCTCTGCTTCAGTACTTGGATACCTTTGCTGGGTGCTGGAGGGCTAGGGGGTGGGTCACGCAGGCGAGCGGAAGGGACCTCCAGAAGTTCAGGTTGATGACAAAGATGAAAACGATGAAAACAAATTGGATTACGTGTAGATTGGTGAAGCAGCATCTACACACACACACACACACACACACACACACACACACAGACACTCTATTCTAGTTGTATTTATAGCATAGATTCGTATATAGAATTTCGACACGACTCGCAGTCCCAAAGAGTGAAAGGTTATCAAAAATTTCGAACGCAATCTTTTTGATTGTCGCTTCTGGCAAGGCGAGTCCTAAATTCGATTTAGAAACGAACTAAAGAATAAACAGATTTCTATATAAATAGTATATATGATTAATGTATATTCTATACACACACACACACATGCACATACATACATTTATTATATTTTTCCTATTGGGGTCAGTGTCTGAGAGGCCTTCGTCGCTCCATTGAAATGTGTATAAAAAGCGATTAAAAATGCGAAAATAAATTGCGTTTAAAATTATTTCTTAAATGACAAAAAATTATAAAAATATCATTTTTTTTAAGACTGCAAGAAAAAATACCCTGTGTTTTTTAAAAATGCCGAATTCTTTCGATTTATAGGAACATAAATGATTGACTCAATGGAGAGATTTCCATGTGGCAACTGCCACACTACGAGTTCAACTTTATTTGCCAGTTTTTAATATTTAAATAAATGAGTTTTCAAAATTTTTAAAAATCCTAAAAATCCTAGGGTATTTTAGTTCCCTTCGGCTTCGACTTGATTTCCATTCTTTTGCCTCAGTTTCTTTTTCTGTCACTAAGCCCTGTGATACGCCAGGAGCTTGCTGAATTGAGCATTGAGTTCAGAGGGCGCCCCTTTGAAGGGTATCAGATGCGTGCATCTAATGACATCGATTAAATTACTCAATAATTGCATTTACTTCCAAAGGTAAATCACAGCAATTATATAAGAACCCATTAATAAAAAGTTGGCAATCATTGCGAGTTTATGGTACGAGTTACTGAGAGGCTTTATTACGCATACGCCAAGTGTGTCGCGGTGCTTGGCATCCATTTGAATTGATTCGATGTCGAATACATTTTGGGCTCGGTATAAATAATATAGATGATAGAGATGATGAGATATACATCTGGCTGGCAGTGGGGGGTTTGTGTGGTGTGGGGGTGTGGGGGTGTGGGGGCGTGGTGGCGTAGGGGCTGAGGCTATAACCCGCCTATCCAGTGCTTTATACATATTTTATACTCTTCCTACTGTTGTTGCTTTTTATGCGTTTTCTGTTCTGTATTTATATTTAATTTTATTTTTCTTCCTTTTTTTTTTTTTTTATATATCCTTCATTCAGCATGTTGATTTTTTGCTGCTTTGCTGCTGCCACGCTGCGTTGCACACGTCGGTGGCAACGTCGCCTGTCTCAAGGGCGCCACAAAAGTCGCGACATACGAGACATTTTAGAGACATGGAGGATGTTGATTGGGTGTTAGGGTTGGCAATGGCAATGGCAATGGGGCCGTAAATGGGAAGTGGCTTTGGGAAGGGGGAAGTAGGATGTGGGAAGTGGGAAGTGGGGAGTGGGAGAGGAAAGGACCGGGAATGGCAATGGTAATGATAAAAGTGGCAAAGGTTGAGGTCAAAAGGAGAATTACAATAAGAAAATTGAAGCTTAGATCAAAATATTTGCTTAATCCACAAGGCATTTCCTTTGAAATGTCTAAGCACTCCTTCTTCATATCCTGGAAAACTGGCAGGCAAAGTAGTGTAAGTGACAAAGGTGAATTAAAAGCGATTACAAGTTGAATATAAATTTTAATTTTTTAATAAAAAAGGTAATTAAAGTCCTGCTTTACCTTTCATAGAAATTCAACTGTCATTGCATTAGTCCTGTTAGTGCGACCAGGGAAAAAGTTGAGGGTAGTAGAAAGGATTCTAAAGGAGAACTGAAGGAAGCTCCTCTTTCTCCTACAAGAAAACAACTTAATTAATTTTTCCAGTTTCTAAAGTTTATCTGATTCTTCCGCTTCAACTTTTTCTCTTCTTTCTTCAGTTTTCCCAGAAATTTTGAAAAAAAAACAAAGTGAGCTTAAGAAATTCTAGAAATTCAATTTTCATGATTTATGATATTTAATTCTTCTTAGTGTCTTTTATTTTTCTACTCTCTTGGCTTCTTCTTTTTACTTAGTTTATGAATAAACCACTGAGAGGATTAATTACTCATACGCCCAGTGACTCACTGTATTTGCCACTTTGCTTCCATTTCCTCCTTTGTAGTGCTGTTTTATAACTTATCACTCTGAGATATAAATTTAAAGAAAAAATCGTTTTAAAAATTCTTATTTTATTTATATTTTCAAAATTTTTTCGCATCCTTAAATTTAATACGAGTCCTTATCTCTTTCCTGTGTTCAGTTTTATTCTTGTTTTTGAAATATATCAAGAGTCTCTGATTTTGTATCTTCTTAAATCCTGCTTCTTTTTGAGATGCTTGGAAAATAAGTTTTGTAGCTCTGCAGATCAAGATCCTGGAAAATGTAGGTTTCGATTCCTCGTATATCCTTCCCTGGGGCAATCCCTTGGCTCTCAAGATCTGATATTCCGATTCGATTCGAGAAGCGAGAAACGAGTTCCCTTTATTTAGTCTCGTGTAGAAATACTGGTATATTTGAAACCTGTATTTGTCTAAATTAACCCGTATTATTGTATAATGTCGGGGACTTCCCGTCGATTCTCATATAATCGAAGCTCTGAACGAATCCGGGGGCTTTTCATTTGTTCTGTGACCTTTGATTGAATTTAGATATAATTTTAATTTAATTCGCTTCGATTATTTTAATTATTAATTTTGATGGTTTGGTCGGAAACGTAGAAGCTGCTTTCGCCCTTTTCGATTGATATTATATTTTCTATTTCCATTGGCTTCCATTAAAGTGTCATCAGGAGAGGGGGGTGAGGCGGGAGGAGCGGGTGAACGCAGGAAGAAGGAGCTGCCAAATTAAAAATGGGGAAACGAAAGAAGAACTTTAAATGTCGTTTCCGTTCATTCGCTCATTCTCTCATGCATTCAAACTCTCACCCTTCCTTTCTCCCTCTTTCCCGTTCTCTGTCCCTCTCTCTTCCTACTCTGTCCGTCTATTTTTCTACTTGCCTTGAAGCATTTGAGTGGCATGAAGCAGAGCAGAATTTCAGACATGTCACATCCATGATGCAATAGTTGTTGGCTGCCACAGCCACTGCGGCTGCTGCTGCTGCTGCTGTGGCGCCACAGAAGGTATCCAATGATAACCTTGAAATGCAGCCATGTCTGCCAACTTTATAAACGGATGTGGCAATTGAATTGCCAGCGATGTAACTGGAACTGTAACTGTGACTGTAGCTGCAACTGTAACTTAAAACTTGAAGCTCGCAGCTTGCCACATGCAGCTGCAACTGCTGCAGCTGCAGTAAGTAATGCAATGGCTGGCAGAAACGAGATTTGTCATTTCGAAGCACAAGTGGAGCTCAGGCTTAAGGACCCCAAAAAAACACATTGACCAAAGACCGACCCCAAAAGTCGCAGTGCTTTTCAATTTGATTCGAATTCAGATACGACAATATGAATATGGCCCCAGCTCGATGTCTTCTTTGTATGTGTGTGTGTGTGTGTGAGTGTGTGTAAATCTTCAGATAACATGCGATTTGTGTGCGTGTAAATAACAAGCAAATGGAACAATGTGTGCGCCAGAAGGCAAATGCTTGTTGCAGCAAACAAATTGTGTTGCATATTATGAGCATAAATTTATTATTGCCTCAAAAAAGCAAAGTAGAATGAATGCGAGTTCTTTTAAGGGTATAGCAGATTATTTAACATTTGTTGCCTAACATAACATGACATAACAGCAATAATTACAGCAAATGCTCAACGTACGGAGACGAAGATTACATTTCGAATTTCATTGGCTTCCGCTTTTTAAATTAAAGCGATTCCGACTGAAAGATGACTACTTGACTATGTTATTAGAAAATGTTAACTGTTAACATGCTGCTGTTAGACTTAACATGCTGCTGTTAGACTTAACATGTCATGTTAAGTGACAGAGAGCAAAGGTTGCCTATGTCATAAGATTGACTTGAATTATGGGCTGATTATAGCTCAAAGCTGTTAACAGTATCTGATGTTAATTAACAGTTAATATAAATGTTAATAAAATGTTAAGGTAAATAAATAGTTTATCTGTTAGCTGTACCACTTCGATAATAGAGACAAGCGTATCCTTTTCCTATTGCGCATGAAACTAAGTGAGTTTTAAAAGCATTCAGGATACCAAATGTCCTTCCTGTTAAATGGCCTATGAATATGTCTGCCATTGTTTATCGCATTAATTTTATATATAACAGTGTACATGGTGACTCGTTTATTTGCGGATTGCAAATTGCGGGTTTCTTTTTTGCCAATGGACTCCATAAATTTATAGGAACAATTAATTATAGTAAATATTTTGCTGATCAAACATAATGCTCGGCCCTTCAATTGAATCGCTTGAATAATTGCAATTAAATTCAATCGATTTTATTGACTTGCCATAGGGGGGGGATAATGTAATTCAAGGCCTAGGCGAACATTTAGCGATAATTCAATTTCCAATTTCCAATTTTCAATTTCCAATTTTCAATTTCAAATTTTCAATTTTCAGTGTTCAGTTTTCAGTTTTCAGTGTTCAGTTTTCAGTTTTCAATTTCCCTCTTTCTGAAAGGAGAGGATGGGGCATGCACCTTCGTACTTAAAATTCTATCGTTGTCCACTGTGGAAAATCGTCGCGGGGAAATTCTATTGAGCCGCGTTCCATGTGCGCCCATAATTTATGATTTAATTATAAAAATGTGCGCCGTGCGGCACAAAGAATCCAATTGAAAAGCCCATGTTGATTTATGAAAATTATGAGCTAAGTTTACCCTACTCTCGGCTCTGGCCAATGTAAGGCAGTGGGCGGGGTTGGGGTTGGTGTTTGGGGTTGGGGTTGGGGTTAGGGTTGAGGTTGAGGTTGGTGCTGGGGTTTGGATCGGGGACCTGAGCCCGAAAGGCAAAAGGCGGACCATTGGATGGAACAAAGTTAAGAGGGTGTCAGTTTCCAGAGTTGGGTAGCTCACACCTTTAAGCCCCAAACATTGAATGGCAATGGAATTTTAAATTCATTTTCCACACGTTTATTTTCCATACCCTGTAACCTATAGGAGTGCAAAGAGGGGAGTGTTGACTACCAGAAAAATTACTTCCAATCGATTCCTAATAACAGATCCCATCAGAAGGGGCAGCCGAAGTCAGGCACTTGTTTGCGCTCAGACAATCGCATACTCTACATATATGTATATCTGGGGTATATATATTCTATATATATACATATATATTCCGGATCAAGTTATAAATTTTCTCTACTTTTTATGATGCTTATGAAATAATGGAAATAATAATCACGGGAAAAACTCTATTAGTTCTTGGCTTCATATATAATAAATTTATATATTATATATATTTTATATATTTTATATATTTTATATATTTTATATATTTTATATATTTTATATATTTTATATATTTTATATATTTTATATATTTTATATATTTTATATATTTTATATATTTTATATATTTTATATATTTTATATATTTTATATATTTTATATATTTTGTATATTTTACATATTTTATATATTTTATATATTTTATATATTTTATATATTCTATATATTTTATGTATTTTATATATTTCATATATTTTAAATATTTTATATATTTTATATACTATATATATTTTATATATTTTATATACTATATATATTTTATATATTTTATATATTTTTATATATATTTTAAATATTTTATATATTTTATATATTTTATATATTTTTTATATTTTATATATTTTATATATACACATATACATACATATATCTACCGCCAGTCTATATACATTTAAGTAGCTCATCTAATTTGTAGAGTATCTGAAAGTCGTTATATTCATTTATTTTCCACTTCCGCTTTTGTGTACAACTTTTTAAGTGCCCTTTCCCTTTCCTTCTCCCAACCCACGGGGCGTGGCTCTCCTTATTGTTAATCGTCATCATAAATAAATCTATACAAAATATTTTTCATGCACAATTTGTCGGGAATGTTAACACCCGAAATCGGGCCAGGGATGCCTTATATATATAAATACACACGTATAAGTATGTGTATGTGTGTGTGTATTTAAATTGTACTTATATTTTTTTTGTGTAGATATTTTTATATTTTGTCGCCTTCGAAATGATGGACAAACATCTTTCAGTTTTACTCGCCTTCGGCTTTTCATTCGCCCTTCGCCCCATTTTCACGTCATTTACACTTAAACAGCTTAGCGCCTATGGAGACTGAACCGCTTGGGTTGGGGATTGGGATGGGAATGGGAATGGGAATCGGAGTGGGAATGGGAATGGGAGTGGGAATGGGAGTGGGAATGGGAGTGGGAGTGGGATTGGAGATGGGAATGGGGAGGGGAATGGGGGTAGGAGAGTAGATGGAAATGGAGCTGGGGATGGAGATGGGGTGAAGACCGACGTTGGATACGAACGGTGTGAATGCGAGTGGGAGACAGGCAGAGGCAAATTATGTACATGATGATGTCGTCGCTGATGATGCTGATTATACGCGTCCGTCCCATTCCTTAAGGTTATTAAACTTTATTGCCGTTTGGCATTTTGTTCTCCGATGTTATTTATCAGGCATTAAACATCAAAAGCATTTAAGACCATGTATTCAGAGATACTATATGTACACACATACACACATGCATACATACATGTATATGTATTTTGTATATAAGCATAAAGATCTGTATGTAATGTCTACATAAGAGTCGTCCCTCTTTGGTAACCTTCCAGCCAGAGTGTTGAAGATAAATCAATACCAAAATTCTATAATTTATTTTATATTGAACAGGACTAAGGATAAACAGGCAGTTTTTCCTCGTCGTACCATTCGGAGGCTTACCAAAATATGTTTGCGAGATTTTAATATGAGATTCCTTTGAACTTTCGTTTGATTGAAATACTGATTGATTGACTGACTAGCTGAATGTCAGACTGATTGACTAACTGACTGATTGATTAACTAATGACTCCCTAAGTGAAGAGCTGAGTAAATAATTGCTTGACTGACTAAATGACTGACAGACTTCTTGATTGACTGATTGACTTAATAATTAGCTGATTGACAGACTGATTGAGTAATTAACTAACTGAAGAACTAAGTAAATGACTGCTTGATTGACTAAATGACTGACTGGCTTCTTGATTGACTGATTGACTTAATGATTAACTGATTGACAGACTGATTGAGTAATTAACTAACTGAAGAACTAAGTAAATGAATGCTTGACTGACTAAATAGCAGACTGACTGACTGATTGAGTGACTGACTGATTGACCCACTGAGTAGGTAAATGATTGATTGACTGACTGACTCACTGACTGACAGACTTACTGACTGACTAATTGACCAAACGATTGATTGTCTAACTGATTGGCGGAGTAAGTGAATGACGGACTAACTGATTGACTGATTGACCGACTGACTGATTGACGGATACGTCACGCATTTCTTCATATGACTTTTTCTCCGTCTTTAATTTCCAACTGCCACACACTTCCCATTTGCACATTGGCACTTCAGAGCTCTAGAGTTGAAAAGGACGAGTTCGACTAAATTATCCCCTTCACTAAGAAGAGTAGCGCATAAAAGTGGGGTTAGGGGATTTCATTTAGTTTTCGTATATAAATGACATGTACTCTATATGTGTGTACACTTGTGCCTGTGTGTGTGTGTGTGGCACTTCAATTGATATGTTTTTTGTGTAATGTCCTGTCACTGAATGACTGCCTCAATGTGCTATGTTTTTAATGTCCATTTTAATACCCTGCACCAATAAAAAGGCCATAAAAGGCAGCAAAATCCGACAAATTCGGGGATCGCCCGAGTGAAGGATGAATGAATTTAAAGAAACAATTTGTTTGGTCGGCTCTGACTTTAAGTTGCAGGACACGAATAAATGCTCTAGGACTTGAACGCGATAGTCTAGGATTCGTATATTTAATTAAATTAAAGTTATTTTTATAGTATTTCACTTTTTGCTATAAAGGATAATCCAAGGATTCACCTTGATTCTTGCCTTCTGTTGGATTGCTTGATGAATTGCAGGGTATTTGGCCTTCGGTGAATGGAAATGAAGTTTTAATTACTTTTGGCAAATTGAATATAGGTAAAACCTTTATGTGCGGTATCCATAATTGTTTGCCATTACGCCCATTGGTCCAGAAATAAATCAAAAACCTGTTTAGCAATTAAAATGAAATTAAAGTTCATTTGATGTGCAATTAAATGTTTCCTGCGTCGCAAATGCGTGGGCGCCGAAAAAAGCAGATTTGATACCAATGCTGACTCAGTGGCTAATACCACTGAGCTCGACCGCACCGCTTCGGCCCATCAGCCCATCAACCCACCAACACAGCAACACAACAACACACCAACCCATCAACCCATCAACCCACCATCAACCTGATATTTCACCACGCCCCACGTCCCATCTCTCACCCCGTGTGACCAAACTGTTTATTGTTTGTGTGGCCTCATAAATAAATTCTGCACTGCATTTAACGAATTGTAAATTGTCCGGGACTAAGGGAAGCCGCCAAATGCTCGACTGCCCGTTACCATATTAACTCTACACACACACACACACACACGTATATATTGTGTATGGCTGTGTGTGTGTGTCTGTCTCTCGTTTATCTGTTGATTTACAGCACGCGTGCGGCGTTGAGCGTTATTATTGTCATTGTCGTTGCTTCTGATGATGAGTTGAAAATATGAAATTTAATGCGCTTGCAAAATTTATTCATAATTAAATATAAATTTATGCTCAGTTGTGGCTTAACACACACACCACTCCCACACCCACACACACACACACTTACATGCGTAATATACAAGTATTAACAGTTGTGCTTGCATTTTCCTCTCACGTCACAGCTAAAAAGCATTTGTCAAGCGACACTTCAACTCATTCACTTCGCTTCACCTCCTTTCCTCCATCCTTGCTCCTGTTTGTCACCACTCCACACACACACACACAAGCAAATATTTTACACAATTCACTTAATCAACGCGGTAATCATAAGGTAAAACATTGTTTCATTTTTGATAATAAAAATAAATCCAAATCTCACATGGAAATCATCTAAATGCATTAACGCGTCATTTAAATTCAGTTAGCAAGTAAATAAATTATTTATAATAATAAGATTTAAAAAATGAATATAACAAAATTATTTCTAATGAATTTCCTTAATGTTAAAAATATAAACATTTGTTAAAAGGGAGCAAAAGTCCTGGTAGCTTGTGAACTCTTGAGTCTCTCTGTAAACTGACTGTTAGCCTTCATACATGCAGTTCTGTTAGATTGTTTCCTGTTACCAGCACTGTTAGCTAACAGCTCTGTTAGTTGATAGACTCATGTCCAGATCAAGTAACTTAGAGCTCAACGAGTTATTCTTACGATTGAGTAAATCATGTTATTAGCTATGTTGGATAACAGTTCTGTTAGTCTACAGTTCTGTTAATTAATATATTTTTGTGTAGATAAAGTAACTTAGAGCTCAGTGAGTTATTCTTATGTAAGAGAAATTCATGTTGTTAGCTGTGTTGAGTAACAGTTCTGTTAGCTAGAAGCTCTGTTAGTCTACAGTTCTGTACGTTAATAGATTTTTGTGTAGATAAAGTAACTTAGAGCTGAACAAGTGAAAGTTTTTTGAATAAGGGACGTTGTTAGTATTTATTTTTATGTAAGAGTAATTCATGTTATTAGCTAGCTTGGTTAACAGTTCTGTTAGTCAACAGTTCTGTTAGCCTTGGAGCTCAATGAGTTATTCCTATGTTAGAGAAATTCATGTTATTAGCTGTGTTGGTTAACAGCTATGTTAGCTAGCATATCTGTTAGTCTACAGTTCTGTTAGCTGATAGATTTTTGTGTGGATAAAGTAACTTAGAGTTCAGCCTGCAAATCTGTACTTCTAATAAGTAACTTCAAATCATGTTCTTATGTAAATCACTCTGTTATTTATGGCAACTTCTTATGTTACCTCAGATGCTAGTAAATGTAGTCTTAAAATGCTATGTATAAATTATATGTTATTATCGAAATTCTGTCCTAAAAATGTTAAGTGTTTTTGTTATGATTATGTTAAGGTCGTTTGTAGACGTAGGATGAAACCTTCTCTGTTATAGAACTCTGATTTGCCTGACAGAATCTGTTTAAATTAACATTTAATTGAACAGCAGTTTACAGACACTGCTAATAACATTAGAGGGTTTCAGTTCGATTTTGTTTCTGAATACGCAAAATGAATGCAATTTGCATTCTGCTTTTATTACTTGGCCATTTGTTAGTTGTGCGGATTTGGATTTAGCCGGCAGTTCGGTGGCATTGGATGCCATTTGCAGGCAATCAACGGAAACGTTTCATAATTCCATTCACACGTTTCATAGATTAAATCATTGCAAATTTTCGACCCGAATGCCAGACCAGATATCCTGCAGCCAGACCGAAGGACCCAACATTGCAATTACGTATGCAAAAAATAAAATGGGCCAATACCAAATGCAAGAAAGTGTAAAAGCGACATAGTTCGAGATACACAAATGAATGCAGGGAAGGATGCAGGGAGGGATGCAGGGAGGGAGAGAGAGAGTTTGTAGATAAAGGAGGAGACACAAGGAGTGCAGGGGAGGGGCTGGGTCGGAGCATATTTGCGCCGCAAACTTGTTGTCTGTGCTTTTAAACAATTTTGGGGCCTGATGTGAGGCTGGTTTGTTAGCCGGCTGCCTGAATGGCTGGATGGGTGTCTATCTGGACGGCTGGACAGCTGGACAGCTGGACAGCTGGAGAGCTGGACTGTCGGACGCGTGTGTGTTTGTTTTAGCCACATGACACATGGCGGGCATAAATCTTGCATGTGGCGTATGGCAAATGAATGCGCCAATAACTCAATAAAAAAACAACAAAAAAGGACGAAAAGGAAACAACAAAAAAATGTCTGATGATGGCGATGATCATGCATGTGTGTGTGTGCGTGTGTATATGTGTATGCGTGTGCGTGTGTGTGTGTGACGTAGTTATGACCAAAATGGCGTCCAACGGCATCGTTGCAGCTGCTGCTTCCGGCTTCACAGCAACGGCGACCAACGCGCTGCTTGTCTGACAATTGACTTCCGTTTTAAATTTTACACAACTTCCGGTGGCGTCAACGTCGGCGTTGATGTCGACAGCAACGGCGACCAAGATGCTGCAGCAAATGTAGTGCAACGTTTGCGGGCCTGTGGCATGTAGCAAGAGTCCAAAGCTTGCCTGCCAACAAATTTGGGACACCAAAAGGCAACGCGTCCTTGACAAAGGTGCCAGCAAATATGACAAAAAGTTCTCCGCGCACGACTCAATGAGCGGCCACGTAACCCGCCCCTTTGGGCTCCTCCACCCTCCACAAAGAGTGTAGTGATAAAAAAATAAAAGGAAACAAAATGAGAAACAAGAAGAAGACGAAAGTAAGCACTCTCTCCTTCACACAGCCATCTCCGCCCACCGCCCACCACCCACCTACCCACCACCCACCCTAAGCCTTAATAAACAAACAACTCGACTCGTCGACTTGTCTTCAAATTATAAAAATGGGCGCTGCACAAGTTTGAGTTTTGTTTCTGGTTTTGTATTTGTTTTTGTCATTGCTTCTGTTGTTGTTGTTGTTGTTGAAGGTATGGTTGTTGTTGTTGTTGCTTTAAGTTTTGTTTTTGCTTTTGCCTTGTCTGATGCTCTGTGGACCAATGAGCTTAATGGGGTATATTTAATGCAAGGACACATATGAGACACTTCCAAGCAAAGGCGACTCATACACACATATACACACACCCACACACACACCCATACACACCCACACACACACCCACACACTGACAATCTTTCGAACTATAAAAACTGAATGCCATCATAAAAAGTTTATGCAAATAGTTTGATGTAAACAAAAGACGTTTATGGGAACATCATCCATCCCCGCCCCCTTCAGCACCTGCCCGCCCCTCTCCCGCATTGCTAGCAATAGTGCCCGCAGTCCTTGTAATAACACACAATACTCTCCCCTATGAATCTCTGGTCTGTTCAAAGGATTTACGATCAACTTTAAATATTTTATGCCTCAGGCTGAAGTCTATTGATATGAGGGCCAAAGGACTGTTGCTTGCACTTAGATAATTAGATGACTATAAGGACTTTTAAATGCTCTTTACTTAATGTGTGTTTGCTTACTTAGAAGCCAGGATTAACGGCACTTCACTTATGGGTGCAAAGTTTATTATTTATTATACAAAACATGTGCAGAGTTTTGGTATTTTTTATTTTAGGTTTTATTTTTTACTCTCGTTTTTAATCTTGTAAATGGCGCACTTGCCACGCCCACCTCGGAACCCATTTGCTCCGCTTGCTCCAGTTGCAGCACTTGCTCCATTTGCTCCCTCTGCCCGCTCGGAGCTTAGGCCGACGCTTATGTGTGTTGCCCGTGTGATCCCCACGTTGGAGGCGAGCTTCACCTCTGGAATCCTTCGGGGCGGATGGTCAGCTGGTCAGTTGGTCAGTTGGAGGCGATGGTTGGCGGGGGGGCGGTGTCGCAGATGCAGCTCTTATTGGAGAACTGCTGGGCATCCGTTAGTTCGTCTCACTTTCGAATCGCAGCTCTCCAAGTTGATTCCGAGTGCCGTTGTTTTTGTTATGGGGCATAAAACAAAAGCGCGCGCCAAATGCAAACAATGACAAAATGGCAACGCCAGCAGCAGAGGTCGCCAAGTATTGGCAGCGGCCGACAGACAATGTCCAAAAGTGGAAAAACAAGTCGCGCCATTCGCAACTTGCGTCTCCCCACCAGCCCGACACTTCGGCGTGCCCTCCACCCATCCGCCAGCTGCTCGCTTTGGCCCATTGTGGCCAGACCGAAACGAGGTCGGCGCCGCAGCGTTGCCATATTTTTGTTTTGCGCGTCTTGTTTTTAATTTTATTTGCGCTCGCTCCACTTGAAATACATTGTGCAGCCGTTGCAGCCATCACTCCATCCCCCAGCCCCGCCCTCCCCCATCCGCCAAGTCTTCTGGCCCAGGCCGAACCAAGCCAAATTGAAAACCAAAACCAAAAACCAGTAGCAGTAACCGGGCAGAAGCTCGAACCCCAAACACCAAACGCTCAACCCCAAGCCCATACCCATGCCCCAGCTCCAGCCCCTTTCCACACCCCCCGAACCCGATGCAACCCATGCCGACCCGACCAGGCTCGGAAATTGTGTCACATGGCAGCTCCCGGGCTAGTCCCAGGCCAGGGCCAGTCAAAGACAGCGGCAGCGTTGACTAATATGTGCTTAGATTTAGTTTTGGGCGCACACTTCACTCCCGCTCCCGCCCCCCTTCAGCCACCCACTGCATTCCGCCATTCGACTTCCTTATTTTTTTTTCGTATTTCTACTCCTCCTTTCCCTTTCCTCTGCTGGCTATAAAAATAGAATGAAAAAACAAGAAATTTATTGTGCCATCTCTGGGTGCGCGCGCCCACAAGTGGGCCATGCAATTGCAACGGTAGTGGTAGCGGTAACGGTAACGGTACCGGCAACGGTAACGGGAACAGTAACGGTAACTGTAACGGTAACGCTAACGGTAACGGTAACTCTAAAGGCAGCGCCACTTGCAATGGCAATGGCAACTGAAATGGTTTTAATCCTTCTGCCTCCTTGCTCCTTCTTCTTCTTCTGGTTCTGCTTCTGCTTCTGCTTCTGCTTCTGCTTCTACTTCTAATTCTTCTTCCTCTTGTGCTCTCCCCACTCCTTCGCTCCTCTTCTGCGGCTGCCTTCACACCAAATTGTGTGCAACGTTTGAAGCTCTTTGCCAGCGCTCCTTGATTTATGCTTTGACCTCTTCCGTGGACAGCACTTTTTCCATTTTTGAGCTTAATTAGCGCCCATCGCGGCAAATGACATTAGCGGGTTAATTAGACTGCCAATGCACACAAGTACACACACACACACACACACACACACAAGCACATAGATGGAGTGACTCATGCACAGCTATCAATGTGAGCGAACGTACATCATGGCCCTACTAATGAGCCAAGGGATCTGCCTATCTGCAGCGGATTATCCTGCCACTCCTTGTATCAAGTGTCTGCCCCTCATATTAATTTGATTCGGATTAACGGTAGTGGCCATTGGCAAACCCAATTAATTTGTTCTCGCCTCATGCGATTTGAGATACTGCACTCATACTACATGCATCTACAAGCACACACACACACACACATACACACACACACATATACACATACACAGACACACAAGTACACAGGCAAAATGGCAGCTGCATCGCAGGCGCCGTCATCGTTTCAAGTGCTGCAGGTGGCAATTTCTCTCTGGCAGCCACTGTACGCCCGTCGAATGTTGAATACCCTTCCTTTTTTTCTCATTCTACAAGCTGTCCTTTATTTTTACAGGATTAAGTTGATTTTTAAAAATATAAAAAAAAACCTTTAAAGTAAAGACTAAGCTCGGAACACATATTTAAAGGATTTTTATGCCAAAGGAATAAGAGTGATTAATTATATAAAAATAAAAAATTAAATATAAAAATGCAAAGCAATTAAAGTTTTTTTTTAGTTAAAGTTTTTTTTTTAAATTTAATAAAAGTCTTTTTTTTTTTAATTTGGTGGTTTTAAGAAATTGAAAAAAATATTAAAATATGTGACAGATTTAAGTTATAATTAGGTTATAACATTAATAAAAAATATCAAGGATTCACAGGATGTATCGAAATATGGAGATATCCTGTATATTTAAACGAACTTCTATCAAAATATTAATTACATCTCTTAAAAATATCCTTTAAAAAATAAAATTTGAATTGAGGAGCGGCTACAGCTGATCGGCAATACCCTGTAATTTTGTAAGTAAGAGAAGTCAAAGGAGATTTAAGGACTTGACAGCTTTTCATGGTTTTTAAGCAGTTTTCGGAAATTTAAATGTTGATCAGCCTTGATGATGATAATGATCCTAATAATGATGATCTGTAAATTGTCTTAAATAAATACATCGACTTTTGAGTATTTCTCTTTACACTTTTTTTTCTCAGTTTCTCTTTGTGTTTGACCTTCCGAAAGGTTATTCATTTTACGCTCTTCCCAGTTGACGTCTTCTTCATCGCATATCCTTCTTATCCTGGCTTCCTTCTGTCTTCACTTCACTTATTGCTTCTCTTTCTTGGCTTGGTTTATTTATAGTTTCCTCTTTCTCCCTTTCCTTGTTCTTCCTGAAACGTTGCTCCTCAAATTACCAGAGGATCATGTCCCATGCTCCTGAAGAGCCATAGGCCTCATCGAAATTCCTTGATGCTTGAAATAAGGGTTTAAGTTTTGACTCCTTTATTCCATTTGGAACTTAAAATAAATTTTAACTGAATTTTAAAATTACTGTCAGGGCTTTGATTTATTTGGCCCATTTTAAAGGACAGCTGTGAAAATTTGCTAAGTGTTTTATTACTTTGATTGAAAATGAAAATGGAAATGATAATAAAGCTTGGTATTTGGGGCGACCATTTGGGGGCGGGGCATTGATTGTGGGCTCTAATTTGACGATGAGTGTTTGTTAACAAAAAGTGACCAAAAGCGGAAATTGTGAATATTTTTCAAATATTTGGCAAGCTGTCAGGAAATGTTTGAAAATGAAGCACGCAAAAATTTCCCTCCACGGGCTTTCCAACTTTTCAGCAAGATATTTTCCAACAATGCGGCCTCGGGGAAAACATCAAATGGACGCACGCACACGTTAGATATGTGGCTAAAAGTAAATATATACACATTTATATTTATATATATATATATATATATAAATGTGTGTGTGTGTGTGTGTGTGTGTGGGGGGGGGGGGGGGGGGATGGGAATGACATTACCTGTCGATCGGGGGACATAAATCAAATTGGAAACTGGTTCAAACAAAGGCAAATGAGTGCACAACATTTTTGCTGGCCAATGCCAAGCCATTTGACATCGAGACCAATTTTATAACGACTGCTGTTTCCGTCTCACTCCCCCATTCTCTATCTCTCTCACTCCTCTTGCCCCAACGCACTCTGTACTCTGTAGCCAGCCACATGGCACTTCTTTGTTGAGTCTAGGAAACGTAATCACATTTCATTCACATCAATATTTATATCTATAAAAATTAATATATATAACTGTAAATATATGTATACACATACGCATGCACATATACACATGCATATACATATACATATACATATATTTGTCTATATATATAAGTCTGCTGTGGGGTAAAAAGAGCTTCCCTTTGGTCCACCGAGTCCCTTACACTCCTAAAACTCCTGACACTCCTGACAGGCTCTGTTGGGTGCTGGAAATTGAAAATTGATATGGCAACGCTTTGGCCTCTTTGTTGGTCCTTATCGGAGCGTCAGTGTCGCGTTTTCAAAAACATTACCATGCACTTACAGACGAAGCACTAAACGAGCGCAAATAATAATGACAATGCCAGCTGCCAGCTGCCAGCTAAGGCACAGTGGCTCCAATGCGATGGAAACTGTACTGAAATTCACCAAGCCCAAGCCTTGTGAGCTTTGTGAGTTTTCTAAATATAAATGCCAGCTTATTAATTTATTGCAAGTCGGAGATTAAAATTAACGATAGTTTTGAATTTTTAATAATTTTATTTTATTTTTTTTTTATTTTATTCTAAAATCAAAACAATAAATTATCGAGTTGCTCAGCCGATATTATTTTTAAATTTATTATAGTTGAGTTTTCTCTGGGCATTTAAGAGCCAGAATAATTCTGATTTATGAGTCTGATTTTCGAAATAAATTACAGAGAATTTTGAAATTTGAAATTTGTGAGAATACAAAAAAAAAAATTATTTTTATTTATTTATCTGTTTAATATAAAATTTAGTGGTTTTCATTACTATTATTTTTTATTTTTATTTATATGTTATTTTTAACAAAAATGAAGAGCAAATAATTTACAAAAATTAACTTTTTTTTTAACTTTGGATATTTTTTGGGCATAATCTGTGGTTTACTGAGTTTAATGCTTATCGATTTGTATATCGATATCGATATCAATAGTTAATTGTGCTTTAAATATTTTGCATTCCTATGAATGATTTATATTATATGAAACGTGCGGCATTGGGATTAGTCGTGCCACGCACACATACAGCTTTGCCCCACTGTGCCCCGCTCTATCCCACTGTGCCCCTTAATGTCGGCAATTCCGTACAACTCTTTTCGTTTCCTTTTAACATACGATTGTTCGCGTTGCAGTTGCCCAATGCTAGTTGTTCCCTTTATCGCTCTCTTCCTCCTTTGATTCTTTCATTCAGCCCATCTGCATTCACAGCTGCATACATGTGTGTGTGTGTGTGTGTGTGTGTGTGTGTGTGCTGTTGTGCGTGTATGTGAATGTTGCCATTTATTCGCGCTCTTCCCAATTCCTATGCCAGTCGTGTTGAGGCCACTGTTAAAGTTTCTCGCATCCTTCTTACCACCAAATACCCTGTAATTTGCAAAGGACTAAAATATATTGTGAAAATCGACTGGTAACAGGATAATTGATAGCACGAACCGCCCATTTACCTGTGGACCTGGCATTCGGCTCTCAGAACATGTCCTTGCTCCTTAAACTCAACCACCCCTTAAAAGCTTAGTTGTGGCTCAGTAGCTTAACTGATTTCAATTACCGTTATTCAGGATTCGATTAATTATTTAGGGATCTCAAAAGCTTTTAAATAATATCAAAATTTTCGCATATCCTTGGCTCACATCTGGGGGCTCTCATTTTCAAACCCGCGGCGAAGATTTGTAGTCGTTCAGTCCTTATGCATTTTTAGTGTGTGTGCATTTTTTTTTTTTTTTTTTTTTTTTGCGTCCTGATGCAGGCGCTGCTGCTGCTCCATCTGACATGATTTCCGCATGTCGTTTGAGCTTTATTTTCTCTTGTTTTCTTTTATATTTTCTTCGTTCTTTTTGCCGCTGCTTCTGGGCTCGTTTTTTCTAGCTTTTGGCTTATTTTTGCCTTTCGTGTGCTCAATTTTGTAGAAGATATAAAAAAAACAGCGAGCGTGAGACGGATATATATATATACATATATACATATACATATGCATATACATATATACATATACACATACATATACATACATATATATATATACAGAGAAAATGTCAGTTTATTTTGATGTCTCTGCATGGCTTTCCTGTGGTGCGAACAGCGTCCCGACTTTTGGCCTCTGACTTCTGACTTCAGACTTCAGATGCCGATTCTCCTCTATTAGTTTCTCTTCGCTTCTATCTTCTCCCATCTGCTGTCTTCTGACTCTCTCTCTTTCTCCCCTGCCCCCGTTTCTTAGCTTCCATTGATATCGCTGACGAAATTGAGAATTATTATGTTTAAACGTGTGCCGTCAGCGGCGTTTCTGCTCGGCTTCTTATGGCGACGACAAGCCGCCTCTCCCCCTCCCCCTTGGTGAGTGACATGTGTCACAGTCACCAAGCCAACAACTACAACAAAAATAACAGTAACATGCAACAACCACAATCAGAATAACAACCAATTTCGGATGCCTGAATCCTGATGAGTGCCATCTGCAGTTGCATCCTCGTCGGCAGATGCAACAAAATTAGATTGCCGCCGCCTGCTGCTTCTTGAGGCTTTAATGTTATTCAACCTCTCAGATACACAGCTCCACATATACATATGTATGTGTATTATATGTATGTATGTACACAAGGCAGTTAGCTTGCTTTAATAACTGTCACCATTCAAATGCGAGTGCAAATCAATGGCCGCCTGGACGAGTTCCATGTGAAAGGCTCCTAGTCTAAAGTCAATGCCACGGGAGTCTCCATGTTGTTCCTCGGCTGCTGCCATTACCTCTTCATCTTCGTCATCTAGTTCTTCTTCTGCTTCTTCTTCTTCTTCTTTAACTACTTTATGCACACTAAAGGCTTTTTGTTTATCACTCACACACACACACACACACACACACATAGGCATACACGTAATATATACACACGTCTACTCAGTGACTCTGACATACTGCCAAAGGCTAATGAAGGCAAGACGTGGACTGAGCAGAGGTACAGCCTCTGCCTGATGTACTGTGGTTCGAAAAATATTTGTTTTCCAACTACTTACTCTATGTTAAGGATATGCTTAAGGATTATTTTTTTAAATTTTATCGCTTTGCTTTAATTTTTCTTTTCTGCGAAAAATATTTCATTATAATTTGAAATTAGAGCCTTATAACATTTGTTGAGCCTCATCTTTGGGCTATTAAAATGGGAATAGATTTTGGGCCCACTGTGCAATGGGAGTGGAAACTAAGGTCTCACATTTGGATGCACATTGCACTTTAGTCAGCTGCTCATATGCCTAGCATGTTGACATCCAACAAACAGACTAACAAACAAATACACAAAACAGCCGGGAAAAGTGCACAGCAGCAACAACAACAACAACAACAACAACAACAGCAACAACAACAACAACAACTACTACTACTACTACAAAAACAACAACAATGACGTGAACAACAAGCACAACACGAACGACAAGAACAACAACTTTGAACAACATCAACAACAACAACAACAACAAAAACAACAACAACAACAAATGAAAACTGTACATGGAGTCTCCTCCAGAGCGGCGTTTGGGCCAATGCGAAACTCATGTCCAAAATTTGAAGCACATTTTGCATTAAACTTTGAAGTGAAGTTTATAAATGTTGTAGCTTGTTTAAGGATCATATCATATAGGACCTGTTCATAAGATAACTTTCGGTAGGTGATGTAACACTTTTCTATCCCTTCAAAGTTTTTCCTTCCCCACAGCAGTTCAAGTCCAACGAACT
Source organism: Zaprionus lineosus (assembly GCA_035044505.1). Lineage (NCBI taxonomy): Eukaryota > Metazoa > Arthropoda > Insecta > Diptera > Drosophilidae > Zaprionus > Zaprionus lineosus. The sequence continues at coordinate 613,560 of JAWNNX010000691.1, read as the reverse complement.
CTTGGATTTTCCACAACTCTTAAATTTTTGACAATTTTTAAAATTTAAAAATCTTTTTCCTTTTTTTCTCCTTTACGCAAAGGATCATTGCTGCAGAACTAAGTGCGGTCAAGGACTAAATTTAATGGCACTTGACTTAAGTGAATTTAGATCCATGAAACCTTCTATTTTTTTATGTATATAAACGAGTGAAATTAGTTCCAGGATGTGTTGTTAGGAATTTTGTATAAATGATCAAATTATCACGAGTTGGGAGCCTGCGTTAAGAGCCAGGACAATTAAGGATAAATGAGCTTTTATTCCTGCAAAATAAATATTATTTATGAAGTGGAAAACACGGCTGTCATTTCGGTTTTATATAATTAGGAAATTGCATAGCTATAAAAAATATTAAAATTTACATTTTTCGAATATTGTTTTTATTTTTTTTTGTTCTTTGCTTCCATTTAAAATGTCCTTTGACAAGTGCATATTACGTATACGCAACGATGAACTTCAATTGATTTGTTTTGATGATTTTCATATGCATATCGTGTGTCTCGTGTGACACTCAATTGAATATCCCCACCTCTCTCCACTCCCCCCCCCCCCCCCCCCGCTCTACCACAAGCTGTACCAAAAATAAAAAAAAGAGAAAAAAAAGGATAATATTGCAGCTTTCATTACTTGACGATTTATTTACGTAAATTATTCGAGCAACAGCGCGAGGATTTCAATTAAAACGCAATGCAGGCAGATTTAATAAAGCGCAGCCGGTGCGCCTTTGGGCGTATAGATGATGTGTATATAAATATGTATATATACATATATACATACATATATGTATATAGGGGATGGGGAGGGCAGGGGTAGGGCGAGGAAGAAGTGCGGCTTGACGACGACGTCAACGACGACAAGCGAAATAACTTTAAATTAATTAAAAAGCGCATGCAAAAATGTTTTTTAAGCGTGGGTGCGCGAGCGTTGACAACAAATACAAGGGGGATGGCTGAGAAGAAGGGGGTTGGGGTAGGGGGTAAATGAAGGGGAGTTGTTGTTGCATGAGGAGAGCGGAGGAAGGAAGTGAAGATTGTGGCACGAACATACATATTGTGTGTGCATGAGACTATGCGTGTCTATGTGTGTATGTGTGTGTCTGTGTGTGTGCCTGTGTGTAGACACTGTCTAGCGAGATTCAAGCAAGGACTCAACGAGCTCTGAGGATGCGAATGCGGATGCGGATGCGGATGCGGACGAGAAATACATCAATGTCGCGGAAATTAATTGAAATGAAGACAAGAATTTTGTTGGACTTTTGTTAGTGTATAGAGCAAGGATGAAGGATCAACCAAAAGTTGTTGAATATATGTGGGGCCTTACATATACAAAGGATATAGCTTGAAATTTATGTGGCAAAATTGTGTCCGGCAAACGTGGCAAATGTCAAGAGCTTAGTGCAACATTATCTCACGCCCACAATACACAAGAGCTGAGAGTTCTTTAGTCCAGAGCTATGCAATCCTGTCCCCACGTACGCTCTTGATCCTTAACCGCTCGGAGCTTCGGCTTCTGGCTACGAGTTCCTACATCTCCTGCCAGCCAACAAATGAAATTAAGCAAATAAATTTTCAAGGCGGATTAGTTACCCCACCCCAACCCCCAACCCACCAATCCCACAATCCCCCAGCCCACCAACCATCCTAATGGCAAGCGAGTGTGGAACGTTTTGTGGCTTAGCAGGACTCTTGCTTTTTTCAGCTCTCTTTTGCTACCAAAGTAGAGAAGGTGCAGTGGGCGTGAGCGTGAGCGTGGGCGTGGCTGGCTTATGTGGCCACTATAGCCACTCCAGCCCAGCCCAAGCCTATCCAAGGAACTTCCAGACTTGGCCCAAGCCAAGAGTCGTTGTATTTAGAGTCGAGTCTCACGGTTGGGCAATTAAAACTGTGGCGCCACCTCCAGTCTACCGCATTGTTGCACACACACACACACATACATATACCTAGGCAGACACACACTAGCCCCAACACATGGAAAAAGCCACAGACTGCCTGGAAAAACAAAGCAAATGGAAAGCAACTGCAACTGCAGCTTTTGGCATCCATTTGAAAAATTAAAAATTAAATGACATTTTGCGAATAAACAGAAAAAAAAAAACAGGAACGAAACAGGAACGGAACATAACGCAAATAAAAATATGGAAGATGAATGAAATTCCAGCCTTTACTATTTTTGATTATTTTTCATTTTTAATAAATATTTACAGGCAGGATTGCAAAATGCAATCCTCCCTGGGGAGCAGCAGAAATGAAAGCGAAAAAACATCGAACATTCAGGATCCATCAATTAATCAATGCATTTTGATTCATTAATTTTTCAAACTCAACTCAACTCAACTCAACTCGAATTCCACTAAGCCTGCGTTTCCAGGCAGCTTATGTCGGCTAACAGTCAATCGATTTAAATCTACCGTTAAGGTTAACAGATTTCTGTTAACAAAGGCCCAAACAGTTACTCCTTTCATGTAAATAAAGTTTCTGCCCAAACTCTGCACTTGTCGATGGTCTATTCACACACTTTAGTCCTGCGTGTATCCTTGTGGTCGTCTGTGCTTTGTATGTACTTTGAATATTTAACAGAATGTTAAGTTAAACATAATGTTATCTGACAGGGAATAAACCTGTTCACAACTCGACTTTAAGACTTTTATTATTAGCCTTTTATCAAGTGACGATTGGCAGAAATTAATTAATTTAAGTGATTTTATTATTAAGATAAAATTCTTTATATAATTATTTGCTTAATTATTATTATTTATTTATTTATTTATATTATAATTAAATATATTTACATATATATCTTCCTTGGTATTCTCCTTCTTGGAACATGAAGTTGTTGAGAGTAAAGGGAGCAGTTCCCTTGCTTTGAACTCTCCCTGAAATTATAAATTTTTATATAATTTATTATTTATTTATAAACTAATATATAATTAAAATAATTAAATATATTATAAAAATTCGGCTAAATATATTAATTCAAAGCTCATTCAATTTTCTGTCTTCTGCTCGTGGCTCATGCCAGCCGCAATCATTGTCTTTTCTAATTAAGCTAACTATTCAAGTCCTTGGGCTGAAAATCCTTGAGAATTACTTAAAAAGAAATCCCTTATTCCTATTAAACATATTCAGGACATCCAACACACACCCGGCCTTACATATTTGTTAGTTTTAATAAATTTGAAATTGAAACTGTTTGATATTTTCCTCGGAATTAAAGTCAGTAGTGAGCTTGGGGCGAAGGACACAGTAATTGAAACCTTATCCTTTTATCCACTGCAAGCATCAGCCAATTTGCTTATTGGCCTCGTCAACTCTTAAATTATTAACGTGTCTCATGTTGCTGCTCTTTTCTGTTTAAAGCTTAAAGTTAAGTATTTCAACAGAAGTAATGTGTGTGTGTGTGTGTGTGTGTGTGTGTGTGTGTGTGTGTGTGTGTGAGAGTGTGTCTTTGTGGGATTCACCTTAATCTGATTTCCATTTGCTTTTGACAGCGCAACAAATAGACTCCTTCAAATCTTCTTCCTACAAGGAAACTAAGTATATTAAAAATAAGAAAGAAAAAAAAAACTATATTTAAAATGAAAAAAAAAGAAAGTAAAAAAAATAGAAAATAAGAAAATAGAAAATAAGAAAATAAGAAAAATAGAAAAATAGAAAATAAGAAAATAGAAAATAAGAAAAATATAAATGTATACAAAAAGTATAATGTTTCTTTTTGTGATTCTTTTCATTGCAGGTGAGTGCTGAGGTCCTTTTGGGGTTTTCTTAGGACTGCAAAAAAAAAAAAAAAGTCCGTTTTGGGAGGGGAAAAAAAGGAAGAAAGGAAATCGAAGAACCCAAAGTAGAGAAAAACAAGCAAGTATATCCAATGATAAATGATATCATCTGAAGTTTTCATTCCTTTATCTTCCTCGGACTTCGTTTGTCTCACTTTTGTCTCCCCTTTCCCCCCTTCCTCCCCTTCCACCCACAGTTTGCCAACGCTCCGTCTCCCTCCGTTTGGTTCATATAGAAATTGTAATGATAATGTAGAGAAATTATGCTAATAGCTTAATGCCGGGGCACACTTAAAAGAAGCCAGCAGTAGTCAGGACAACAAGGACCAGGGCAAGGACAACGGCCAGCAAATGACGCCTGTGATTATGGTAGAGTTTTTCTTCCTTTTTTTGCCTTTGTTTCGCCTTCGGATTCGGCTTCTGCTTCTGCTCCTGTTTCTGCTCCTGTTTCTGTTCCTGTTTCTGCTCCTGTTTCTGTTCCTGTTCCTGCTCCTGTTTCTGTTTCTGTTTTGTTGGCTGCCATTTGGTTGCCCCGATGACAGGCGCCATTGGGCACTTGGACTCGCACTTCCTTGGACTTTGGACCTCAGACAGAAGACCCAAGACCTCTGAATCCAAACTCCAGACTACAGACTCCAGACTCCAGATTGCAGACTGCAGACTCCAGACGTGGACTTGGACTTGGACGTTTGTCGCACTCTTGGCAGCTGTGGCCACCAACAACAAGAAGTGAAGCAGACACAACGATTGCAATCCTGTGGGCGCAAGTGTTTTCCTTTAAAGTTCGTCAAGATTAATTCGGTTCGAGGATATGCGGGAGAGGGAAGGCAGGCAGTGGAAGTGGGAATAGGAAAGAGAGGGGGATAGTTAATTGTGTGCAGAGTGACCAGACTTGGCATAATGTAAGCATCTGGAAGTAGGAGCAAAAGAAATGATATAGAAAGTACTTTGTGCTCGCCAAATGCGGCAGGACAATTGAGATTTGTGGAATATGTGGATATGCGCGAAAGTGAGCAGGATGTGCGCTTAGCGGAGAAGAGCTACAATAAACTTGGGAAGAAAACAAAGTGGGAAAGAAGTTAAAGTTGGGAAACTTTGGGGAATTAAGTATTGGCATTTGGAAAATTGATATCAATTTGCGTGTAAAGTTGGCAAAAAGTTCTAAACCAAATAGAAAGCTAAAGGACGAGAATAATGGAGAGAAGAAGAAAACGTGAAAGAGACAGTAAGATGGAAGAGGTAGAAATGGAAAAACCAGAAAATTAACTGGGAGGAGCAGAGGGAAAGGAAAGAAAGAGTTTGTATATTGAAAGAATAGGAAATTTGGGAAAGCCTTAAAGAAGGACTTTTGGGATAGGAATTGGATGAATAATTGAAGAAGAGAAGACTGCTAAAATAAGAAGAAGAAGAAGAGAGGAAAATGAGAGAGTGCATAAAAGAGAGAAGGATGAAGAATGAAGAATGGATTAAAGGTAGAAGAAATTGATGAGTTTAAGAAGGAGTAAAAAAGGTAAATGGAAAGAGAAATGTGTAAATGAAAGTAAAGGATGTCAAGGAATATAAGGACTTTCAAAACTCAAAGTTAGGAAGTGGAAAATAGTCTTAAAGAAGGACGAAGGATGTCATGCGATGGAATCAGAAGGACATAAACTTATATCGTCGAGGAATGACATAAGGATGGGTATAAAAGAAACAGAGGAAGGAAAGAGACACAAAAAAATAATGAAATGAGTGACTGGGACAGACTGTGAGTAAGAATCCTTTCAGAAGTAATGCCAATCTCAGGGCTTCTATGACAATCACTAAATGAAAACAAAGAATAAGTGAGGACAATAAATGAAATAATTTGTGGTCAAGGAGAACACAGAAGTTAAAAAAAAAAAGAGAAGAATAAAATAAAAAAAGAAAACAGAACAAGGACAGAAGCGGACAGAGAAGATAACAGAGTGGTGGAGGAGGAGAGGCCAGGAGGTGGGATGACAGACAATAACCTAACGAGAACTGAGAGAGACAAAAAGAAAGCCAGTTAAGCGCTGCGTCAGCGTAAGAAATGATTTTTTAAGTACAGCATCAAGGGTACAACAACAAAAGAAACCACAACAACAGAAAGAACAACATGAAACAACAACAACAAAAGACGATGGGAAAAAATGTACAACAACAACAACAACAACAACAACAGCAACAACAATAAATACAATGTTAGGAGACGAGGAACGAGGACCGAAGGAAACGAAAAGTCACAATAACGACCAAATATCCATCAGCAGAGGCGACAGGCCCCCCAAAAGTCCTACTCACGCCTAGAGCCTTGCCCCCCAATGGGCGGTGCTGCTGACAGGAGCATCGAAAAATGCATTAGCCAAAAACAAACAAAGAAAAAACAAGGATACACAACAACACAAATTAATGACTGCCAGATACCCCTTAATTCCTTAATTCCCTTTTATTAAGTAAGCGGATCAGTGCTCAAGCAGTGCCCAAGCAGTATTTAAGCAGTGCACAAATAGTGCTCAAGCATGACCCAAGCAGTCTTCAAGCAGTGATCAGGCAGTACTCGAGTAGCGATCAGGCAGCGATCAGGCGGCGATCAAGCAGTGCACAAATAATGTCCAAGAAGTGATCAGGCAGTGATCAGACAGTGATCAGACAGTCATCAGACAGAAGCAGTGATCAGGCAGCATGTTCAGTACGTAAGCAGTATCCAAGCAGTGTACAAGCAGCATTTAAGCAGTGCATAAATAGTGCTCAAGCAGTGCCCAAGCAGTACTCAGGTAGTGATCAGTCAGTGTACAATCAGTATTCAAGCAGTGATCGGGCAGAGTCCAAGCAGTTATCGGGCAGATCCCAAGCAGTTATCGGGCAGTAGTCGAGTTGTAATCGAACCGTACACAAGCAGTGTACAAGCAGTGTACAAGCAGTGCACGAGCAGTGTAGTTCGTGAAGTAAATGCATTTCTTTTATAAAATTGTGATAATTTTATACTTCATTCGATCTGAAACTGAAACAATGAAATCGATAATTAATCGATTATTTCGATATATATCGATTGTATGTAAATTTGTATTTTATTTAAAATTTAAATGTTCTGTCTGCGTGCCGCACAGCTTGCTACGAATTCGATATACCCGCTGTGTCCCCTACACGGAGTGTAGGGTAAAAGCTGGAAATCTAAATCCCTAAAACCAAAGGCAAAAGCATGAGAAACGAATGGAAGAGTGAAACGTTCAGAATGCAACAAGGCGATGACGAAGGCGTCAAAAAAGAAAGAAGATGGAGAATGGCAATACGAAAAGAGAATCACAAAGTGCAGGCAAAAGGGAAAAATGCTGAAAGTAAATAATTTTGGAAATTATTCGCATTGCCAATGAAAAGTGCAAAATCAGCAAAAATAATCTGGCAAAATGTTAAATGATTTGCACCAGATTAAGGGTACACACACACACACACGCGCACACAAATGTATGTTTGTGTGTGTGCGTGTGCACGCATGTGTGAGGTGTTAGTAGCCCTTCAGCTAAACCAAAGCCACAGTCAAAATAAATAGCAGGCCGAAGGGACACCAGGAAAGTTATTGGAATATTTAATACCCTGTAAATAGTGCTGAGGGAATAACTGTAAATGTGATGGTTAATTAATTGTAGAGTAAATATTATATTATTATTATATTATGTGTAAAATAATTCTAGGAGTTTTATTGAGTACCGAAAAAAAAATGAAAAAATCCTTCATTCTTGACTTCACTTTAAAGTCCTTAAACTAAGTGAAGCATTTAGTTGTTGTATCTCTTTTAATCTCTACTAAGTATCACTTAAATTTTAAACTCAGATATTAATTTTATTATTTTTGTATTTAAAATAACAGTTATTCATATATCATACCATATATATAGCCTGTAGTAGCTGTGGCTTGATTTTTGATTTCTTCTTTTTTGTTCAATTAATTTCGTTGCTTTTTATTAAGCAAATTTCTTCGCTTCTCATCGTTGATAATTCTTGGAATGAAAAAAACAATTAAATTTAAATATAATTTAACACCTTATCTAAGTATAGAATATAATTTAAAACCTTATCTAAGCTTGGAATGCATTGAATGCGTTTATGACCCAAGCTTCGGGAGATGAAAAACATTCCGAGCATCGAATGTCATAAACGGAATGCAATATGTCCGTTCTACGTGATACAATCGCATTCACGGAAGGACACGCACTCATATACATATTCACATAAACATGCAAACACACACACATACAAACATATAAGCACACACACACGCACAGAGACTGCTCAGTGAATGCAAGTGGCGTTTACAGCCGCATCTTCTGCGAAGCGGAATGAAAACCAAAAGTGGAATGAGAAACAGAAGCAGAAACAGAAACAGAAACAAAATCAAAATCGGTATCAGAGTCCGAATCAAAATCGGGATACCGACTGGGAGAGTTCATTTCAGGGGGATTGCATTGAGTTGGTCATGTGGTGGGGACGGGGGTTGGGGGAGGTGGAGGTGGACAAATGTAGTCAGTCACCAGGTGGCAGCTGCTCTGCGTTGATATGACGATGCGTCCGTGGATTTTCAAAATTTGACAACGGAAATGACCAGGCCAGGAGTGCTGGAAGATGTGGGGGTCAAAGAAGCAGGGGGAGTAGCGTAGCATCGACTCTTGTGTTCAAGTGCTCTCGGCCACAGGGCTGCGAGGATATTTACATTTTTTTCTGCTTCCTCACTTTTGGCTCGTTTTACAGTTAGAATGATGTGAAGTGAATTTGAGTTCTATTACATGCACACTCATACACATACACAGACACAGACACAGATATCTCGTACAAATACTCGTCCACACGAGTGGCACACACACACACACACACACACACACAGATGTCACACACATATGCCACATCAGCAAATGATGTGAAAATGTCATTTCCAGGGACATGGACGCTGGAGTTGGAGCCGCAATTGGAGCCAAAATTGAAGACTGACGGAACTGTCGATAGGTGGTTGCTTTTGGTTATCAAACTGTTGGCACACACACACACACACACACCCATACTCGCACACACTCACTTCCAGCTGGCCAGACATATTGACAACTCTGCCGTGCAGTAAATTTGCGGCAAGCAACGAGCAAAAAGCGCACAAAGTACAAAACTAATGATGGGTAAAGACGAGCTGTGGGCAAGGGGGCGTGGCTGGTGCTGCAAGAGTGATGTCCAACGATGAACAACGATTGAGCTTATCAAACTTTCTATGCCTCTATGTGTGTATGTGTGAGTGTGTGTGTGTGTGTGTGTGTGTGTAGTTTTGTTTTGGTCTTCGTGGTAAAGAAGCAAATCAAATTTAATTGAAGCGTTTACCAATTGACAAGGCACGTACAAAGGCCAGCAGAATATTTTGACCACTCACTCCGGCTAAAACATAACTTATGAACAGTGAAAAGTCAGTAAAACAGACTCTTAAATGTTGCCTGCTCTGTGTCAACTGTACTTTCAACATTGCTTAAATGCCCTGCAAAATATGAAGGAATTTTTAGGACTTAGGCGGAGGTCCCCTTTTAAAGTATAATATATATATATATATAGTTCATATATATATAAATAGATTTCTATATATATACACAAGAATTCTATTTTTATACTTACGTCATTTCATTTTACCTTCTTTCGCTTCTTCGAGCTTCAAGCGAGTAAAAAAAACTGTTGCCTACTTATAAGCGCAAACGCATTTTAGGCCAACGTCCGGTAAGCGCTGCCACTTAAATACATAAAGACTACAATTTATGGTTAAATACACTGGCATTGGGGGCGTGGAAAGTGGAAAAGGTGGGTAGGTTCATTGGGGCAGCCCTCTGCCGGACCATCAATTGAGTGTGTCGCCCAGTTGACCAGTCGGCGAGTCACCAAAATTCTGCTAATTTCCAAAGCAAAATGAACGCCCACTGGAAGCCGTTAGTTCCCCCCCATTAAAGGGACAGGGGACATAGTTTGGGGGTAGCACTTGAATTTCTATGACTTTGTTTTGTCTCTCTCAACGCTATTTGATCGGATTGAGCGGTTGAGTGGTGGGTGGGGGGGCTTCGAGTGTCCGTAGGTTAAAGGCAACGAATCGGAAATGGATGGCATTTAAGATGTCTTTGACTTTTATGCCTTCATTTGTGGCCTATCCGCGTGGGTGTAGATATGGGTGTGTGTGTGTGTGTGTGTGTGTGTGTGTGTGTGTGTGTATTGTTATTATTAGTTCTGTATAACATTGTTGTTTATTGACTTTTTTATAGTGTCCATTCAATTTGGTTCGTTTGTGCTGTGCCGTTATTATGTGTCTCGTTGAACTCGTTGGTTGCTACTCGTCATTCGTCTCTTGTCGCTCGTTCCTTTTCGCAGGGTATTCATTAAATTTTCATACCACACTTGTGTACTCTCGTTACCGTCCATTGACCCATCTTTGTTCTGTTGGCTCGTCCTGCCGCTCTGCTTGCTCTCCTCACTCCTCCCCCCCCGCTACTTCGCACTACTTCAGGGCACCGCATTTCCCCCGCTCGTCACTGGCCTGATTTGTGTGTCGGGTGTACAATTAATTTGGTGATTCACTTAATTTCGTTTCTTTGTACAGATTTTGCGGCTAACGAAAAGCAAACGAGAAAATTTCTCGCACATTTGTGCTGCCAATTAAGCGAAGGGACTTCCCCTTGCCACTCCCCATCGCCTCATCGCCAATTGCTTCGCTTAGTTACCATGATCGATGTCCGATTGTTTTCCTGATTTTTCCGCTTCTCCGCTTTTCCGCTGTTCCGCATTTCTCCTCGTTTTTCTTTTGCTAATGTGATACGTGCACTGACTGCTTCACCAAGTAAGCCGGTCAGTTAGTTAGCTAGTCAATTGGTCAGTTAGTCAGTCAGTCAGTGAGTCACTCAGTCAGTCAGTGAGTCACAAAGTTAATTTGATTGGCGAACTGCGGTTTGATTTGGGGTCAAAGGGTCGACCAATTAAGGGCCGAACCTTGTAGCCACTTTGAGCCTAAGGTGCTCCTTTTTTATGTTTTTAGTAGAATTATAAAAGGGGTTAAGTCAGTGGTAGTCCTGCATTAAATGTAGATACATCAAGTGGCTAATACGAGTTTAATTTTGGCAAAAGGATAACTGCAAAGAGCAATTAATTGAGATCCTGCCATTAGTGGCAAGTGTTTTATATTGTTTTAAGGTGAAACAGTGCTTAAAATAATTATCCTACAGTCAGGGAAAATTGAATGAATGACCTGCACTTCGATGAATGACGTAAAAAGGACGAATTTTCAATACGCCTAAGAGTTGCAGGTTGAACAAAACTCCATGAGTTTCTTAGGAGTGAGAATAATTTTAGGGGGCGGAGCTTTAAAAAGGCCCCACGTGCCTCGCGTCCTTCAATTAAAGTGAATGCGATTTTAGTGCTTCTGACTTCTGCTTGACTGAGAGCACCTGAATCCTTCGAAGCATATGCCCTTTCAACACACATCCTTTTTGTAAGCAAATATCTAGCACTGATCCCATTTTACATTACTCATACGCCACGTCTACCAGAGTTAATGGGGCTATGGGCTGGAAGGGGAGTTGGGCGGATCGGGTACTTCCTCGGATGCTTCGGGTGCCTTTGGGGTGGCTGAGGTGTGCTGCAGCTGCAGCTGCACCTGCAGTGAGTGAGCAATGACTAATCGCCGGTCAGCTGTGTAGCATCATTGGCCACTTGACCGTTTTGCATCGGAGCTTCGGTTGATGCTCGAGAGGTTCTTCAGTTGTCCACTTTGCCTGTATTTTTTTATCACTCGTATCTAATTTGAAATTCCATTGTTACAAGCAACTGAGGCAGCTGTGGCAGCTGTGACAACTGTGGCAGCTGTGGCAGCAACTGCTGCTGCCTTCATTTGCGTCAAAGTTGTAGCTGCATTTTCATTAAGTCAGCAGTGCAAATGAAGGATTTAGAAACTCGATTTGCATGCTCGTCCTGTGCCCAGTGTCCTTTAGCATCGAGCATCCTGTTGGCTGTATCCTAAATCTTCCTTATATGCCACATGCCGCTCCGGGAGGCGCAGCAAATGATGCGTAAGAAATGCTTTAATAAACATGGGACATTCTCCCATCCTTTTTTTTTCGACATTTTCTAGATTTCTAGTTTCTAGTTCTTCGTGCTCTTCATTTGCTTCCGCTTTGCAGCCCCTTTTGTGTTTTTTTTTTTTTTTTTTATTCACTTCTCTTGGGTGGCTACGTGGCATTTTCATTTCCGGTCCATTTGGTCAGCCCGAATGGCTCTCAAATAGATCGGATCGGCTTAAGTCTTTAACTGTGCACAGAATGTGAGATTGTATTTTGGGTTTTCTGGCTAATAAATATTAAAGGTTGCAGCAGGAAAAGCAGGGCTGGCCAAAGCCAAAGGATGAGGCGGAGAGGCCGTTGGAGGCTGACGAAATGCTGTAGCTGAATATGTGGCATGCAGCAGGCAGCAGGCAGCAGGCAGAAGGTAGCCAGGAAACAAGCGAGCGAGCAAACGAGTTGAGTAAATCAAGCCGCACTTCCGCTTCAAGCTTCACTTGAATTCATATATATGCACATGCATACACACACACGCACACACACACACACATACACACACACACACACACACACACACACATAGTTACATGCAGACACACGTGCAGCTGCTGTGGCTGCCTTAATATTTTGTATTGCCTGCTTTTTAGCGCTTGCCGCTCGCTGCAACAAATGAAGCCACAGGCCAGAGGCCCATTGGCTGCCCCGTTTGCCCCATCTGCCCCAACAGCCCCAACAGCCCCAACAGCTGCAAGCAGCCCCAAACAGCTTCAACAGCAGCGGCTGCCTCAACAGCCTCGACTGACTGACTGACTGACTGACTGGCTGCACGTTGGCCATGTTCCTTGTTGCAATGTTGCATCGTTGTTGCTGCCGTTGCTGTTGTTGCTGTTGTTGCTGTTGTTGCTGCTGTTGTTGTTTTTGTTGCCGCAGTTGTTGCTGACTGTCTACTGTTGTCTGCTGCCTTCTAACTGAATGAAAGCCTTGGCGCGTTGACTGATTTCAAATGGATTTTCATGTTTTGCATGTGCGAGAGGCACAAAATCCCCACAGGTGCAAAATAGCGCACTCCGAGCAACGAAGCATGTGCACATTTCTGTTATTCTTCTCCTTTTTTAAAACTCACACTCCCCCCCCCCCCCCCTCTCCCTCTTCCTCTCGCACTCATTCACTCATTCACTCATTCTTTTCCCTGCATTTTTTCTTCCATTTCTCTTCCCTTTGCTTTACTATTTTTGTTTTTGCTTTTAACTTTGTTGCTTCTCCTGCCCAACCCAGGGCTTTGTTTTTGTCTGTGCCCCACAAAGCGGCCTTAACTGAGGTTTGGCTTTATACCCTGCAAATATGAAGGACGCGTCATTTTCCGATCGCATGTAAATATCCTGATGGATCTCTACTCTAACCTCAAGCTCTCAACTTTGTTCCCTAAGAAGGTCCTCGTCCTTGGGCACCTTGAGACTGCGCGTGTGTGTGTGTGTCTGTGGGGTATTTGCGAGTCGGGCATTTCCCTGGGATGCCTCATGTTGCATTGTGCCTCTTGTTGTTTGAGGCAAAATTGTGTGCGGCAAAATATAAAAACAAACAAACATTCAACGGAGCTTGGCCTCTGAGTCAGAGCCGGGATTGGGACCGGGATTGTTTGAGGGATTGAGTGGGGGATTGGGTGAGGGATTGAGATTGGGATTGGGACGCTGAGTGAGGTGGAGGGGGGGAGGGAAGTGACAGGAGCTGAAAGTCGGCAGCTTGGAGTCGGAACCCGTCGCAAACTTAACGATGTGCTTAAGCGGAAAACAACGTTTTGTTGTTGTTGTTGTTGTTGCTTTTGTTGTGTTTTTGTTGTTGTTTTTATTGTTTTTCTTGCTGGCGGTTGTTGGCGGTATTGTTTGACGATTCTCGAAAAAATATTTTCGCATTTATTGTAACCGTGAAACGCGTGCAAGCATCTCGACTTTGTTTGACTTTGTCTTTGGGCCAGCCGTTGCCAAGGATCTGCTTGTGGTCCAGGCCCCGACTCTAGTGGCAGACATTTAGTGGCTTTCACTTAACTTGTGGGGATGAGCTGACTAAGCTGTGCAACATGCAGCAATTGCAGGCTTCTGGTTAACATTCTGGGCCAGACAATTGGCCGGCGTCTTGACAGACACGAGCTGCATATGCTGGGGCAATCCCCATCATTCCCCTCTCTCCCAATCTCAGTCCCAATCCCAATTCCAATCGAAATCCCCTGCTCCAATCCCCACCCCCCTCCTAACCAGTCCAAATTGACATCACAATTGCAATTGCAATCGCAATCGCAATCCCGATCCCAATCCCAATCCCAATACCAATCCCAATCTTGTATTCGAATCCCGTGCTCAATTCTGCCAATGACAAGCCGTACGTACACGTGCCTGTCTAGCCTCTAGACGACTCCCAGACGCCCAGACGCGCAGACACTCAAACGGCCACACTCTCGGATTGTCGACCTATTGAGGTGTTAAGCCAAACATTTCAGCCACAAAATTTGTTGCACTGCCGCTGCAGGGACTGTGCTGAGCCTTCTGGTCACGGGCCTGATTTATGTGTGGCCAGACGCGGCGCAGACTTGATAAATTTATGTACCTGTCCTATACACAAGGGCTTCGAGCTGAGCATCGAAGGCGATCAGTGAGTGAAGGGCGGACTGAGGCTGTTTGTTATTGCACTTTAGTTGTAAGGCCATTTAGGTATTTGTTAAGCAAAAGCGTAGAAATGCAAAGAAAAGCTGATTGCTATAAAACTGTATTTTATTCTCATTTCTCTTCGATAACTTGAGACACGACATTAAAGTTGCAGCTTGAGTGCATGTCATTAAGCTATCATAGCAATCAGCTATTTGACAGATGCTTCGTATTGATTTGCAGAGTTTCTTATCGATAAACGTAAAATCAGCCTGAGCGAAGTGCTTCGTGCAGTTTATTTTTTTTTTTTTTCCCTATTTTATTATTAAACATAGAACCAATTTCTTATAACTATCACAATGCTTTGTACAAACTTAAATTAACTATAATATTATAGTAAAAGTAAGTATTATAGTATAGTAAAAAGTGAAAATAAGACTAAAAGTTATAGTTAATAGTTAATGTTAGTTAGTAGTCAATTAACAGCAATGAGAGGTACTGCCTCTTCTTAAGGCGGCGTATGGTTCTGGCTGTCGCTAGTGGCTTTGCCAGTCTGTTGGAGTGAACAGTTAATCTATCGTTGTATCGACTAGTATGTCTGTTAATTTGGGACTCTACAGGCTGCAGGTTGAGGTCGCGATGGAGAGTCTGTCCGCTGACGTATCAGGGACAGCCAGTAATGAGACACGACATTAAAGTTGCAGCTTGGAAGCGTGTCATTAAGCTATCATAGCAATCAGCTATTTGACAGGTGCTTCGTATTGATTTGCAGAGTTTCTTATCGATAAACGTAAAGTCAGTCTGAGCGAAGCGCCTCGTGCACTGAAATAATAATAATTGCATTTTGCTTTTATTAAATTTATTATTGAAATGAATTAAAATTATTGATTCACTTTAATTTCATTTAATATTTTAAATTCATCAAATTTACATTAAATTTGCATATTTGACTGGAAATGTATATATTTTTAAGAGAACTTCAATCGATGAGTCCTTGGCGCTGTTCATATTTTACATGGCATTTCTCATTAGACCGCAAAGAGGAATGCAATTATTTTATGGTCATGAAATTGTTCGGCAACAATGTCAACATAATTAAACATGCTTTTGACTTGTGGCACTTACACAGCACACACACACACAGCACACACACACACACACAGACACGGGGAGAACACAACATGCATATGCAACAACATTTGTTCACTCAGAGACACTCGTGAAGTGTCCTTGACTGAGGGCCAGTATATGGAAATTGTTTTTGGCAAAGTGCACAATGCACTTGACGACTGTCACATTGGACACGCTCTGGACGGAAAGGGGGGGTGCGGCTGCCAAAGGGGAGGAGGGGTGAGTTTTGTTATTTGCATATAGTATAAAATGTTGCCCAACAATAACAGTATGAACAGCAGCCAAAAGGGGGCTAGTAAGTAGGCTGAAAGTGGGCTGAAAGTGGGCCGAAAGCGAGAAGCAGGAAAGGGGGGGCCGAGAGGGCAACGAGACAACAACAGTAAAAATTGTCCTTAAATGAAAGAAAATGAGGACAATTGCAACAACTTTCCGGCAATTTTATGTATATATATTGAAACAATGCCATATTGTTGTTGTTGTTGTTGTTGTTGCTGTTGTTGTTGTCATTATTGTTGTTGCTGATGTAGTTGTTGTAATTGTTATTGCTGCTGTTGCTTGGGTCAGTGGAGGCGGCAATAAAAATTTGTCCTGCGGTAAATGAAATGTATAGCAATTGCGATTGCGATAACCGAGAGAGAAACCCGAACTCACAGGCAGACACTTGGACCAGCGGACTGATAGAACGTAAAAGGATCCAAAATGCTGGCCAGAGGAATCAGGATATTTATAAAAAAGGAAAGTCAAAAGACAAATACAAAAAAAAAACAAAAATAAAGACAGAAACAGAAACAGAAACAGGAGCAAAAACGAAATCAAACCAAAAACAATAACAAATACAAATACAAATACACATACAAATACACTTACACACACACACACATACAACCACAAATACAACTACAGATACAATAAAGTTATATCTGCAACACTGGGTCGAGGTCAGTTGGTCCCTTTGGCGGGTATTTGATTCGATTCTCTTAGCCTTTGTCGTCCTGTGTGTGGCATTGCCTTTCGATTTTTGTGGCACTTGTGGCAGCAACTGCCCCATTAGTTTTTTAATATCATAGTTTTCGATGGATAAAACTTGATCGAGCGGTTCAACCGGTTCGGATGGGAGGTCGAGGGGCGACCCATTGGGGCTGTCCCTTTTGTGGGTCAATTGGCTGGCATGGATAGTGGGTAATGGATAGCGGATAACGGATAGCGGATAGCGGATAGCGGATAGCAGCTGTGCCTAATTAACAAAAGTCCTGAATGGGAAGGAAATAAGTAGCTTGGATAGTCAGGGATGTGGAGATGTGGGGATGTGGGGATGTGGGGATGTGGGGATGTGGGGATGGGGCTTAAGAAGTGAGAGGATTGCCAACTGGAATGAAAAGTTGCTCCCGTGAACTTTGACATCGTTTTTCACGTTCGTTACGTTGGCATCGTTTCTGCGTGGAGTAAAACTGTGTCAGGTAATTGCGTTCAATAAGCAGGTCAAACTATGTGACACATACAGGCGCAAGCACGAACACACATGCACACACACACACACACACACACACACACACATGCACACATACACTGGCAAAAGCAATGCCCGAGTGTCACTTGGGCCGCATAATTGGTATATCAATTGGTTTAGGAGGCGGCGCCGGGGCTTCGGAAATTATCCTGGCCATGCATTTCTGCATATAACTTCTTCTAAGCATGTCTCAGCCATTACCATTGCATGCATAATTAAGTTTCTCGACTTTTGGCCAAGTTAGTACACACTAGTGCACACACACATACACACATACACACATACACACATACACACATACACACGTACACACATAACATACGCAGACACAAACAGAAGGCCCTCACCCATTGATCGCGTGGCATTGCCAATCGCTTTAAGCCAGCGACGACCGCAAATTTTGACTTGGCCATTGGCTTAATTTATGCACCATTCGAAATGAAATCGTGCGAAAACCAAATTTGCACACCACATAGTTTAAATATGCCACAGGCAGAGCTAGAGACTCGGGCTGGAGAAGTAGACGATAGTTGGGAGCTCGAAGTGGGGAAGCTAGGAGCTGGGAGGTGGAAGTGAGGAGTGAGGAGTTGGGAGGTGGAAGTGAGGAGTGAGGAGTTGGGAGGTGGAAGTGAGGAGTGAGGAGTTGGGAGTGGCAAGCTTGAAGTTGGGAGCTGGCAGCTTGGAGTTGGTCGTTGCTCGTTGCTCGTTGCTCGTTGGGCGCTCAAACTCGAAACATGGCAGCCACCACTGCCAATGGTCATCCGGCGCTGCTCAGCTGAGGCGGAAGGTGGCACCCGCTTTTTTTTTTTTTTTGCCATTCTCTTAAATCAAACCACCCCCAGACGAAGGGAAGCCAAGGAAATGGTCTAAAAAAGTATAGTTGGTTATTGAGTTCCGTCAAAGTCAACGAACTTTGAATGCTCTTTATTTTCCCGGTCACCATGTGGCGTATACGTAATCTGAGCTGCTCAAATGGGTGGCTCTTAGTACGTCCTTCACTTGACATACGGAAAAGTCTCGGAGCTTAACTAAAACAAAGCAAATTGTGGCCATTTCATAATAAAACTTCCATCAACTTGTTGCTTTGACTTCGTTGACTTGTGCGTCACTCGCTTCAAGCTGTACGATTTATCGAGCCACTCGTTACTTCTGATTTTTTGATAGCTTCTGTGATTTTTCATTTGTTACAGTCTTTCTTTTCATTGTGTTGTGATTGGACGAGAGCTTTGCGTAGTTGTGTATTCGCAGCGAGTCACTTGTCGACAAGTTGATGGTCATGACTTCACAATCCTTAAGATGCTTAAGTCCCAATCTTCGTTATGTAATTCTTTTTGAGTTATTTTATTTATGTACAGTTGTGCACTCACTCTTTATTTTTTGCTAGTTTGCAATTCGTTCCTTTATATTTTTCAGGTTAATCATTTAGTATTTAAATATTAAAAAAATAAAATATATTTTTATTACTTCTTCAGATTCTTACTTAACTCGTTACAAATTATTTTGCAAATCTACTACTACTCGTTACAAATCTGCTACTCGTTAATAGCGGTAAAAATCGAATCTGATGAGAAAAACCTGAAGAGAATGTATTTAATTTTGTATGCAAGGATTCCGCTGAAATCTTATTAGATATTTGAGGGACTGAAACCGTTAATAATCGATAATAGTCCCAAAGGCTTACTTCTCATACCCCTCCCGTTGACAATCGTCAATATGCCCTTCTTGGTCAAATGAGGCAGGATGTAATGAGATTGGGTGGCATCCAATGATTGGGGCTTAACCAATGAGAAGGTCTTACATCCACTCAACTTTATTGCTGAAGTTTGCAATCCAAAGCGATGCCAGACAAGGCTTGGTCGTAGTCTGGCAGCGACTGCTCTTATGGCCAGGACCCTTTCTCAGGACCAACTTCAAGGCAATCAAAGTATTTCGACTGCCCAAGAAGTGCACTTGCCTGACCCCTGCCCCTTGTTGCTTCCCCGACTGAGCGTTTCGCTGCCGGTCGCCGGTCGCCGGCTCTGCCCTCGTGCCTCAGCCACTTGTGCCACAGGCACTCGATTATAAGGTTTCGAGCATAAATATTAGCAAGGCGTTGCCGTTGACGGAGCCGCAGTCATTTAAATGTTGCTGACGTTCAAATGTTGTTGGTCGTGCCCGCTGGTTTGGTCCTGGTGGCTTCTGCCCCTTTCCCTGATTATGCCATGGCCCAAAAGCTGTCAACGAGGCAACGCACACCACACACCACACACCACACACCACACACCATGCACCATGCACCATACACCGCACTCCGCACAATGTTCAACCCTTTGGTCCTATCCTCCGAGCACCACCTCGCGCCTTTTTCTTCTTCTCCTCCTCCTCCTCCTCCTCCACCATTGCTCTCAGAGTTCGCCTAGCTCACAATGAATTAAATGAATCTCAATTTCCGTTTGGTTTGCGGTTAAAAGCCGCAGCCGTCGTCGTTCTCGTTGTCGTGCTGGTCCTTGTTCTCGTTGCCGTTGCCGTTGCCGTTGCCGTTGCCGTTGTCGTTGTCGCCGCTGTCGAGTTATTTCTCCCTGAACCCGCTGGTCGTTTCGTAGAAATGCAAATCCTCCAGAAGTGAAAATGGAAAACAAGCCGAAAAAGTCTTGAGCAAAAACAACAAGAACTCGTGCCGCATTCCTTGGCGCGTTGCTTCAATTGCCAACGTCTCCATTGCCATTGCCATTGCCATCGCCATCGCCACCGCCATCGCCATCTCCATCCTCGACTTCATCTCCATCTTTATTTCTAGCTTCGTTTGAAGTTCAAGCCGATTTTCTTAGCCAGGGCAGAAGTAAGGGCCGTAAATTGCTGCAAGATGCCCGTGCTCTCCACGCTGTGAACTCGCAGTCAAACTTTTGTGCCGGCAAAGCGACAAAACTTTTCAACACACCCAAACAGACCATGCCAGACCATGCCAGACCATGCCAGACCATACCAGTCCATGCCAGACCATGCCAGACCATGCCAGACCATGCCAGAGCATGCCAGAGCATGCCAGACCATGCCAGGCCATGCCAGACCATGCCAGGCCATGTCAGACCATGCCAGAGCATGCCAGAGCATGCCAGATCATGCCAGATCATGCCAGACCATGGCAAGCCTCGCCAGACCATGGCAAGCCACGCCAGACCATGCCAGACCAAGCAAGGCCGAGTAAGAGGTAGAGGTAGACCGCTTAGGCTGGGACAGGGCCATGTCATGACAGTCGTCGCTTGGTAGGGCCAGTTTCAGATCAGGCAAGAGCCATTCGGTTCCGTTTTGTACCGTTCCGGGGCAAGTCAAGTCGTTGGGGTCGACACGGGGTCGATGTCTGCAAAAAACTTTTGCGATTTGTTTGCGCGAAATAAACGCGACGCAGATAATTTGCGCAAAAGTTCTGTTGCTCCGGTTCGCCGTCCTATTACCACATTTTCCTAACTTCAATTTCACCCATGCTCAAGTTTTCCTTCGCCTGCTCTCCTGCTGTCCTGCTGTCCTGCTGTCCTGCTCTCCTGCCAATCGCTTACTCCTTCCTCTTTTCCATTCCTTTGTAATTTTATATTCTCTTATAGTTCGGACTTCAGGCTTTTTATTTTGCTCGGGACGTCAAAATCTGATCGTTACTTTCTACTCGTTTCAAATTGTCCCTAAGCTGATTTTACTTGTATATCCAATTAAGGATATTAAATCCTTTGTTTCTGGCTCTCGTCACATGATTCGTTTTTTTATTATTGAAATTTAATAATTTATTGATATTTATGTCTCCATTTTCCTCATTCCTTTGCCCCACTCCATTGTGCTTTTTAATATCCAATTAATTATATTAAATCTTTATATTCTCAAAGTATTCGTTATTTATTCGTTCATGATTCGTTATTGATTTGTGTATATTCACAGCTTCATATTCATCGAATAATAATTTATTTATAATCGATGAATTTTTTTGATTTTTGTTAACTCGAAAATGATTCGCAAGTGATTGGGAGATTATTCGCAACCCATTAGCAATTTATTCATAATTGATTCATAACTAATTAGTGCATGTTTTGTAGCTGATTTTCTTTACTGATTTGATATATTTATTATTTGATACTTTTTATTATTGATTCCTTGCTGATTCGCTACTAATTCAAAATTTACTCGTTATTCACTTTTTATTCACTCATTTATTTTTCACTCGTTATACGTTGATACTTATTGGAAGCTCTTTAGTTTGGGCGAACCTGTACCTTTTTTTGATATTGATATTTTCTCAGTGACCCTGGTCGAAGTCCCTCTTGGCTATTTTTTTGAAAATATGAAAGCCTCTTTTAATTTTAACATGTATTTATTTATTATTCGTTTAGCTACAATTTGCAGTACATAATGAGATTACAGCCAAAACAAAATAACACTGAATGGATGCATCTGCGTCTAAACTACATTGAATTTCTTGCGTCGTAAGAAGGACTCTCGCTTCTGAGATGCGTGTATAAGCTGAAAATCGTCGGTGGATATAAAGTCGATTACCGGGAGTAGAGCAGCTAGTGGTACATCCAAATAGACGCGTTTCGGGGCAGCTTGGATTAGGTTATAGGATCCTGTGGCAAATGGCTTATAAGGCCTTTCTCTCGTTTTGTGCGATGATTGGACACGCACTTGGGGCTTCTTCTGGCCTTTGTCGTAAAAGCACCTCGCATCCTTTGCCGGATCAGTCGATAGGGTGGATGGAAACGAGACTGGTGTCTTCTTAGGTATTGAGCTCTTCGACAACTTCTTTGCTCGAGTCTTCCCTTTGGGAGAGAACAGCGTTTCGCTGGCGTTTATTGTAGCTATGGGAGGGTCTTCTTTGTACTTTGGATTGCTTATAGATGGCTGAAGTTTTTTCTCTTCCATTCTCTTCGAATGCGGAGATCGACGATTTAGATGGCATTTCTTGGAACACTTCTCCGACATCAGCCTTGACATTTTCCCCTTTGCAGGCATACGGTTGGCATTGCCAAATGTTTTGTCCTTCAGCTTCTGCAATTCGCTTCTTCTTTTTGCGTTTATCGATTGGTTTTTCTTCGCCATTGTTTTATTTTATTGTATTGCTTTCAATATTAGAAATTTTGAGTTTTTACTTGACGACAAAAGGGACTAATAGTCTGAACTATAATAAACGTATGAGGCAAATCTCTCAAATTTTTCTAACACGCAAATGCCAACTGTTTGACTGCCTTCTATGATCAACATCATGTTGCCTATGCTGAAGTAGAGGCTGACACTAAGACTGAGACTAAGACTGAGACGGAGACTGAGACTGAGACTGGGACTGGAACTGAGACTGGGACTGGAACTGAGACTGGGACTGAGACTGGGACAGGGACTGAGACTGGGACTGAGACTGGGACTGAGACTGGGACTGGAGCTGAGACTGGGACTGAGACTGGGACTGAGACTGGGACTGGAGCTGAGACTGGGACTGAGACTGGGACTGGAGCTGGGACTAAGAATGATACTGATGATGATGAGTATGCTGATGTTTTAGCCGCCAGCTGTCGGCAGGATTTACTAACTGTCTTGGCATATGAACTTGAGCACGTTTTGGCATCCGTGCGGACGTCCTGGATTGTCTGACCGAACAGTTCAGCTTCTTAGGCATCCGTTTCCTTTCACCTTTTGACTTGCAGAGGTTACAAGTTCAAATGTTACAACAACTGCAAGGCGAAGGAGTTCCATAGTAGCTGAGGGGATGATAGGCGCTCTTTTAGAGGGGGGGCTGGGGTTTTGCAGCAAGCGCCCTTCTACTTGAGTTGCTCACATTTGAAAAATATTTTTTAACCTTATCTGCCTACTACATACCGCCCTCTGCCCTCTGCCAACTGCCTACTGCCTACTGCCTACTACCTACTGCCTACTGCCTTCTTCTGGCTGCCTTCTGTTTGCTGGCTTTGGCCTGCTGCCTGCTGCCTGCTGCTTGATTTTGTCTTCCTGTTTGTTGTTTGTCTTGGCCTTTGCTTTATGCACTTGTTTGTTTTACTTTTGCCGTTGCTACCATCTTCTGATGTTGCCTGGTTGCACTTGACTGCCACTTCATTCCCTATGCTCAATCCAGTTCCCATTCACTTTTCAGCCCCGTCTCCTTCCTTCCACTCTTAGGCATTCTCCGTTAAGAAAACTTGAAATAAACTTCCGTTTGCTTTCTTAGATTTTTTGTTGTTACATATTTGCATATGTTTTTCCTCCTTTTTCTATTCATACGTGTGTCCTTGTGTCTGTGTGCCTGTGTGCCTGTGTGTCTGTGTGTCTGCTTGTGGAACTACCCCTTACAACGTGTAACAAAACATTTTAACCCCTTTCCTCTTTCCCCTTTCCTCTTTCCTCTTTCCCCTCTCCCCTTTCCTTTTTTAGCGCAACTTTTCCCTTTCCCTGATACAGTTACTACTGCCACTGCCGCCGCTTTTCACAGTTGACTACCCTTCGTAGAGGCCGCCCACGCTGCGTATACGCAACGCATGGCGGCATCATTTAAATTCATTTGCCCAATTTCATTGCATACTTTGCGGCAGCAGCTGGCATTCTATTGATTATTCTTCTTCTAGCGCTTGCCTCCTGCGTCCGCCCTTACTCCGCCTCCTCCCCGACCCAATAAACATTGGAGGCAAATGCAACTATTAAAGGACGAGCAGCGGCCTCTACTAAGGACTCATTAATAAAGTACAAACATAAATTTTGCAGAGCAATTCCGTTGCCTACTTTAGTGCGTTGCCCGAAGATCTCCCCCACCCCCCGCCCGCCACGTTCTGGCATGTGTGTCTGTCTGGCCTGCGTTGTGTGTGTGTGTGTGTGCCTGGCAGGGGCAACTTTCGGTTAGCTTTCTTTGCCGCTGCCGCTGCCACTGCCACTGCCGCATTTTCGGTGTCAAGTGTTGCGTATCATTTAATGTGACACACTCCGCATCGGGAGACGTTCGAGTGACAGCAACACATGTTTGCCTGAATGCTAATTTGCTGTGCTCAGCATTTTAGATTCGTTCAACTTGCCGGCACAGCATATGAAGGAGGCTAGCGAAATCAAGAGCTTGATTTGACTCGCAGGACTAAAATGGGAACCACCAAATACCCTTACATAAATTCCATATACAGGATGTTCAAAAAACGTCGCTTTTTTAGAAACAACAACAACTCTTCGAAGAGTCCTTTTTTTAAATCATTTCAGACTTGCCTTTTTAGTAATCTCTTTTTTGGCATTATCCTTTCAATATTTTTTCATATTTTACCGTATAAGTTTCTGGATCCTTAAAGCACCCCAATGTCAGATTTAATATCTTGACTTCCGCTTTTTATTTTTTTAAATTAGCCAGTTGGCTCCTTAGGTCCTGCATATCCTGAAATTAGTTTTGGACTCAAATCCTCTTGCTAATTGCAGTAAGTCGACTTTCTTTATTCCTTGATTTCAGGGTACCAACCGCATCCTGGGCTTCTGATGATTCTATGAGGAAATATTTCTAGCCCAAGGATTTGTGGTACCAAGTTTACTGCCTCTTCCTGTACTGCACAGAGTATACAGGATATTCAAGGTAATTAGAAGCCTTAGTATCATAATTAACTAATTGGTCCTTGAAGCAAATCTCCTTGAAGTACCTGTAATATATACCCAAGGAACCTTTCGACCTGTGCCGCTTACTTCCTTCATATTTAAAATATAATTTATAATTTTTGAAGCTTTAAGTCTAATCCTTGCCTTGCCTTCACCGGCAAAAATACGAGCCAAAGGATATACAATGAGCTGCACCAAGAAAATAATGATCTAAGTTTGCTAAGTGGATCAAGAGAATTTATTTGATGGTATCTGTGTATGCACGTTCATTTGTATGTGTATACGCACACACATCCATATCCTGGCTAAGCTACTCATTTAAGGCAGTGAAAAAGTTGCCAACTTATGCATTTGCCCAAAAGATAGGAGAGCTTAACGTTTGAGGGTCGACTGATGGACATTACTCAAGGGTAACGGACGCACAGACGCACGCATACACAAGTACACACACACACACACACACACACACATGTACACATAGAAGAAATCAACAGATCTAAACTCAACCACACCCACACTCCCACACACACGCACGCCCACACAGCATACAAATGACTTGCCTCGTCGTGTTTAGTTAGTCTCATACATCTCCCGGCCAGGACTTATATCCTTATATCCTCCCGAACTCGCAAATGCCCCACCCCCAAAATGTAAGGCAATGATAAAAGAGTGACTAACTAAGTGAAACAGTTAATAATTTTTCCAAACTTATAACATCATTTTTCCTCGCTTTCCCTTGCTGAATAATTTTATTCGGCTGTTATCGGCAATGTTATTGTGCCACTGTTAAGTTAACAGACTATTAAATGTGTATTTATTCTGCTGTGGTTTTCTTGGCTTAATTTAAATAAAGAGATTTAAATAAATAAATTGTCAGGTGATGACTTCAGGTTTGATTAAGGAAAAGACGGAAATGGGGCTCTTCTTTGAGGCTTATTTTATAGAGTCCTTTGGTGGGAAGAGGTATCCTGCCTTTGACTTTAAAATGACTTCCAAATTTGGCCCTTAAAATCATTTCTTTTAACTTTTTAAACTGGAGCCTCTTTAGTTGCCATTAAAAGGCGGCACTTATTAATTTAATTAACTAATCCTCAGAGGAAAGTCTTTTATTTTTTATTTTGAAGTTTTGGAAATTTAAAATTTAAAATTACTGACTTAGTGAATGTTAAAAAAATTTATTTTATTTTTAATTTTTCGTACGAAAAATGAAATTTTTATTCGGTACTTGAGTTGCCCTCTCTTCGACATTAGTTGAGTTTAAAATGTATAAATATAAATAAAATTAAAATATTTTTGGCTTGTAAGAGATTAAAAATAATTAAAAAATTTATTAAATTTATTTAAATAAAATTGTAAATTTTACAACACTGAAAACAAGCTGAAAAGTGACAAAGATTCGTTTTGAGGGACGACTAACTTAACACTTGGAAGCAGCAACTACTACAAGCTGTATGTGTGTGTATGTGTGTGTATGTGTGTGTGCACATATATATATACATATATATATATATATATATATATATATATATCTTCGTCTGAGATCTCAAATTGACAGTTAGTTCTCTCCAGTTAAGTTTTAGCTTCTGTTTGCGGTAATAAACATTTGCTTTGCGGGGCTGGGCTACTGGTGGCTGGTGGCTGGTGGCTGGTGGCTGGTGGCTGGTGGCTGGTGGCTGGTGGCTGGTGGCTGGTGGCTGGTGGCTGGTGGCTGGTAACGGATAACGGATAACGGATAACTGGCTGCTGGGGAGGAGAAAGAAGGAGTGGTGGGGGGGATGCTAGCCGCGAGAGCACTTAATGCAATTCATGGCAATTTGAGCGTGTTGCATGATTTCAATTGTTTCACAGACAATGAATGTCATGTGTGGCGATTAGCATTTGAACTGCACTTGCAGCGGACGCAACGTACTGTAAATTGTTCTTGTCTATGTTCTTATTGTCTCTGTTGTTGTTGTTGTTGTTGTTGCTGCAGCTAAAGTGGACAGGGGAGTGGATTGAGGGAAACGGGAAGTAGCTGCTAAATGGGAAGTGGAAGTGTGTCTGCTGCTGCTGCTGGTGTGTGTGTGTGTGTGTGTGTGGCATCTGGCATTGTGGCATGTTGCATGTGGCATGATGCTAAACGTGTTCAGTTTGTCGTCGCTGACAATTTGCTGGCTTTGGTCGTAATTTGAATGCAGACTTGAGATTCATGTCATTGCCACCGATGATTTGGACCGCTTCAGTTTATTGTTGTCATATCAAATTTATGCCGTCTCATCCGTCCGTCCGTCCGTCCGTCCGTCCGGTCGGTCCGTCTGTGGGCCCGAGTGTGTGCACACTTAATTTGATAACATAATATTTAACTAATTTATTTGATATATCCTGTTGATAAATGACTTTGTGTGGCGCCCATCCTGCACGGCAAAATGCGTTTCCCTGCAAATTCATATTCACACACACACAGATTCACACTCACACACATTT
Organism: Zaprionus lineosus; assembly: GCA_035044505.1. Taxonomy (NCBI): domain Eukaryota; kingdom Metazoa; phylum Arthropoda; class Insecta; order Diptera; family Drosophilidae; genus Zaprionus; species Zaprionus lineosus. Next base: position 586,390 of record JAWNNX010000691.1, on the reverse strand, counting down.
AAATTTCTAATTTAAATTTAAATTCTCTGCCAAATGGAATTTATGTCAGACGCATTGCAAGGACGTGACAGAAATGCAGCAAGTGAATTTTGTTACAAATTGAATGCATTCCAATTGAGCAATTAAAACGTGCCAAATCTGACGGAAACTCAACGAATTACAAGTGCACACACACACACACATACCTCTGTATGTATGTGTGTATTTATATAAGCACAATTAAATGAGCACTTGGTGGAAACGGAGGGGGGAGGGGCAGAGACAGAGTTCTGGCTGCCATAGAAGTTGCAGCAGGCAGCAAGCAGTTCCATATACGAAACTCTCCAAGGATCTATGCAGGAATTCGGAATAAATAAATTAATTCCAAAGGATAAAAGAACTTTCCATTTATCAAAAAAAAAACTATTTAAATGGAATATTATTTTTCTTGAATTTTAAGGTTCAGAATTAAAACCTCATAGCTTCTGCCAAGCTGAAGGTTTTTATTTGGTGAGCTGCTGCTTTATTTTTAGTCCTTTATACAAAAATATATAATTTATAAAATAAAAAAAATATTAAAATTAAGGTATAAAAAAAGTCAAATCAAAATATTTGTTATATATATATTTTTTAAATATTTAAAAATCTGCAAAGTTTGCTTCCAACTCTGCCAGCCTTGGGGTACGGCTTGGGGTATGCCTCAGGCTCTGTGCAACTTAAGATACCTGCAATTGAAGGACTCTACAAATAATTTAAAGTCCTTTAATTGCAAGGATTGATGATCAATTTAGAATACTCACACTCTTATAGGTTACATCAATTTCAGTGACTGTCACTGTCTGGTTTCTTAATTAGCCACAAGCAGAAGTGAAAACAGAATTAAGTGAAACTTCATTTAAACTTCATTTGTGGGAACTGAATCGTAATTACAGCTTGCAGAGCGGACAGTGAATGGTGTTTTTGGTATTGCTGAGTTATGCCAAGGATTTAGGTCCTTTTTTTCTATTCATGGGAAATCAGTAAATTGCAATTTCAGAATCACACCCGCTCCCAGCACGCAATTCATTAGCCGAAGGTTTCGGACTCATTTGCTCGGCACACAACGCAGAATTCATAATGAATTGAATGACCAGCACCCATACATATACATATGTCTGTGTATGTGTGAGGACAGAAAACTGATAGACTGGTGGACTGGTGGACTGGTGGACTGGTGGACTGGTAGACTGTGTGAATGTGTATTTACTTAAATCCTAATTGTGATTGATTTGCCAGGCAAAAGGGGGATATAAAAGGAGGAGGGGGCAAAAAAACGCTTGCTGGCTGGGAGGGGGGGTGGACTGAGGGGTTGGATGACTGTTGCTTGCAGTTTGCTTGGGCAGCCGAACGAAGGGTTCGATATGTGAAATCCCAACGCACGTAACTACAGCAAAATGTTAAGTAATAGATGTTAGTTAAGCTGCAAAGCTGTTAAGCTGCTCGACGGTTATGAGCCACCCCGAGCATAACCACGTTTAGTGCCCATCAAACTCCGAACTAATTGGAAAATCAGCTGGAGATAAACCACTCGATTCCTTGACTCCCCACTCCTGATTCCTGATTCCTCCCTCCTGATTCCTCACTCCTGACTCCTGACTCCTCACTCCTGATTCCTAACTCAACACTCGATGACTTCAAGACAGCCTTTAAATCGCGTCTCTCCCTCGGACCATAATGGCAATGTGTCAATTAATAATTTGCGCTCACTGTTTATGACCTCAATGGCTTGTGCCCATTAATATGTACATGTGTGTGTGTGTGAGTGTGTGTGTGCGTGCATGTATTTGTCTGTGTGTGTTTGGGTGGGGCGGTTCAATGTCTTTCGCCTGCTCCCCTCCACAGTCTGTCTTACGTCTGTGCTGAGGCAATAATAACAAGCAACAGAAACAACAGAAACAACAGCAACAGCAACAACATTAACAGCAACTGTTAAGGCAAATGTAACAATAACAGTGCCTTAATTCAGTCAATTTGTTTGTTTTCATGTTCATTTAAGTGTCCCAAGTGCCTGTTGAAATCACCTACAATTGACGCAAATGATGAATAAGTGCTTACGCCTGCAGCGAGTACTCGTTACAAGTGCTCTGAATAAATGAATCCAAGTGTGAATACTAAAGCTCAAACGAGTATCGCGCTACTTCTGCTTCAATTGAACAATTGCCATGCAATTCAGTAAGCGCAATTCTGATAATTGGAGCAGCTCATAAATCATCCTCTTCCAGGGAACTAGTTAATATCGATGCAAGGATCCCGAGTGATACTATGTATGGCTATAATAGAGCATTCACGCATATCCTTTGCAATTGTCGTAATCTGTAAGGGGTAATCAAAAGGGACAGAAATTATCTATGCCGATGTCGACTCCTTAGGGTCCTTTCACAGTCAGTTGTCTATCCTGAACAGAGAGTCTCTGTTTATCCGATGTACTGTACGCATTGCAGCGTATCCTTGTATCATCCTTAGGCTTGGCTACCTCAGCTAGCCAATCCAATTTGCCCAAGGAAGTTAGACAGCTGTCACTTTCCTTTGACGAGTCTGCGGCAGCTGCATTACAAATGCCGCATACCTGAGGTGTTGACATTCAATCAGAATATCCACAATTATTTATTCATTCATTCGAAATGCACAAAGCGCCTCATATTCGCTTGAGTGCCTTAATGCTTCTCACGAATTAATTGCTCGACTTCTGTTGCATTCACCGGGGGCATGTCCACAGACTGGCCCCCCAAAGCAGAGGCAGTGGCAGGAATGGGGGCAGAGGTGGTGGCAGAGGTGATGACTGGAGTGGCAGTGGCAGTGGCAGTGGCAGTGGCAGTGACAGTGGCAGTGGCAGTGGCAGTGGCAGTGACAGTGGCGGGGGCAGTGGCAGTGGCAGTGACAGTGGCGGGGGCAGTGGCAGTGGCAGTGACAGTGGCGGGGGCAGTGGCAGTGGCAGTGACAGTGGCAGTGGCAGTGGCAGTGGCAGTGACAGTGGCAGGGGCAGTGGCAGAGGGATGACTAGGGATAGGTGCAGGGGGATGGCCACGGTCACGCACTCAGGCTATGTAGCAATTTAACTGGCCAAAGCGCAGTAACAATTGCATTAGCGGTAAATCCGCTAAATCGGCTCGCAACAACGCACAGCGGACAAGAGACAAAGGAGATTTCCCGTCATACCGACGGGCTGATACCCTACATCAAAGTACTGCCAGGCACAGCCTGGAGTTTCGTTGGGGTTGCTTGGAAAACGGGAATAAATTTCAGGATGGATTTGGGAATAACTGAATTGAAGCATTGACAGATGGAAGGCTCGAATGGCTGAAGGGTTGATTGGCTGAGATTTTGATTGACGGTTTGATTGATGGACCCAAGTTATATGCATTCTGCTGCGAAGTACATCAAATGAATAAAATCGCTTTACAAAAACTCAAATGGCAGCACTTGCAATACCCTGGAGGAATGTCCTTGTTATATGCGTGCCTGTTTGGAGGGACTTGTCACGTTTCAATGAATAAAAATTTTAAAATTTAGCAGATTTTAAAAATATTGAATTTTTCCACTTCTTGCGGACAGACGACTTTGCAGGGTATCTGCTAGTCAGGTTCCCTTTTAAAAGTTTTAATTCACTGCTTAATTTTTTATATTAATTTAAATGCAAGCCAACGAGTCTGATGTCCTGCAAGTGCAGTGTAGGGTATTTTGTAGTCCTGTTCGTATTTTTCTGAGATATTTTTTCATTTTTTTATTCTAGCTTTTTTTCTGCTTTGCGCGCCATTTGGCTGCAAATTGTCTAACAAAGACTTAAAGGCTTAAAGCACAATAATCTCGTTTGTCAATTGTGTCTGTCTGTGTGGGTGTGAATCGTCTTGCCACGCCAAGCAACTCCCCACTCATTCAGCTATCCTTGGTCACCCCAGTCCCCCCTCCCCCCTTTGTGTGCTGTGGGGGACTGTGGGGACTGTGGCTTTTACTTCTAACAGCTCCGCACATTCAATCAACGAAAATGAAAACGAGATGAGAAGCGTTTGCCAGTTGAGTGGATATGTGTGCGTGTGTGTGTGCACACTTATTCATTCATTTGTATACTAATAGGCGCACAATCAGACAAAATGACAGACAATCAGTCAAACAAACAAACAAACAGACAAACAGACAAACAAACAGCCAACGCGGGCAATGGCAACGTCAGGCAACAAACGACATTATCCAAAGTCAACAGCACATACGGAGGCACACACACACACCCACGCACACACACCCACGCATCCCTACATGTATGTGAGCTGCTAGTCTAGGCTGCGGGCGCACTCACACACTCACACACACACACACACACACACACACAGACACACATTAGGTGCGCTTTATGTTTATCTCAAAATGCGATGCTTGGCTGCTGATGAGTTCTCTGAGGCTCTGAGCGAACACTCACACACCTACATACCCACAGCCATACCAACACACACACATACATACCCACACATACGTACATACACATACACGGACAGAAGCTTGTTCCTAAGATGACGGCAATTCGTTGCCTTTTAACTTTGAGTTGTTGTTGCCGGCGTTGTTCCTGTTGCTGTTGTTGTTGCTGCTGTTGTTGTTCCTGTTGTTGTTCCTGTTGTTGTTGTTGTTGTTGTGATTGTTTGTTGTTGTTTGTTGCATAAACCGCTTAGCGGCGTAATTTAAATCCCTTTTGTGTTCAAAAACTCGTGCAAAGCCTTTCAAAATAATTATCATAATAGCAAAAGACTTTGTTGTTGTTGTTGTTGTTGTTGTTGCTGCTGGTATTATTATTGTTGTTGTTGTTGTTGTTGGCGGTACTGATAATGCATAATAGGCAAGCACTTAGCCCTGCTTGTTAGCCAGCTTGTTGCTAACAACATTGTGCCTTTCACAATGAAAGCGGAAAATAGCAAACAGGTTTCCAATTTGAATTCAAGGCTTCAGAAGGACCAAGGACTCAAGGACTCGGGCCATCAATTTATGAAATGAGGATAAGACTTTATAATTGTTACTAATTAATATCCAGCCTGGCTACATTGTTCATTGCTCAATCTCCTTAACGGCTATTCGATCCTGACCAAACAAATGCCCACAAGGACGAATGACAATTGAGTGCATTAAGTGAAGGCTTCGAGGAGAAACTCATTTAAATGTCCCACAGAAATGAGCTGGAAGGACTCTCAAAGAGATTTTGTTGCTAATGTCTGGTTGGTCCTCTGACATCTTTTAGCTAAGGACATTTTGTGCATGAGGCAATTATCCTTTGAAATGAGATCTTAAATTCAAGGCAAAGGCATGAAGGACATTATCAATGAAGCCTCTTGCGTACTTCTATATAGCCTTTCGTTTGTCCCCGATATTTAAGCTTTCTGTAGCGCAGTTTTCTTCCCTTCTTATATCCTGTTCTATTCAGCTTACGAATATCCTTAGCTCCTTTATTTTATATGTACTTCATGACAATTGAAATTCCTGCAAATTGAAATCCCTGACTTGTTGTCACCTAAATCTCTCGGGAATTGTCCTTGTCATCAACTGTGTTTTCAGTTCATCTCTGCCACTCATCTTGCCCTTCTCCTTCTGCCCCTCCACCTCTGTTGCCGTCTCTGTCCCGCAGCCACCTATTCCCGGGCATCAATGATGGCTACGACTTAATTAGCATTCAGGAGCATTCGACAGCAGCTCCAGACATTACAATAGTTGGGAAACTGTCATGGAAACTTCAACTTCTACATTTGCACCTCACATTCCCAAGCATGGTCGAGGGGAGGGGGGCAGGGGGGCTGGGGTCCATCCGTGGCGCAAATCACAATTAAAATGTCTGCCGGCGTTTTCCATAAACTTGCAATGGCAATTTCTGATTGCCTTAAACATATTCCGTTCCTCGGAGTTGACTGTGAAAATAACCGAAGGGAAGTGGGAAGTAGTCAATGGGGAGAGAGAGAGGGGCGGGGAAAACCTATCTGGGCGAGGGGCGGAGCATGAGGAATAGAAAACTGCGCTTATTACGTGTAACAAGTAAACTTGTTCAGCGCCGAAGAAGACGATGGCTGTGGGAGGGGGAGGGGCAGGGAATGGCGATAGAGCCCATGGGGCAACTTCCGCAAACCTAAACAGCCGTTGCCCCTACAGCCCCCCCCACCCACCACCATCTTCCACCTACCCCCTTCTGGTGCCCATGGACATGTCAGTTGATTTTTATATATGGCTTGCTTGTAGTTATTTGGGGAGGGGGTGGGTGCAGAGCGGACTGCCTGGATGGTGGATGGAGTAAGAGGAGTGAGAGGAGTGGGGAATGGGGAGAGGGGTAGGCGTGTTCAGAGGTGTGTACATGGCAAAAGTCTCTGCGCCGATTTCGTGTGCATTGCAATTTTCGTGTCTGTGACTTTATTTTTTTTTTTTTTGGCTTTCATTTTTGGAATTTTTTTTTCTGTGTATTTTTATTTCTCCGTTTTTTTCTTGGGCGACACGACTTTCTGCTGTTCGTAGCGGATGAGGGGGCGTGGCAAAATGTCCATGTCTGTCTGGGTGGCTGTCGGGCTGTCTGGCAGTCTGGCTGTCTGCACGCGATGTTTAACGTCTGGCGGCCGCTACTTAGAACCCGGAGACCCACAGGCTCAAAGGACCTTAGCACATGCCACATGACCAGACGAAGCAGACGGACCAACTTTACGGCCCAGACGATAGACGTTAGACGATAGACGATAGACGATAGGCAAATGCAAACATGAAAGTGTTTATTTCTATTTTCCTTTTTGCTCTTTATGTTTGACTGAAGCGAAGCCACTGAAGCGTCGGCAAACACCAACGCCCAGGACTCTGTGCGCCCAGTCCCATTCCCAAAAATCCTGCCAACCGGCACCGCCAATCATTGGCGTAAATTGAGCTCATTGTGGCCTAACACCAATGCAGGATAGTGTGTGTGTGTGTGTGTGTGGGTGTGATTGAGTGTAAGCTTGTGTGGGTGTGGGTGTGGGTGTAGGTGTGGGTGTATGTACGTGTGTGTGTGTGTGTGTTGGGATATGTGTGCTCCTTGGGCCTGCCAATTTCAGCAGCTTCTGCTTCACCCACGTCTGCCCCCTTTACCCAGACCTTCTCTTTCTCCATTGCCACCTTCTTCTCCTTTTACTTCTCCTTCTACTTCTCCTTATACTTTTCCTTCTCCTTCGACTCCGGCATCGTCTCCGGTTGCGGCGCCTGTGTGAAGTCGTTAAATGCGCCAAAGTAAAATAAATTGAGCCAAGTCATGTTTCGAGCATGAAATGCATTCTTATTGCATTCGGAGTCCTGATGTCCTGGAGTCCTGCAGTCCTGGAGTCCCTGCTTCAGTCGCTGCTTCGTGTCGCAGTTCCAGCCACAGCCCCAACCGCAGCCCAAGGATTCGCTATGAACTATTGAAATGCGCACAGATATTGACTTCAAGTTGCATTCCCCTTGCCCCCGCCCCCCGCCCCGGGCGACGTCCTCTGCTGCTCGAGTTATTTGAATGTTGCACACGAAATGAAAGAAGGAAAGATGTATCCTTACCCACACACACACACATACACACACCCATTCCTCTTAATGTACCTACTCCATTTCGCCTTCCGCACGTCCCTCCCCCACCCACCAAAAATGTCGATACAATTTTCGCTCTCTCGTACTTCATTCTCTTAATTGTTATTATTAATCACAAAATGAAAATAAGTTGCATTTAACTTTTGATATTTTTTGACAATCCTGAAGTTTTTATTGCCCAACTTCGAAACTTCCATGACTCCGGGCGACTTCTCAGACCACGGGCTCCCGCAAGTTAAACAGAATTTAAACATCAAGTAGAAGCCGCAAAGTGTGGGCGGCATTAAGGTTGTCATCCGTCGAGGAGACACTTGGGCCACTGAACAATTGATGTACATATATATATATATATATATATATATATATATAATATACACATTTATATACAGATCTAGACTATATAGACTGTCCCAACATCTGTTCTCTCTGAGAAGGCATTGACTGTGAGCCCAAACTTCATTTTTTATCCTGTGCTCTCCGCTTCCTTCCAACCAAACACTTCGATCAATGATTGATATAAGACATATATATTTATAAATATATATAAATATATATATTTCGATCTATATACAGATCTGGATTATATAGACTGTCCCAGTGTGCGTTCTCTCTGGAAAGACGTTGACTGTCAGCCCAAACTTTATCCTCATCTTCATTTTTTATCCTATTGTCCTGACTCCCCTTCCCCAGACACTTCGATCAATGATTGAAATTAGACATATATATTTATAAATATACATTTATATATACTTCGATCCCTGTACAGATCTACATTATATGGACTGTCCCAACATCTTTTCTTTCTGGGAAGCCGTCGACTGTCAGCCCAAACTTCATCCTCATCTTCATCTTTTATGCATTGTCCTGACTTTCTTTCCCCAGACATCAACCAATGATTGAAATTGGATATATATATTTTTAAATATACAGATATATATATACTTCGATCCTTATACAGATCTAGACTATATAGACTGTTCCAGCATTTGTTCCTTCTGAGAAGACGTTGACTGTCAGCCCAAACTTCATCTTCGTCTTTTGTCCTCTACTCCTTCCTTTCCTTTTAACCAGACACTTCGACCAATGTTTAAAATTGGATTTATATATATCTTAAATATATAAAAATATATATATTTCGATCCTTATACAGATCTAGATTATATAGACTGTCCCAGTGTGCGTTCTCTCTGGAAAGACGTTGACTGTCAGGCCAAACTTCATCCTCATCTTCATCTTTAATCCTTTTGTCCTGACTTCCTTTCCCCAGACATCAACCAATGATTGAAATTAGATATATATATTTTTAAATATACAGATATATATATATATATATATATATACTTCGATCCTTATACGATCTACATTATATGGACTGTTCAACATCTTTTCCTGCTGGGAAGACGTTGACTGTCAGCCCAAACTTCATCTTCGTTGCTTGTGTTTTGCCGCATTGCGCGTAGTTGATTAATCGGAAGACTAATTATTTTTTTATATATGTTTTACGGTAGGGGTAATCATGACAAATAGGGTGGCTCTGGTCCTAAACAATCAGAGGTGGAAGTTAACAAATTATACAAAGAAATTCATCAACTCAACTTCAGCGTGAGGCTGATTGATGCCTTTGTCAAGTTGGAAGCTCCACTGGCAGAGTCAGCGCTTAGGCTAAGGGGAGCCTTAGCTTTATTTCCAAATTGAGATACATTTAATTATTTAATTTAATTAATTAGTTAATTAATAAATTTAGGATTTAATTTATCTTTATAAAAATACTAATTCATTTCTTCTACTCTCTTTTTCATTGCAGGTGAGTTTTGTGTGGCCAAAACTATGGCAACTATATATGACTATATGTATACATACATACATGTACATATACATATGCATATACATATAAGCCCCGACAGCCTTTCCAGGGTATTTACTAGTTTTTAAGCAATTGCCCAACACTGAATTGTTTTGTTTTTCAACCAATTTCCAAGTTTTTTATTTTCAATGCGTATTTTTATATACATTTATTCTGCCCATATATATATGTGTGTGTGTGTGTGTGAATGGCTTCTATTTTTGGGCATTTCTTTTATTTTTGTGCCACTTCCGCGTTGTGCTCCCCCGCGGCTTCATAAATTTTAATGTAATATTTCCATGTTGTACATTTTGATGGCGGCAAAACGCTTACAACGCCGAAAATTATGCCATAAAAATGCACAGCACTAATTAGGCCAACAAGCAACTAACCAAGCGACCAGCCGAACGAGCAACCGGGCAACCGACCAGCTAACCAGCTAACCAGCTAACGGGCCAACTAACTGGCCAACACACACACACACAGACACACACGCACACACAGCACAAACAACACACAACCCACGGCTAGGAAAATGCGTTTTTAGACATTTCTCTCTGTCTGTCTTTATGTTCATTTCATGTTGTTGCTGTTGTTGTAGTAGTAGTTGTTGTAGTTGTTGTTGTTGTAGTAGTTGTTGTTGTAGTGGTTGTTGTTGTTGCTGTGCTTTTGGTGCTGTTACGGATGTTGCTGTTGTTTTTACTGCGGCTTCGCTTGTTGTTCTCTCCATTCGAGGAGCCTTCAATCGCCGCCTTTTTAACAGCCACAACATTTTTCCTTCGCTCCCGATTCCCTGAAGTTCCTGGAAAAGTATTTCAGTTCCTTCAGACGGCTTGTCAAATTTACCAGAAATCGAAAATCAGGAGTTCTTTGCGAAATATTGGCTATTAGTGGTCCTTCATCGTATACCATTTGATGATACGCATCGTATGCGGTATGAATATCGTAAATATCGAGAATATCATGAATATCGTGAATATCGATCATTTGGCTTATACAGTAAATATGATATTAATATCGAGTAGATTTTAAATATTGTCAATATTACAAATATCGTATGTTTTGTGAATCTCGTAAAAGTAGAAGATACCGTATATATCTATCATATCTTAAATGTTGTGAATCTTACGAACATTGAATTTAGATAGTGAACTGTACAATTATCGTAAAATGAATATTGTAAGTATAACATTATATGTGAATTTCATTGAATCACGAATATCGTACATTAGATGCAGTTTATTATAGTGGTAGAAACATTCATAACATCCCCTTTGATGGTGAATATCGTTTGCCACATAAACTCACGTCTAAATGAGTGTCTTATTGTTGTTGATGAATATCATTGATCAAGTAAAGATAAAGTATCCAAATATCGTAAATCAGATTGATTACTTTAAGTGGTAGTTGTTCATGAAATTTGAAAGCTAAGCCAATAATTAAAGCTTCTCTTGATATTACTTAAACGTGTCTTGAAATCGTTAGAGCTTAGGAAAGGAATAGTTTCTGTAGTCCTTGTAAGGGTATGCAAATTTCATTATCAGCAAATATTCCTTTTGGCTAGCTCCTCATTTTCCGCCTTGGCTTCTCTGCCTGTCAATCTCCTCCATTTCCATCTTCGTCAGCCTCTCCTTCTCCAGCTCCTTGTGCGCCATTTGAGCTGTAAGTGTAATCATCGCACGATGAAAGCCGCTTACAATAATTGCCCCGCGTTGTCCAACATCTCGTCCTGCCGTTGTCTCTGTTGCCTCCGTAGCCTCTGCTGCTGCTGCTGCTGCTGCTGCTGCTGCTCCTGCTGTTGGCACTGTTTTTGTTGCTTCCCGATTCCAGCAGACCAATGGATGAGTCCATTTTCATCTGGCACTTCGTTAGGGTACAGTCCAATCTCTGTATCTTCTCCTACCCACTTCCTTCCCCTTCCCCTTCCCCTTCCCCATTGCCATCCCCATCTCCTTGCTCGCTACCACCGTTGCCACAATGCATCCACCCATCCTGTCAGATGTTGCCAGATGAGCATTCAGAGCCAGAAACATTTTTTGAGTCTGAGTCCTCGCATTTCGTTTTTCCTGTCTTTGTGCTGATGCCGCTTTTGGTTAATTCATTGAAGGAAAGGACCAAAACGCAACGTTTTGTGTCGATTTCCATGAAAACGGAGTAAAAGTGAAAATCATAATCGTAATCGCAATCATAAGTAGGTTGTGGCTTACTTAAAAGTGCACTTAGAGAGCTCCCAGCGCCATCCGAGAGCCCGCGTCCGGGAGCCCAGGACTCTATGCAAATTGAAAGTAGTTCCCAAAGTGATTCAATCTCAGTGCCGGAGGGAAGTTAATTAAATATTTAGTCAGCCAGCTAGTTAGTTAGTCCTCTAGTTAGTTGGCTAATATCGTGCATCCATTAGAGCGAATGGTTAGCCGGATAATTGGACTGCATTGAGGGGGATAAATGAAAGGAAGATGGACCAAGTTTATCTTTAAGCCAACTTAAAGTACGTTTTGAAGGGAAATGCGTTTTTCCCCCCCACCCCCCGTTGGCTTAAAGGTTTCTCTCGATGGGAGAGCGAAGCTTTTCCGAACTTCTCATAATCTTGTTGCCAGTGCCAGTCTTTTGAGGCTTGAGACTGAGGGGGAAGGATGTTAAAGTGACATTTATTATCGATTTTCTTGAAAGTCAACAAATAAAGCTGTCGCCTGGAAGATTTAGTCGTTAATATCCTTACATATGTTTGGCATGTAGGTGGAAAAGCACATTTGAGCTGAGAAAACACATTTAAAAATGTCATTAATCTAAAAAGAAAACTCCTCGCTCTGTGACTTTCAGGCACTTACTTCTGTGTCCTTCGTTCCTTGACTCTCGGCTTTTATGTCGATTGTAAATAAACGGAAAATGTATTTTATACATTTCTCGGAATTAAATCCTTAATCACCGTTACTGACTTTCATTTCAATTTTCTCTCTTTCATCCAAAGTCTTCATAAAAATTTATTCACTTTTATTTTTTTTTATTTTCTAGTATTAAAATCCTGCATTCCTTTTGACTGTTGTTTAAGTCCCGATTAGCTGCCATCATGTGACAATTTATATATTATTTAATAATATATATTTTAATTATTTTATTTTTAATAATTTTACATTTTTTTTATTTTCTCTATATATATTTAAATAAATATAAGTTGATTTAATTTAATTTAAAGTTTCCCTCCGTTGGCTTTGCTCCTGTTGACTTTCCACCCAATTTTTTTTACTGGTCATCCATTGGCCACCCCGTCCTCTAATCGTATGTATTATAAATTATATAGAATTACGATTTCTGATCTCTTAAGCGTAGTTGTCGTCAAGTCCGATGATAAATACGATTTTCGCATCGCTCCGTTGGCTTTTTAGCCGGAGCATTAATATATAATTTAATTTATGTAAGTATTTTAAGCAAGTCATAAATGTTATTCATGTCCTGCTGTCACTCCCCCTCAGCCGCTAGACACTTTCCCCCTGCCCGCCCGTCTGCCCGCCTTACCCTCTTCACTCTTGTGCCTGTCGCTTTTCATGAGCCGCTGGTCAGTTGGAAGCGGGGCGAATTTCTGGCAACAAGAATCGTGGACAAACAATATTTATGCCTTTTGCTTTGTTGTCCTGTCAATGTTGTTGTTTTTATTGTTGTACTTCGAGCGGCTATTGTTGTTGTTGTCGTTGTTGTCGTTGTTGTTGTGGTGGCTGCTGTTGATGTTGATGTTGCTGTTGTCATTCTTGTTTTGTATCATTGTTTGTTTCTCGGCTTGTTGTTGCTGGACCCTAGACGAGGGTCGACATTGCGGCTACGCAATGTTTTGTTTGGTCCTTCAAATTTTTAGCCCAAAGTGAAAAAGTGTTTTTCCATCTTTTTACCAAAAAAAGAAACTTTAAACACTTCTTTCGACACAACTGAACGACTCTGGGATACCCATTAAAAGCTCACACCACATCTTCCCTGCGTCAGGCATTTCCTTTTTGTCCTGTGTAAGCTTGGCTACAGGATATAACAAAGTTTTGGTCATTTATGTCATTTTATATTTATTAAGCGGTCTCCGCATAATTGGCAACTCTGCCTCCATAAAGCATCGCCGAACCCGCCGCTTTTGTCATCCTCCCCCCTCCCCCCCTTTGGCCACTCACCACTCGGAAGCCGCAGCCTCTTCATCCTGTTCGACCAAGTGCAGCAGCCTGGACGCACGTTTGGCACTTGAAAGCCGTAGGGCGAACCACATGGCTTGTTGGTGCAGCGCTTGAGGGGGGGTGTGCTGCGTTTGCCCAGCAGCAGTCGCAGCAACAACAACAACAACAACAACAACAACAACAACAACAACAACAACAACAACAGCAACAAAAACAATTACATCAACAAAAAGAACATGAGCTTGCAGTTTGCAGATTGTAATAAAATTGGAAAGGGGCGTGTTAAGTAGCCCATAAAATGATTGCACTTTAAAGTGCCGCCTCTTTCCCCCTCCTCCACACACACACACACACACATGCGCACACACACTTCCGCACGCCTTCACTCATATGAATTCCCTGGCCTCGCTTCCTGCAGTTGTTTAAATAAATAAATGCATTTAACTGAATGCCGGACAGCAAAAATGCAATTAATTGAGTTACCAGCGGTTTACACACTGAGCGAAATTAATGCGTGAATTATCCTTAAGGCTCGCAAAATACCTGAAAGTCGGATGTGATTCCAATTCTGCCGCCAGTCAGGCTGCTCTTCTGGGGCCTCCCCTGATCCGATCGCTGGGTCAATCCATAGCTTCAGTCGAATCACTGAATGGAATCTAAAGAGGCGCCTATAGAAATAGAGAGAGAAGGTAGAGAGAGGGGAGAGAGGAAGAGAGAGGGAGAGAGAAGGCAATAGTGTCCCGCTATGGAGCAGGGGAGGGGTGAAGAGGGAGCCAGTTGCTTAAGAGTTTCGTCCAAAAGTAAAAAAAGTTTCAGTTTCCTTTCGAAATTAAGTGTTGGGCAGTGACCCTGCAGATTGATTCATTATGCAACACTGGCCTGCAACACTGCTCATCCTTCAATAGAAAAGTGAAGAATATTTTTCTGATCTATGGCATCTAATTAATATTTTTGTTCTCCTTCTGCTCATTCCCTCGTCTTCTTCTCATATTTGTTCCCCATTTTTATTTTCCTCCGATGCCCAAAATCGCCATTCAGCTGCCCCACAGGCTCAATTTTTGACCGATTGGAGATGGGGGCTTACGAGGTGGGGGATTGGGGACTGGGGCTTACTAGATTGGGGATTGGGGATTGGGAATTGAGGATTGAGGATTGGGGTTTGCGGGATTGTGACTCTGTGGACACGCACATATTGCATATTGCATGGGATGCACTTACTGAATATCACGCATACGCCACGTGTAAAACGCCTCCTGCTCGCTCCAGTTGCTTGCCACTCTAGAGTGTGGCAGCTGTCCGGTTTGGTTGCATCATTTTTGGCGCACTTGACTTTGACTTTGGCACATCGAATCCCATTTGGCAACTGCAGCTGCAGTGGCAGTGGCAGTGGCAGTGGCAGAGGCGGTGGCAGAGGCAGAGGCGGTGGCAGAGGCAGAGGCAACAGCAACTGGAATATTGCCTGCGCCGTGTCGAGCTGAAATCCACTTGCCACTCTATCCCCGACACGCAAACTTCCCTCTTTACCCTTTCCCTTCCCCTTTGCCCGTAGCCTGCATCAGGTTTGCGGTCACGACCCAAACTCGAATGCTGTCTGGTTGCGGTTGCAGCTGGAGGCACTCGAGGCACTCGAAGCACTCGAGGCACTCCAAGCATTTGCATATTTTATTGTGTTTTAATTAACTAAAACTCCACATTGATTTTGTTTGGCAACCAGAGAGAAGCACGAGCCGAGACAGAGAAAGGGAAAGGGCGGGAGGAGGAGTCGAAGGGAAAAAATCGGAACGGGCGTCAAAATTCTCCGCTCTGATCGCCCTGTGGTTAACCAGTCACGCGTATCCCGACGCGTCATATTCCCTGCCAGCAGTCCTTGTCCCTAAGCCCCACTTTGCCGCCCTTCTAATTCCCCATGGATTACACACTTGTCAGGGTCAAAGGGACACTTGGAGTGTCGCAAGGACAGCAGGACGACGGGGCAAATGTTTTGGCCAATTGGGCTTGTGGTTGATAATCCCCGCAAGGCGCTATGTCCCAGCAGCAGCCCAGCCAGGCGACTGCTCCAAATCGATGCCAAATTATTCCAAGTGCCTTACGGGATTCTTGCCGGAGTCCCAAGTGCCAATTATAGACACCATTCGGATTATATACTCCGTGGACAACTTAATAATATCCTTGACACTTGCGCAGCTGCTTTCTTTGGGAGTGAAGGGATCTATATGATCCTCTTTAACTTCTGACCGAGACGCTCATCGCTTGGATTTCCATATAAATGTGTATAGGGATAATCAAAGGAGGCTATCCGATTCAATATGTAGGGAGTCCTTCCTTATAAGCGGCATAGTTGCCCTTTCAAATTGATGTGCCTGTAGGAACTATAGGAACTCCTTCTTTTTTCTATTTTAAGGACTTCCTTCAGTAGTTTGGAATTTTAATCCTTTCTTGCTTATTTCCATATATCCCAAATTATCCCTACGCATCTCCTGCTCAATCTTCATTCCTCCAGCTAATCCGCTCCTTAATATATCTTGCCCAATGAGGAAGTACCTCCCGATCAAAGAAGGCCTCCGGCTGCCTTGGGGACTCCTCGCGTAGGGCATCTGGCAGTCGGTGTGGATTCATACCTCGCATATAAAATAAATGATTTGATTGTATTTGTGGTATTATTTTTATAATGACTTTAATGGCCACGTTAAGAGCAGAGATTAAAATCGATGGCGCATTATGCGAATTGGCCAATTGAATGCCATTTGGGCCCGAATGCCCGAACGGCCAACAGCATTGGCCATAATTTTGGAGTCTAATTAGTGGTATATATATATATAGATATATATATGGATATATCTGTATATAGCTGGCCGACTCTGGGGCCAACCAATTGGAGATCACTTAATCGCACTCCGCCTCCTTGATGACCAAATATTTTGTGTTAGCCGGCAAAAAGTTGTTGGCCAAATTGTTGCCATTGTCTGGGGCTATAAATCTGCATTAAAACTTCATTTGCATAGACGACGAGCTGGGTCCTGAAAGGGGGTTGGAGGACATGTGGGGGCATGTGGAAGGGAGGGGGGAGCAGTGGGGATTGTTTTTCAACCAGACAGTCAGCAACAGCAACAAAAAGGGGGAACTCAAAGAGGGGGAGGGGCAGGGGGATTTTCTATGTTGAAAAATTAAATGTCATTGCTAAGGCCATGGCTAAAAAGTTGTTGGCCATGGCTAACAGTCCTGTCAGCTACATTCCCCCATCCCCCACCCCACCATCCACACGCTGCGTCTTTGGTTCAGTTGCTGCTTCCGAATCGCCGTCTCGTTGCTTCGGCCAGTTAATTTATCAGCAAATTGTTAAATGCAACGGACTCTGGCTTCTGGACAGGCCAACAAGCAAAGGGGGCCAACAAACAAACAGATCAAGGCTTCCCCCTCTCTCTCTCTCTCTCTCTCTCTCTCTCTGTATCTGTCCCTTTCTCTCTTGCTCCCTCTTTGGGCATCTCCAGCTCTGTCGCCCGTAGCTGCTGACATTTTGACAAATTAAATATTGACTAGTGAGTTTCTTGGCCATTTTTCGACTTGTCCTGTTGGCCTCTTAGCCAGTCCCTGACAGGAGTCCATCAAATTGGCCAAAACCTTTGACTGATAAATGCATTTTGATGGCTTTGACATTACTTTTGTCAGGCCGCCGCCCCGCCCCGCCCCACGGGGAATGAGGACATCCTAGGACATCACTTCCTTCCCCCCCTCCCCAGGCCATATGTCCCTTCTGCCAGTGAATGGCATGTAAATATTTGTTTCAAACATTTTTTATGGCAAGGAAAACAAAGGATAAAAATCACAAAATAGAAAATTGAAAATTGAAAATGGGAGAAGAATCACTTTTTATGCGATTTCCTGGCCATTTGCCCGTCATAAAACTCGGAGAGGAAGTAAATATTTGATTTCATTTGATTTGAGTTCCATTCAAAGTAACAATACCCCGTCCGCCCATCCACCCCCTCCCCACCACCCTTAATCCAGCCTCCAGCCTTGGGCAACTTTGTTGATTGATTAAGTGGATTAAACTTGAAACTTGTTTTTGAAACTGAATCCTTGAAGTCCTTAACGGGTTGGGACTTAACTATTGAATCCTGCATCGATGCACTTTAAGGATTTTTATTTCAAAAATGTCCTTAATCACATTCAAAAAATCATAGAATAAATTTTGAATCCTTTTTGCTTAGCCTGAAAAATAATTATAATTGCAGACTTGTTCCTTAAGATTCCTGGGAATCCTCTTTGGGTACTTATCTTAATAGAGTTGCTTTATCCTTTAAAAAATATTTCAAAATTAAATAAATTAAAAGGATATTAAAAAAAAAAAAAAAGCTGAATCATACAGGAGGCCTCGCCTCGAGTTGTCCTTAGGCTTGAAGAGGACTTTCATCCCTTGCCTGCCATTTGAACTTTTCCCTATTTCTGCAAATTTTCCTCATTAGAGCAGAGTTTTCCATTTTCCATTTCCCATTTTCCATTTTCATCAAAGGAAATTATGGCAAGCCTTTGCTTTATGCGCCCCACACGATGGAAATTTTTGGATAATTTTTGAATGTCGCGTGGCACATGGATGGCATTTTAAAGTGTCTGTCATCTAATTTCTTAGCAACCGGAGACTTTTGTCACGACACACCGCACACCACACACACACACACACACACATATATATCAAAGATCAGTGTGTGTGTGTGTGTGTGTGTGTGCTGTGTGTTTGGGTGCAGGAAAATGAGCATAAAACAAAGTTTATGTGCAACTTTTTGATTACAAATGCAAATTACAGCGTCTACGCTGACGTCGCCGTTGCCGTCGACGTCGACGCCGACGCTCGCTGTGGCGGCGCATGAGAAGCTGCTTGAGAACTAAGCATACAAAAAGAAAAAAAAATAAAACAAAGCTCCGAGTGTGAAGCGACTTAAAAATACCCTGGAAAAATGTTTCAGCTTTGGCCCGAAAAAAAGGGAAAATTTCAAGTTAAAAAAAATAAATAAATAAATAAAAAATTAAATATTTTATTTATAAAATATTATTTTTAATTTATCAATATATATATATTTCTTTTAATTTTAATAATAATAATTACCAATTAGGCTTAAGTTTGGACTAAAGTCTAATAAAAAAAAATTGAGAATTTTACTTCCGAGTTGGATTCAAGTCTGATGTTTGACTTGATGTAAGTTGTAGCTGTGTATATGATATATACACATATATGTGCATATGTATATGTACACTTTCAGCTTCTCCTCTCTCACTGCCCAGCTGGCATACCCCTCTTGCTCAGCCCCAATCGTCGCAGGGTGTGAAAAAGGAAAAGAAAACATAAACTTTTTGATATTGCAGCAAAACTGCGCCAATGTTTGTTTGTTTTGCTCTGAGAGTGTGTGTGTGTGTGTGTGTGTGCGTGCGTGTGTGTGCGCTGTGTGGATGTGCCTGCGAGTGTACGCGTGTGTGTGTCCCCGTCTCCCATTAAGTTGTGCGCTGTTTTGGCAGCAAGTTGACAAAACATTTCATTTGCAGCCAAAAATGCGTAATCATAATGCGAGGCGGACAGAGACGGAGCTAGGGATAGAGATGGGGATGGGAATGGGGATGGGGATGGGGATGGGGATGGGGATGGGAATGGGGATGGGAATGGGGATGGAGAATGGCCAAGAGCGTTTAAGAGAAAGGCTGCAGCAGGCGGTAGATGAGAAAGGGAGCAAACGAGAGGCTGGGCTCAGGGGGGTTACCGAGTGGCAAAGAGCAAATTTAACGGATTCTTGCTTTATCCCCATCTCCAAGCCCGCCCTCGTACTCCTCCCTCTTCCTGGTTCGTTCTCACGCTGCCACTTCCTCCATCACTTCCCGCCGTCCCCTTGAAGACGTGTTTAATAGACGGCCCTGAGGCTAATTTCAACACAGGCGACAAAAAGTTGTGACTAGAAGCAAGAGGAAGAGAGAGAGAGTGACACAGGGAGAGGAAGAGGAAGAAGGGGGAGAGAATATAATCGCTGGATGGGGTCACGAAAACTCGAGAGATGAAGACAATTTACGCCTGGGTGGACTTTCCGCTACAACTGCGTTTCCTAATTGTCCCGGATATGTATTAACTCTCCAAGGATTCGGGGATTGTAATGATTCAGTAAGCGTCCTTAAGTGACTATAAAGTGAATGCTAAGCTCGTAGTACCCATCAATACTCAGCTCTATTTCCTAGCCCTCAGTCTGTCCCCCTCTAATCCATGCGAGTATCGCGTGATCACTTAACGAATGCAAAAGGGAGAGAACGTTCCAGCAAAAGGAAAGAGACAACAGATGATGAGCGAACTCAAAGCGAAGAGCTCAGAGCTCAGAGCTCGGAGCTCGGAGAGATAAGAGAGAATTAAATTAAAAATAATACATTAAATGATAATCATGGCAATAATCCCCTTCAACTGAAGTTTAAGCTTGTATTTTATTTTTTTTTATTTATTTATTAAAGTGTTAAGCCTCAGCCAGCGCTGTGCGGTTTTATGAGTAATTCTTCATTTAAATTGCGAGCTGGGGAAATTCTGCAATTAATGCACATATTTTATATTTGTTGAATAATATTTTCACCTTCGAACGAGCAATAAAAACAAGGAAGGCAGAGACAAATAATCAGCTGTGACACTTAACATCCGGTTAAATTTGTTGAATGTTTTCCCCGGCGGGGAATTCGTAGGAGGCGAAGTGCCCACGACCTGCAATTAAACGCTTATCGAAAAGTTCGTACACAGCCGAGTAGACAGAACGAAGGGGACAGAGAGAATGGCGAAGGCAGCGGCAGAGGCAGAGGCAGAGGCAGTGATAGAGGCAGAGGCAGAGGCACTGGCAGAGACAGAGATAGAGATAAGGGGGAAGACACTATGTAGAAGTGGGAGATAGACATATAGTATGAAAGTGACAATGGGGGCTTCGAAATGAGTTGTGGCTTTTACTGCGGCTGCTCCTCTTTCTGCTGCCACTCCTCTTTCTGCTGCTGCTCCTCTTTCTGCTGCTGCTCCTCTTTCTCCTGCTACTGCATATAATTGAGGTTATGACCGCTCACTTCGCACACCTTTTGTCCAAGTTGAGTGGCAAAAGTTTTGTGTGGCAAAAAGTTAAAATACTCGTAATGCGACACTCATCCCAGCCGACCACCCGACCAACCGACCAGCCCCTCACCCGCCCAATAGCCCTACCCCATCAATTGAAACTCACCTATCAAAGTAACGTAAAGCACCTGGTTACATATGCGGAGATAGCTTGCAGATTTAATTAGGGCAGGCGTGTCAAGGGGCGGCCAGGATGCCGGATGTCCACAAAGAGGGGCGCCACACAAACAATGCCGAGTCGCTGGCATGGAAATTAATTGCCACCTGGAGAGAAATGTAATGGGAAACCGTAAGGTAATTTGAGACTTATGAATGACGTTCAAAACGACAATTGAAATTAAAAGATCGACAGAAAATAAATAAATATAAAAAAAACAATTCACACTGTGAGTATAGCGTGATGTTGGTTGCCGACCGTGACAGGACTCGAACCTGCAATCTTCGGATCCGAAGTCCGACGCCTTATCCATTAGGCCACACGGTCGTATATCAAGCGCTGTGCCAGAGGCCATATATGAGGTGTGTGCATATGTATGACGCAATGTTGTTGCTGACGTGTCACATTCGTTATTGCCGTTGTTGTTGTTGTTGTTGTTTTTGTTGTTGTTGTTGTTCTGGTGCTGTTTCTGTTGAAGCCGGGACTGTGTTCGGGGCCAATGGCACACAGGCATAAATAGCAGTGTGAACGAGCGGAGGGAATATAAATTGGGGAATGGGGAATAGGAGCTGCAGGAAGAAGAATGGGAAGTAACTATCTATGTGTGTGTGTGTGCGAAGAATGAGTGCAAAACAAAGCGTTGCGCTAATTAAGCGACACTCTAATGAACAGACATGCTCCCATACCCTAACGTCTTATATACACTAAACGATGAGTTGGTATATAGGTTTAAAGAACATACACAAATATACACACATACATACATATATACACATACACATACATACATAAATGTGCTTGTGTTGGTATACATATATGCAATAGTTAGACACGTCGCATATGCAGCTGCAGACACACAATGAAAACAAAACGTAAGAAAGAAATACATAACATACACACACACACACACACACACACACACACACACACACAGGCACAGACACGCTTGGAGTCACATAAAGAACTTTCTGCTTAAATGAGAATGTCAAGGAAATGTGCAAAATGACTTGTAAAGTTCTCACACCAACCACCAAATCCCCACCAAACGGGGAAGCGAACAAGAACAAGCATTTATTGTGCTTGCCATTGTTTTCCCGCGTTCTCACTTGCAGTAGCAGAGGAGCAGCAACTCAGAGCAACAACAACAACAACAACATTCACAAGAAACAACAACAACAATCAGAAAAAACGCTTTGAGACAAACATGTTGGCAGAGCTGCTTCCGGTATCATCGCTAATTAACAAAAGCTAACCGAAGCTTTGAGGCACTCGTCAAGTGTATGAGCTTTTATTTCGGTTGCGATCGTACTGTTTGGTCAGTGCTTCGCAAACTGTGTGATATTTATAGACTGAACGAATCGTTAGAACTTGTCAGACAGAAGACCGCACGCACGAAATGTGAGTACAACCCAGCGCACTAGTTCTATCAAGGCCCATTAGCTCAGCTGGTTAGAGCGTCGTGCTAATAACGCGAAGGTCGCGGGTTCGATCCCCCCATGGGCCAAACGTAATTTTTTTTGTATTCTTCCTTTTTGATATTTTTTTTTTATTTTCCGTTATAAATATTATTTTAATATATATAATTTATACCGAGAATAAAAGACATAAAATCTACTTATCATGTTTATGCGCACAAATACATATGTATTTATGTTAAAATCCCATTTAGCTGAAATCTCATTACATTTATGGCCTTCATTGCTTTTTGGCGGCATTTTTGCCAACAGAACAGTACAGTATACAAAAAAGGTCTCTGATGGGTGATGGGCGATGGGTGATGGGTGATGGGTGACGGGTGGGTGAAGCGTGGGAGGGTTACTACCAGACCAAATGACGTTGATAAGTTGCGCAATTATTGCGCTTCGCTGGCAACGCTGCCGCAGTCACAGTTGACGTCGCATTCGATTTTCCACAATTGAATTCAATTTCATTCACAATAAAACTCGTTGGCATCATCATCATCATCATCATGATGATCATTATAGTCATTATCAGACTGCTGGCTGGCTGTTGGCTGGCTGGCTGACTGGCAACAACCCGCAGTCCCATTCGGACTCGCCGTACATTCCATTTGACTCAATCTCAATCTCAATCTCAATTCAATTCATTCGATTCATGGCTAAAAATTTGCAGGCGCCAACGCCGCATCTCAAAACAACATGAGCATATTTATTGTTATACCCTATGATTGGGGTACATTGACTCTAGCACGTACTTCCCACAGTTGACAAATACTTCAAGGACTCGATTGGAGTTCAGTTTTGAATGGGGCTTCATATGAGTCCTTGGTATCTGACAAAGCCTTGTCCCAAAAGGAATTCTCCGACTGTCGCCTTATCGCAGAGAAAACCTTGAATTATCCTCTTTACTCCTTGAATTATCCTCTTTACTCATTAATCAAATCCTATAAAATTGAAGAACGCATCTCGTATTTACCAGCATTTAAGGGACACAAGAATCCTTCAAGGCTGAGTTATCGTTTCTGGGTTCAAGTTCGCCCACTGTACATTTTGTATCTTTCAAACGGCTAGGGCATTGGATTTTCGTTGTGGGCTTCCCCTATAAAAAGCAGCCAAAAGGTTGAAGTGTCTTTTCTTTTGCTTGTTTGGCTTTCGGGGAGGTCATAGGTCGCCGTCTGTGCCCTGTAAATGTTTTCATTTTCGTTGATTTTGTGCGCCGTTTATTTTTTTTTCCTTCTTGGCAGACATTCAAAATGAAGTAGCCGAAAAGGCCAAAAAAGCCAAAAAAACCAAAAAAGAAGACGAAAACCCAACGAGGATGTTGAATAAGGAAATTGAAGAAAAAGAAAATTAAAGAGTGAGACGAGGAGTGCCACGTAGTAGATGCCGCAAGGGGGGGAGGTGTGCGACAGGAAAACACGATAATGTGCATCAAATGAGCTGTGCGCCCATTTCGTAGGCGTCGCATTGGCGATTGAACTTTATTAGCCTTGTACTTGGCTGTGTGGTCGACATTTGGCCCGTAAACGTGGCCAATACTAGGGTCCACTTTAACTGTTACCAGTTACCAGTTACCAGTTACCAGTTACCAGTTACCAGTTACCAGTTACCAGTTACCAGTTACCAGTTACCAGTTACCAGTTACCAGTTACCAGTTACCAGTTACCAGTTACCAGTTACCAGTTACCAGTTACCAGTTACCAGTTACCAGTTACCAGTTACCAGTTACCAGTTACCAGTTACCAGTTACCAGTTACCAGTTACCAGTTACCAGTTACCAGTTACCAGTTACCAGTTACCAGTTACCAGTTACCAGTTACCAGTTACCAGTTACCAGTTACCAGTTACCAGTTACCAGTTACCAGTTACCAGTTACCAGTTACCAGTTACCAGTTACCAGTTACCAGTTACCAGTTACCAGTTACCAGTTACCAGTTACCAGTTACCAGTTACCAGTTACCAGTTACCAGTTACCAGTTACCAGTTACCAGTTACCAGTTACCAGTTACCAGTTACCAGTTACCAGTTACCAGTTACCAGTTACCAGTTACCAGTTACCAGTTACCAGTTACCAGTTACCAGTTACCAGTTACCAGTTACCAGTTACCAGTTACCAGTTACCAGTTACCAGTTACCAGTTACCAGTTACCAGTTACCAGTTACCAGTTACCAGTTACCAGTTACCAGTTACCAGTTACCAGTTACCAGTTACCAGTCACCAGTTACCAGTTACCAGTTACCAAATAACAGTTACCAGTCACTGTTACCAGTCACATTTTTCTGGATTCCAACTCTCAAGTTGAGCAAAACAGTTTATCAAAAGCCTAACTTAACACTCATACACAGACACACTCGCAGACACACACACAGACACACACACAGTCACACACACACACGCACACTCGCGTCTCTGGACATGTCCGGAACGGGCAGCGGTAACAAGAGCCTTGACAAAAAGGCATATCAAATGAGCTGATGAATGTGCAGATACCCTGTAACAGGGAGCAGCGGCAAGCGGGTATACCTCGTATTAAGAAAGAGTTGGTCGACTCTCAATTTGTGTTTAGACCGGGTTTTTTTTGGGAAGGATCAAAGGATCTGCCAAAGACATTGCTATGGAATAGTTCCTTGAAGTATGGAAAGTCTTCAGTTATTTCCGCGCATCCTTTCCCTTGATTCGATATACCCGCCGAGGGCTGCCCAGGGTATGGCCCCAGTAACAAAGCTCACACATCGTTTTGGCTGGTCGTGCATGTTTCATGTCCACTTAACTTGGAAGACGACGAGGAAAATCCCATTGCCCCTTCCCAAAGAACCTTTTACCCACTTCGTGGGAGCGCCTCAGCTTTGTTGGCCGCCTTCTCCCCCTCCCCCTCACTCCCACCCATCACACTCCGAGCACTGGTCGTTTTGGTGGCTTTGTCAACGTGGCCGTAGTTTAGAGTTTTTGCTGCCGCTGGCACTGAATTACCCCCAAATTATGGTAATTTATTTTGCCCCAAAGAGCGATCCGGCAAGACGACAGCCACCGATGTCCAATGGCCACCGGCGTCATCGCTGTTATCGCAACGTCTGTCAGAGTCACGGTCGCAATCGCAATCGCATTCGGAGTCGCAGTCACCCTCCCAGTCCCAGTCACAGTCTCAGTCTCAGTCACAGTCACAGTCACACTCAGAGCCATGGTAACAGAAGCAGTGGCAGAAAAATGCCACATACCACATGCCACATGCCACATGCCACATCCCACATGCCACATCCCACATGCCACATCCCACAGCCATTCATGCCACTTGCCACTTCTTGCCACTCGCATGTGCCACAACTTTGTCCGAGCATTTAAAATGTATGTGATTTAGGAAGCGTCCAGTTATGAACTCTGCTCCTCCGCTCGTCATTTCCAATGGGTCGACGGGGCCTGCGGCCTGCGGGGGATGTGCGAACTTCGGCGACCCAAAGTCTGTCTGCCTTTGACGCCCCGTCACCCACTTGATTTATGCATTCGCCGTCGATGAATGAGCGGAACAAAAGAGCCGAAAAATCAAAAAAAAAAAAAGAATGAAAAAAAAACAAATACAAAAACAAAATAAATAAAGCCGAATGAATGAAAGGAAAAAAAGGAAAAAAAAGGAGAGAAAAGGAGAAAAAAAAGTAAAGGAAACTCAAATGCAAATAATTAAACAGAGCAAATTGCAGCGTTATTATCCTTGATGGGGAAATTAGTGGACGGGGGCTGGGGGAATCGCAATGCCGCGGGGGCAATTAAAACACAAAAATCGCGAGGCTTTCAAATAAAATGCAAATACACCCGAAACGTCGCCGTGCACCGCTATTTGCAGCCACCCACAGGCAACCCACAACCACCCACCGCCACCCACCAACTTCGCCCACCCCCCCCAACAAAGGCCCCAAGCTGCATTTCGAAGCCGGGATTAATGTGCACGAGCCGCACGGGGCTCATTAAGTGCGTTTTCCAACGCGCCGCCTCCCACCATAAGCAGCACCACGCCCCCAGACCCCGCCCCCCTCATCCTTCTGCACAGCCACGGGTTGGTCCTGTTTCTACTCGGCTATTTAACGACTGACTGACTGCACACCCTTGTGGCCTTATGCCTGTGTGCCAGTGCGTGCGTGTGTGTGTGTGTGAGAGCTAATGTGTGTGTGTGTGTGCGCTTAGAGCATACATCAAATAAAATACCCACCAAAGTCACCAGCCGATGTTTAAGTGCAGGCAAACATCAATAAAAAAATGCATTAATATATACATATACATATGCACACACATACATAAATACACACATACACACATACACACATACACTCATACACTTATACATATATAAATTTACACAGATTAATCCTGAAGTCAGAAACATTTCCTATCATTTTAGTCGATTGTCCGGTTTTTTTTCCTTCTCTTTTGATTTTTTTTTCTTTTTGATTTTTTTCTTAATTGATTGTTTTTAGTTCTGATTAATCCAAAGCTGATTTTAATCCAAAGCTGATTTTAATCCAAAGCTCATGCCGATTCAAAGCTTTCAGCTGATCGCTAGCTTAAGAATACGCAAAGAGCTTTCCATGTGCTTTCGTCTTCCTTGGGACACACAAGTCTCTGGTTTCCTTCTCACAGGACTTGCAGCAGAAGTCCCAAATAATAATTGTACTGTTTTCCAGCACTGTTTTCCAACACTGTTTTCCACATTTGATTGGCTTAGAACGTCATGTGATGCGCTTGAAGTAAATCAATTAATAAATAAAATAAAACTAGAACAAGTTTTCCCCATGTCCTTTATCCTTTTTTTAATAGCAATCCTCTGGAATATTTAACGCTTTGTTGGTCGCTTTCCAACACTCATTCATTACTGTTAGCCCCCCCCCACTTGAATAGCAGTAATCGAGACACAAAGATATTTTCCAATTGCTGCCTCAGATTCACAAAGGATGCGCTGTGTGGGTGAAACCAACAAGTGATTAGATTGCCGGGGCAATCGGTGCGGACATCCCACACACTCGCTCCTTCGGATCGGCATCCTGTCCATTCTTTCAATCCCTGCAATCCTCCCTTTAACCTTGTAAGCCCCAGGATGTGGCTTCATCGATTCGCCGTCTACCCGCAAAAACATCCACTTATGGAATCCAATCACTCTTTGCCCGTGATAAAGTGAACTGGTTAACAGTTGCCATTTAGCAGTTACCCTCTGCGAAGTGACTCGTTACCAGCTACCAGTTACCAGTAACCAGTTACCCGTGACTCGTGAACCGTTACTTTGTACCGGGTACGGGTGCCTTGGCTCTGCTTACGACTCATTTGCGTTTGGCGTCCGTAAAGCAATTATGACCCAATTGGTTTGGCTTTGGTTTCACGTTTCAGATGCGGCCCCGCCTACCCGCCTGTCCTTCTATCCGCTTTTCCGCACTCTTCACTCTCCACTCTCCACTCTCCCCTCTCCCCTCGACTTCCCGACTCGCCACCTTGATGACCCGCAGGCCTTCCCTCATTTTGAATTGATTTCCCTCACTTTTTCGCCTCTCATTTCTATGCGCATCGTCATCTGTGTGTTTAACCTGATTTAACGTACACTGAGAGAAAGAGTCCAGTTCCTTTATTTAATATTTATTTAATACTTATTTATATTTATTTATATTTATTTATACATATTTTCCAGGCTATTAAATGCACAGAATTTTAAATATTTTTTTTATGCAAATATTGAAAACATTTTTCCTACATTTCTCTTCATTTATTGCTGTGTGTGTGCGTGTGTGTTTGGGTGTGTGTGTTTGGGTGTAGATATTTAAATCTTGAACTCTACACATTTCTTAAGAATTCAAAGTTTATTTTTATTCTTGAATTTCTCTCAGTGTCTTGTTATTTTTAATTTGTTCCTGTTTGTTGTTTTCTAATTTTGCCTAAGCTTTTGAATAAATTTCAATAACAAAAATGTTATTTTTTAATTATGAAATTGAAAACTGAGTAAATCTCATTTGTTCTCTGTGTATTTGTGAGCACTCACATGCATACATGAATCTGCCTCCAAGTGTATCTGTGTGTGTGTGTGTGAGCTTGCGGTGGCCACACTTGTGACCAGTTAGCAAGGCAAAATATGTGATTCGCACACAAACAGATACAAAAACAAGCACACAATATTCACAGGCACAAATAAACACACACACACACATACACATTCACACACACTCACACACACACACGGATGGATACCGTTGCTTTGTGCCTGCAATGAAATTATCACTTTCAATTGCAATTGCAGCTGGCAATTGGCACAGACAGGACAGGACTCACAAGGCAGTCAGACAAATAGATGAAAACAGACACACACACACACACACACACACACACACAGACATACTCGGATGTAGTGGGAGGATGGCAGGTGTTGAGTGCACGTAGAAGCGACGTTTTTGCAGAGGCTGCAACTTTGACTTGTGCCACGTGCCTTCAAGTTTGAATGCGAGCGCACAGATCTTTGCAGTCCCATCATTATCACGCTTGCTCACCTACACACACACACACACACACACACACACACACACAGACACACGCATACAGGCTCATTCACTCATTCGTTTGCTTGCGTCCTTCCGCGCCTGCCATTACGGCTTCAAATTCTTGGAGCGTATGCAGTTAATCGCCTGTCTCCCTCGCACTCATCTGCTTTGGCTTGGGTCCTGTTGTTGTTGTCGCTTTTTGTAGTTGTTGCTTTTTGTAGTTGTTGCTTTTTGTAGTTGTTGCTTTTGTCGTTGTTGTTGTTGTTTCATTTCTTTGTGAGGCTCATAGTGCGCGCCATTTTGTTTACAGCATTTGCCATTTGCCGTTTGCCGTTTGCCATTTGCCATTTGCCATTTGCATCGCACACTTTTGTGCGTTTATTTTCATTGCATACTTTTGTGCGTTCATTTAATTGCAGCAGCAGCAGCAGCAGCAGCAGCAGCAGCAAGAAGAAGAAGAAGAAGAGGAGGAACAACAGCGCAGACAAATGAATGCCCGCCCGAGTGAAGTGGCAGCAGAGCCTGAATGGTGGTGGGGGGGGGGGGGGGGGGACTCGAAATGCAAAATGTATGAATGAGTTGCGAATGAGGTGGAAGAGAGATGGAGAGTATTAAATTATAGAGTGCGTTCGATTGTCCATCCCGCTCGCACGCCTGCATATCGAATGCCGCCTGCTGCTGCTGCTTTTCGCGGCAAGATACATGAAACGAGCTCCAAGGCAGGACTTCTTCTTGTTTTTCTTGTCTCTGCAAGTGTCTTTTGTCTTGTTTATGTACATGTGCCTATCTTCAGCCCCCCCCCTCACCATCCCACTCTTCATCATCTCTCTTGCCTAAGCATCATCATCCTCACTATCTTTTCACTTCGGTACAAATTAAATTTTCCGCTTCGCTCTTGCTTTTGATTTGCGACTCTTCGCAATTTGTTGCCAGCCCTTTAAATAAGTCCTTAATCAGCGACAGGCTGTCAGGAGCAGGTACATGGGACATGCAGCATGCAGCCCGACGAGCGGCAGGAGGTGCAGCTCAAGCAGAAGGGCCAGCCGGGACAGTCGGAACAGTCGGAACAGCCGGGACAGTCGGAACAGCCGGGACAGTCGGGACGGTCGGGACAGTCGGGACGGTCGGGACGGTCGGGACGGTCGGGACGGTCGGGACGGTCGGGACGGTCGGGACGGTCGGGACGGTCGGGACGGTCGGGCCGGTGGATTGCAGATGGGGCATCATCTATGGGTGGAACAAAGCGGCTTCCAGTCGCGCGTTTGCCCTATAAAAACTCCCCCACGTACCTTTTGCATGTGTGGGAACTTTCTTTTTTCCATATACACTAGCTGTCTCCCCCCTCCCCCTCCCCACTCACCCTACTCACTCTCCCCCTCTCGCTCTCTCAGTTTTCCCCAGTTGGTCTGCCGCTCTCACTTTTCCTTTTGTTAAGTGGAGCAACCTGCTAACTGCAATTACGACTGCATTTCCATTGTGTGCATTTGCATGACCATCTGGACGGCACAGTCACTGCCAGCAGTCCCTGCACAGCTGCTCTTGAAAACTGCTCCTTTGCGAGCGCAAGGATATGCCAGCTACCAATTGAATGTGAAACACAATCTTCCCGCGATTAAGTGCACCGCGAGAAAGGACAAGCCGACGAAGAAAGTCCTTAAAGTGAAAATAAATAATACTGTGTAAATAATTAGCAATAATTAATTAAAATTTAATTTAAATAATTTTAATTAATTAAGGATCAAATTCGAAAAGAACTGAAAGTTTTCATTGATAGTCGAATCTCTGAATTAAAATGGAAAACTGATTTTAATTAATTAATTAATTAATTAATTAATTAATGCAGTTTTGTCCAAGTCCGAGGCTTGTCTCCAGGGTATTCGTCCTTCGTCGTCCTTTCGCTGACAAATGTTGATGCCAATTGTTGGCGACTCACTTTCTCCTTTCGCGTAGCCTACTTTTAGGCTGTTGTTTGTTGTCTGCTTTCCCCCGTGTTTGTCGTTGCTGCAGTCGCCGCTTGCCGCTCGCCACTTGCCGCTTGCAGGTGGCAGGTTGCAGGTTGCAGGTTGCAGGTTGCATTCGCTTTGCGTTTTTAATGAGCATTGCAATTTTCCCTCTCTATTTTCCAGCTTTTTTGTTGCTATTGTTTCCTTGCTTGGCCTTGTGCCTATTGCCGCCCTCGTACACTGGGCCACGCCCAGTCGTGGCACTTGCCACATTTTGGGTTGTCCCATGAATGCTTGGACGCAGTAAAAGAGGTGAGAAGATGTTATCCTGGCTTCAAAGGATACACTGAGCAGAATTGAGTACGGTTAATTTTTTGAATTTGAAAATGGAAAATGAGTCACATTTTCCAAAGATTTTTCCACTTCATCTGTGATGCTTCAATTAGTCTAGTTTTCAACTCTTTCTGCGCTGATCTGGCACCACTGTGCGAAGGCGCATTACACGCTGTAACCGCCTGCACGCTCATTAGCAGGTCAAGTCCCGAGGCTTTTCGTTTCCTTTGGCCGCCATTGCGCCTGCCTCCTCCCCCTCATCCGACCGCCCCATAACACCTCTGCTCACTGTCACCTAACGAGCCAGTCTTCCGGCTCTTCCAGACCATTCGCGCTGCTGCTCTATCGCTTTTAAATTCGCCCGTCATCTTCGGGGCAAATTTGCTGGCCGCCCTTCGGCGCGCTGACAAAGGCAAAAGTGTCGAGATGGTCGAGGGTACCCATTACTTGCACCCATCCTTGTGTCCCTGTCCATGTCCATGTCCATGTCCATGCTCATGTCCATCCACATCCGCATCCGCATCCCCATCCGCATCCCCATCCGCATCCCCATCCGCATCCTTATTCTTATTCCTGTTCTCATTCCCATTCCCATTCCCAGTCCCAGTCCCAGTCCCGTTACCATTTTCGTTCACATTCCCATTCCAAGGACCATCCTCATCTTTGGCACGCTTCACTGGCTCCTTTCGGGTTTTGGGGCCATTGTGTGTGCGTGTGTGTCGCTGATAGCGCAAAACTGCCAGATGATTATCGCTGGGCGAAACGTTTTTTGTCAACTTTATAAACGAGCTTGCAGCACACAGCGTGGGGCATGCAGCGGCATGAAGCACGTACGCATACACATGCCCACACATAGTATATATATGTATATGTGTGTGTATGCATATATTTATATATTTTTAAATACATATACATATATATATGTATATAAGGGAACGCAGACAGAGGGAAGGCTTTAACCCTTTACTTGGGTCTCTGCTGGTCATTGTGTTTATAGTGCGTGTGCGTGTGTGTGTGTGTGTGTGTGTGTGTGTGTGTGTGGGTGGGGGTGTGGGTTTCTACACTTTGACTCTTTTTGTTTGACTTGTGCTTTTCTTAACCCGATGCCCGTGGAAGGAGGTGGAGGGTCTGCTCCCTCAAATGCTGTTAATTGGCTGCCACAATTTGACTTTTTGCGCCTATCAGCACACAAAATCAAGCCAAAGGCAAAGCCAAAGGCAGAGGCAGGGGCAGAGGCAGCGGCAGGGGCAGGGGCAGGGGCAGGGGCAGAGGCAGGAGCAGGGGCAGAGGCATGGGCAGAGGTGAAGGCGAAGGCAAAGGCAAATCCGTAGTCAAAGTTAAAGTCCAAGTTGACGGAAGGCAGAGGTGATGGAGGCGGCAATGGCGAGTGAACATCATCATTGCCACGCCTTGAGGAGCACAGCGTTTCCCCCCCTCCCCATCTTCTGGCTGCCCCCCTTCAATCTGTTCGCTCCCGATACGTTCCATACCTCATGCCCTGCCCCCATCCTGGCATCCCTTCGCCGTGTTGTGGTGCGTGACAATCGAGCTGTGTCACAGTTTTGCATACAAAATTGAAAATTTTCACTCATTGTTTGTCTAGCCATGGCCGGACCCCAGCCTCAGGCTCCACACTCCGGACGCCGGACGCCGGACAACGGACTGCAGACTCCGGACTGCAGACTTCAGACTCTGGACTCCGGACTTCGGACGGCAGTCCCCTCAGGTTCGGGCAGCGCATCTCCGCATCTTTGGCGAGAGTTTTCCGGCTTTTGGCTCACTCGATTTTCCAGTTACGGTTTTTAAATTTTCCGGATTTTTCTTAAAGTGAAAAGTTTAAAGTTTTGATTGCCGCATCGACGCATTTAAGTTTCACCCAATGCGCCCAAAGGGGGACATCTGGGCGGCAGGTGGTGGGTGGGTGATGGCTGTTGGGTAGGTGAATAGGTGGGTGATGGGTGGTGGTCGGGGGGCGGTGGGTGGTGGGTGCTGAACTGCATGTGCTGCTCCAATGCTTTCATGCACTCACTCGACGTTCGTTCGCCTCGTGTGGGACTCCGTGCGGAGGGCAAAAACAATTTCTAATATAATTTCCGTTTGCAGGTCGCAGTCAACGCGACATTTCCCGGCGGTATTGTTGGCCACGCCCCTGCCGCCTTAGCTGCTGTTACTGCAGTTTAGTGTAATTTTAACAAATTTTAGATCCTTCAAAGTTAACAAGCACACACACACACCCCCCCACACACACACACACACACACACACAAGTGTGGGAAAAAAAAGGTTAAGTTAGAAAAAGAAATTGAAACTCCGCCGTGGGCTTCATTTTATAAGCTTTCGCCTTTTGTTTCATTTTTGCACTCAACTGCACATGGATGGCCATGTGTGTGTGTGTGTGTGGGTGTGTGGGGGTGTGTGAGTAAGTGGCATTATAAACTTATCATAAAATAAAGTTACCTGCTATTCAAACCGCAAAATTTGCAGTGTCGCGTTATTAAATCAGCAACCAGCAACGTTGCAGGTGTGTTGTATGTGTGTGTGTGTGTGTGTGTGTGTGTGTGTGTGTGTGGTAGGTAGGTGTGTGCGAGGCAAAACTTAACAAAAGTCAAAAAGTTGGCTGCGCTCTGCCAAATGTGTTCATATCCTGCAAATTAAATTGGGATCCCTGAGAATTTATTTGGGCTCGAACCATTGACCGGTTTATTGGGGGAGGGGGGTGGGGCCTGCCAACCGGTTGGCAACGGTTAAAGTGGGATTTAATCGGTTATTCAAATAAAGGACATTCATTGTATTTATTTGTTCTTATTTTATGTTCTGCTGCATTCAAAAGACTTGCATGTCCTTCCAGCGAAATCCCGTGGGCTTTTGGCTGCAAGTCTTTTTTTGGGTTTGAGAGTGAACCAGTTGTGAGTCAGTTTTGGGTGAGTTTTGAACTAGTCGTGAGCTGCTTTTGAACTACTTGGGATGTGTGCAAAGAGATTCTTTTTAAACGGACTGCCAATTTGTTATATTCAGATGATCTAATTGATCCTTAAGGAATAAGCAATTTTGAACCTGTCGAGTCAAATTGGTTGTGATTTATATTGGGTTTTATGAACTAGTTCCAAGTTCTGGAACTCATTTTAAGCATCGTTGTAAGGTCAGAAATTATCGGTGGAATGTCGTCCGCAGCTGACAGGACACTCGCGTATATACCCTGCCTCTCGAGGGGGCACAGGGTATGCCAAGTGATGCGGCACACATGTGCCACACGGCAATGCTGCAACACAGGGCGGGAGCTGCATAAAATGAGTGCCTCCCAACGAAACGTAACGGAGTGATACGAATGGCAGGTAACAAAATCGAGAGACGTGCCACGCAGGGGAATGCAACGGGTGCGGCAATGGAAGTGGGTGGTGGAGTGGGACGGGGGCGGGGCAGGGGTGGTTATGGGTATGGGAGCGGACAGGGGCAGGGATTGAAATGGAGTTAGGGATGCCGGGAAAAAGCAGCAGCGTTGACATTTTCTCAACTTAATTAATTTTCAGCTACCCCAACTAATACAAGGACATGCACACACACACACACACACACACACACACACACACACACACACACACACACATACACATATTAAACGCATATACAGCGGCTCATGCAGTGCTCGCAAACAAACACAAGCACACCTACACACACACACACACACACACACATACCCGCAGCTATACACACACACACACTCCCACACACACACCCACACACACACACACACACTTGAGGCAACGCTTTGCCATTTTGTTTAGATTTTGCTTTACACTTGGCGCTTGATTAAATTTCGAAGTCAGAAACGTCAACGTTGACTTCAGCGGCGACGTCAGCGGCGACGTCAGCGGTGACGTTGGCGACAGCGTCAACGACAACAGCAACGGCGACGGCGACGTCAGCGGCAACGTCAGCGGCAAAACATCAGCGGCAAGTTTTGGCGGCGTCGCCTCTGTTACAAGTGGCAAGTGGCAAGTGGCAAGTGGCGAGTGGCAAGTGGCAAGTGGCGAGTGGCAACTGGCAGCATAAATATTTCAATTTCAATTAAAATTAAAATTTTGAACCGCCTTTTTGTTGTCGAGTGTTTGCAAAGCACTAGCCAACACAAAACAACTTTCCGGCTTAACCGCCGGCCGACATTTCGAGGGGCGGCGGTTAATGAATTCCATTTAATGAACCAGCTCTGAACTAGTTCCACTGCACACACTAAACATAACTGTGACTATAAAAATACAGCCAATTATTTAAAGTAATTATTTTCATTTACTTAATTACAAATTATTTCTTGATTATAAAATTAATAATTAATTTTAAAAATAAATTTCGACATGAAGTCCTTCAGAAGCGCAGAAACTCAGCTGAAGGCGTGACGAATTTTCATATTTAGTGATTATTTTATTACTTTAATATTTTAAATAATTAATAAATATTTTATAAAAATAAAAATTAAAAATATTTAAATTATAATATGAAAATCAATTGACAGGAAATAAAAGTTTTGGATCCTTAAAAATACATGGATTGAACGCAGTTCATGAGTTGCTCAGAGAGCCGCAAATTTTTGGAGGTTTTTAAAATAAATAATTAAATATAATAATATTTAGATTTAATTATTAATTATTAATTATATTTAAATTTATTTATTTAATCTATTTAAATTTATTATAATTTTAATAAAACTTTTAATATTTCCCCCTGAGTTCCTTTCTCATAACCGATGATTTCCCAATCTCTACTTTCAGGTATGTCCTTAGACTGAAGCCCTCGGTTTTTGATTTGTTATTTAAGTGTTAAAAAATTAAAGTAAGTGAGATAAAAATTATAAAAAAAAAAATAATAATTATTATAATTATATTAAGAAGATTCTAAAAGCTAGATACTAAGCATGGAAGAATAACTAAGCACAGGAAACAAATAATGTTTCCAGGATCTTCTGATGGATAAATTTATCCGACTTAAAGCTCTAATAATAATATATAATATTTAATAATTAATTAATTAATTATCAACTGAAATTCAAGCAGGACGATTTGAAATTTATGAAATTAAAAATTTGTGAATTCAGGATTCAATATATTAAGAAAAAGGATATAGGATAAGGTAGACAACTCCAGGAAATATCCCACGAGTCCAATTTTATAGCTAAGTTGCTAACTATTGCACACTTAATTCAATTATGTAGAGAAGCTGTGAGCTCACACACACTGATCCCTAAGGACATCCTTCAGGATACTGCTCCCAACCCCACAGGCTGTTGGTTCTAGGCCAATGTTTTAAGGACTTCAGAAAACCACGACATTGGAAAGGTTAGCCAACGTTTATTTACGGCTAAAACAAGTAAAATGCAAAGTTTATCCTTTTCGTCCTTTGGTTAGCTGTTATCCTTAATTGTTTCTGGCGCATTCTTTGGAAATTGTTCAGCTCAATTATTATGAAGCGTCCTGCCTGGGCTCCTTCACATAAGAACTCCTTGTTTTATTTACTAAAATTGAGTTTTATTTGTTGTTAATGTCCATGTTGTTGTTGCTCTTGTTGTTGCTGTTGCTGTTGTAGTACTTTTCGTTGTTGTTGTTGTTGTTGTTGTAGTTGTTTTTTGTTGTAATTTCTTTTCAGAGTTTCAGTTGATTTATTCACGTTTTTCGATCAACTTGAACAAAAGTTGAAGCCGCAATTCGCCGGTTGCGCTTCAACGACTCGGAATGAGTGGATAAACTATAAATGGGCGTGTGGGCGTGGCTTATGAAGAGTAGTGAATGGTATAAGGCGTTTGGTCGGGGAGGGTGAGGGGGGGGGGGGGGCTGACTGGTTGAGTTTGTTGGCGAGGAGTGGGGGGAGAAATAGTGCAATGAATGCTTGGTTATCCATTTTCTTGTTTAACACACACAAACACACACATATAAACACACACACTCACACACACACACATGCACACACACACACACACACATACACGCACAGGCATACAGAGAACCACAAAATGGATGAAAATGGCCGCTAGTTTTGTTATTATTTGCAGTAGTTATTAGCCCTTGGTCACATTATGCGAGGGCAGCTCAAAGAGTTTGAGGTTTCATTTAGAGTTGCAGCAACTCGAAATACACTCATTTCAATTGACTGAATAAAAAAAGGATAAATTAAACAGACTGCAGGAAACTCCATTAAAAATGTGGAATTCATTGATTTTAAATTCTCCAGCTAAATGAATCCTTGACATGAGTTAAATATTTTTATATTTTAAAATTTTATAAATTTTAAAATTTGTGTACAATTCTGATCAAGTGTAAATAAAGTAATTATTTATTTTTATTTGGACTGAAAGAAGGCTGCGTTTTTTTCAAATCCATTCAAACTGTTCAGCATTTGGCTTATCGCTCGAGCGACCCTCGTCTGGTCCGGCGCATGTGTGTGCTGACCTAGCGGGCATAGACGCAACACGCCTTGTGCCTCATTCAGTTACTCCCCACCCCCACCCAACCCCTCCCCCTCTCCTTCGCCAACCTTTCCCGTTATGTACAAAGTCGGAAAGTTCTATTCGTCCAGGCGTTTTTCTTCCTGCAAGAATAATAAACTTTGCCTTCGGTGGGGAAGGGCAAATTTTTGTTCTATCTTCCTTTTTTTTTTATTTTTATTTTTTTATTTTCTATTTTTTATTTTTCTATTTTTTTTATTTTTTAATTTTTTTTTTTATATTTTTTTTTAATTCTTTGAGCTCCTAAAGCGATAGTAAAAAAATCGTTTGGAGTAAATGGCCTGACGGTGTTTGAAGGTCTCGGCTACGACTGGCCGTGGGCGTGGCAGTACAAGGCTTATTTTGTAATCCTTCCACTGCTTCATTTCTCAGTCAAAGCAGAAGAAGAAGAGCGGCGGAAGTTGTTATTTGGGATGCGACCGACGACGAGGCAAAATTTACAAAGTGCAGCGATGCGAATTTAGTTATAAAATAAGCCAAGAAGGGGGAGGGGGGTGGGGAGGGGAGTGGGGAGTGGGGAGTAATTTATATTGGGAGGGGAAGGGGAAGTAGAATGAGAAGAAGAAAGGAGTGCAATTTTAGGGATTCACGTGATGAGCAAAGTTTAAATTGCAGTTTTAAGGACATAAGTTTTTTCCCAAGCCTACGAATTGATGAAGTGCGACGGAAGGATTTTTTTCTAAACGGCAATAGTGGCAAGGAGTAATGGTAATGGTAATGGGCCGATGGAGGGGAAGGAGGCGGAAGGAAAAGTTTTGGTTACTTGGGCTACGCACACGTCACCGCCGGCAATCGGCTAGAAAATCTTAAGAAGACGCTTGCGGTTAATAGAAAATCCATAAATTTCCACACGCCTCCCCCTTCCACCGCCTCCTTCTACTCTCTGTCCCTCTACTCCTTCCAAATGTCCTGTGCCTCTCGGCGTGAATTCCCCGACGCTTGTCGCCGGCGCAGACAACGAACCCGCCAAGGGGCAAAGCGCTTTGCTCCCATTCCTAGGGCAACCCTTAGCTCTGCCCCTCCCCATCTTCACTCTCCCCCAGCCTGCAGCCCCCATCCCGAGCCCGAGCCCGCCCTCCACTGTACATCACTTTATTCCATGTCGCTGTGGCGCTCATCGTCATATCGAAAATCAAACAACTATTGAACTTTGCTGCTGGGTTCCTTCGGCTCTCCAGACTTCAGACCTTTGTCGTTGCCATAGCTTTTGCCGTTGTAATCCACTTAAAGTCTTTGGCAGTGTGCATCCGTATCGGCATTCCGGCTGCTTTGTATCCTGGCAGCAGTGGCAGCAGCAGCTACAACTACAGCGTCACCAGCAACGGCAGCAGCTGCCAAGGGATTTGCATAATGTCATATAGAAAGCCAAACCGATTACGAGAGTGCGAAAGAGAGGGAAAGCTGCAGCAGCAGGAGCTGGAGCAGGAGCAGGAGCAGGAGCGGCAAATGAGTGCAAGGAGGGATGGCAACGGTTCGGCTGAGCGGAGCTCAGCTACAAACTGTGGACAATGAACAAGGGATCTGTGCCTGGCTCCCACAGCTGCTTACCTCTCGGTCTCTAAGCTCACATCCTCTTTGGCCGGACTCAGCCAGCCGCTGCATCTGCCTCGTCTCTGCCCCGCCCACTCGCTCCTCCCTCCTGCGCCCTCTGCTGCTTGTGCTGCTTCTGTTACTTGTTTATATTTTATGGCATTTTATTTACTAATAAAGTCTTTATAAAGTTAAGCGAGTGTTCGACACGAGTTGCATGCCCCATGCACCCAATCGAGCCTCATCGAGTCTGCTGCTCCTTCGTCCTGCCCGTCCTGTCCCGCTGTCTTTGACGCTCTGTGGCATAGATCCTGCACATTTTGTGGGCAGTTACAAGCACGGAGGCTGCAAGAGGAAATTAGAATGAGACAAAGTCACAGATGGAGAGGGGGAGGGGGTGAGGGGGGAACGATAAAGGGGGCAG
This sequence comes from Zaprionus lineosus, assembly GCA_035044505.1. NCBI lineage: Eukaryota > Metazoa > Arthropoda > Insecta > Diptera > Drosophilidae > Zaprionus > Zaprionus lineosus. The sequence continues at coordinate 546,891 of JAWNNX010000691.1, read as the reverse complement.
TGGGCAGGGGAGGAAGGGAAACCCAATTAAAGAGCGCAGGGACATGGAATTCATAAATATTATTATTTAAGCTCGATTCGTGTCAAATTAAATGCGCAGTGCAACGGCATTTGAATAGTGCAACATTTTGGTGTGCGGCATGCGGCGTGCGGCGTGTGGCGTGTGGCAAGCAGACGGGCGGTGGAGAGGGCGGATGTGGGAGGGGAGGTAACAATTGCCGCAGCCACCGCATCGACAGTGCACAAATTCAAATTCGTTTCAAAAAACTCACTTTCCACAATTGCAAACAACAACAACAACAACAACAACAACAACAACAACAACAACAACAACAACAACAACAACAACAGAAGTAACAACAACATCAAGTGTCAATATGTTGCGGCACTTGGTGTTCATTTTTTGTTTTCCCGTCCATGTTTTCCCTTGTTGCATGCAACAGCGGACAGCGGACAGAGGACAGTGGACAAAGGACAGAGGACACAGGGCAGAGGGCAGAGGAGGGAGGGGGAAAACATTTTGCGGTTGCTGTTCAAAACTTTATATTTATTGGATACACGAAATATCAAATTTTAAGCACAAAACATTCAAATTTAAATATTTCATTTCGTGTCAGGATCACGATAAGGACATGCAGCACATATTTTCACATTCCGGCCATTAATGGCCGCGAATTATGTGGTTGCTGAAAATAGAAGCCAGAACTCTCCAAAGGACATTTCATTTGGTTTGAACTCAAATGAACTCGTATCAAATGATGGCTATCTTCCTCTCCCTCTCTCCCTCTCCCCCTCTCTCTCTCTCTCACTCTCTCTCTCTCTCTCTCTCTCTCTCTCTCTCTCTCTTTTTCAGAGTCCTTTCTTTAATTGAATTAAGAAATTGACTCGCTGCTCCTTCAATTGTGGCTTCCTCATGGGTCTCTTCCAAGTCTAGAGAAGTCTTAACTTGCATTCGAGCTTTGCTGCCATATAACATCATTATTATCATCATTATCATCATCATCATCGTCATCATCATCATCATCATCCGTATTTTGTCTGGAAGTGTCTGTCATACATTTTTCATGCTCTTTCACGTTCGCAGCAGTCGAAACTCAACTGAAGTTTACTCCGCCTCGACCCAAAGTACAACTAAATTAGTTAGATCCATCATCCTGCGGGAAATGTTCCTGCAACGGGGGGGATGGAGAGGGGGGGAGTGCAGGTGCCAGGTCCGTATACGGCAGACGCACATGTTGATGATCCCACGCACAAAACTTGAGGCCATTGTTGCCGCTTCATCTGCGAAGTGGAGGCCAATTCATCATCCAATTGTTTGGCATTGCCTCAACTGTCCTTCTTATCCGGCGCAGTCGCATTTCCCCTTGCCGGGGTGCCACCTCCTGCCGGAGGAGCTGGACATTCAGTTCGGCTACGGATTTGGGCATCGAATCATACACAAGGCCCCATAAATCCCATTAAAGATGATTTAGGGGCCACGTCCTGGCTAAACTCCTTGTCAATCAATTAAACACACTGAAGCACGAGCAATGCGACAATTCATTGTGTCCTTATCCTGGTCAAGGATATGCAGCGTTACAAAGCAACCCATTCCCTGCGCAGGGCTTCCTTTTCAAATGATTTGCATACAATTTAGTTTCAGGCAAAAGCTATGAATGCGGTCGCAACGTTTACGAATGCGGCACAAAGAGGAATGGATAAAAATGTTTCAATTAATTTTGGGTAGAAATCAAATCGAAAAGGAATTAAAAATAAATGAAGAATATTTTTTATATTATTTGTAACCTTTGCTTTCCCTTCAAACTGTCAATTGGCAGCAAGTCCTTAGAAACGTTTACGAATATCGTGTGAAGGGGAAAATGGAATTAAAAGAATATTTCTGCGCTTTGAGCCTTTGAGATGTGATTCTTAACTCGGAAATCAAACTTAAGCTTTATTCACTTTATTCACTTTATTCACTTTATTCACTTTATTCACTTTATTCACTTTATTCACTTTATTCACTTTATTTACTTTATTCACTTTATTCACTTTATTCACTTTATTCACTTTATTTACTTTATTCACTTTATTCACTTTATTCACTTTATTCATTTTATTCACTTTATTCACTTTATTCACTTTATTCACTTTCCTGTTTCTTGATCCTTCGTCCTTCGCTCCTCCGATTTTAATTGCATTTTTTTTCTTCTCGTTTTTGATGCTTTGAAATGAATTAATTATCCCCATTTTGACAGCTAATTTACGAAGGACAACAAATTTATTGCATCTTAATTGCACTTTGGTTTGTGCTTGCGTGTGTGTGTGTGCGTGTGTGTGTGAGTGCGTGTGCGTTCGTTGTGCCCGATAAAAATCACGTATACGCCCAATTGAACAATTTAATTGATTTGATTCAAATGATTTTGTAGTTTTATTGTCCAAAACGTCCTTTGAATGAAGTTTTGTTCGTTTCAATTAGTTTTAAAACTGAACTCAAAGTTTCGCTCGACGCTCCCTTCTCGTCCTGTCGTCCTGTCGTCCTGTCGAGCTTCTGGTATTTTGTTATTTTGTTTCTGGTTATTCTGTTGGCTCCTCTTTGTGCTGGGCTTTAGGTGCTGTCCTTTGTAATACATACTATCATACTATCACACACACACACACACACTCACACACACACACACACGCACACACACAATTGCAGTGACTATCATATCAGAGCATCCCAACCAATGGCCACCCGCCCGCCTGTACATTCAAGTTTTTAATTAACTGCCTTACAAAGATTTCATTTTTCCGAAACTTTCTATACCCTAAGCGTCAGGTACATTCATTTTGCCATGCAGGATGCAGGACATCCCCTGGCATGAAGCCATGTCTAGGGTGGAATTCACTTGCTTTCAATTCGTTTAAATATGACAAACTTTCCTTTGATTCCAAGGACTCTATTTAAGTGTTCCTTTTCTAAGCAATTTCTGTCCCGATGCCAGGCGTCAATTGAGGTCCTTGCGCCGAGTGTGTAAGTGTATTGAGAATTCGTCTCTGCGCAGATCGAAGCTCCCTTCATTTTCTTTATTTTTTTTTTTTCCGGGTTGTCAGCAAAATTGTGTGCCCTCTGGGCGCATCGCCTTGCCTCGAATTGACATTCTCTCGCTCGTCGCCAGGAATTTAATAATCCCGAATGCCAGAAAACTTGCTATTCCAGTGCATGTATTCCCCTCCCCCTCCCCCCACCCTCGTCCTTCCTCCGCCCGTTTCTAAGTATCTGAAATTTGCCAAAAATCAGCTTTTCACGCGACATTCGCTAATTAAAGTCCTAGTGAATCGCTTAAACCATATATCGCCCCTGCCCCCGACTCCTTCCGCCTCTCTCTCTCTGAGCCACCCAGCTACCCTTTGGGTCTACTCCCTCACCCTGGCCTAATGACAAATGGCTCTCAGTTTGTCTGCTGCCGGCAACGTTGCAGCTGCTGCCGCGCCAATTGCCACTTAACAATCGAATCGAACACACGACACGACGGGAGGGGGGAAGGGGGGGAAGTCCCGAAAATTGAGAGTTGCAAAAGAGACAGGTGAGGCGTGAGGCGTGAGGCGTGAGGCTGGGTGGTTGCAGGTGAGAGGGGGCAGACATAATAGCGGGAAAACTACGTAGAAACTGGCAATAAACTTTTCACTTCTATTTTTTCAACATTTTAGTTTTTCCCTCTTTTTTTTTTTAAATATTTTATTTGTTGCAGCTTTGAAACTGCTGCATGGCGCACCTGGCCGATCGGGGGGCGGAGATGCGGAGATGCGGGGATGTGGCTGGTGTAGGCGTCGGGCGTGGGAACTTTTTCAAATGAATTGCAAGTAAATGAATAGAAGAGAAGGAGGAGGAGGAGGGAGGAGGGAGGAGGGAGGGGAAGGACAGATGAAGAAGGGAAAGAGGGGAAAGGGGGGAAAGTCAATTGCTGATGGGGGATGGGGGATAAAGGTTGAAGCTTTTGGGGGGGGGGGGTGCGGGGTTAGTTGCTTGTGCAATTAACTGTAAAAATGCTGTCACAATATTTAAAAGTTTTAATTGTTTGTTTAATTGCAATTGCAGTTGGCAGCGGCAGCAGCAACTTGCAACAGCAGCAGCAACTTGCAACAATGTGGCGCCTCTTGAGGTTGGTCAACAACTTTAGTTAAAGGCGCAACTTAAAGGGGCAAATGCAACGTGACATGAAGCGCTGCTCGCTGCTCGCTGCTCGTTGCTCGTTCGACTTCCGTACCCACATCCACATCCGCATCCACATCCACATCCACATTCGCATCCACATCCGCATCCGCATTGAAGCTCTCTTAGTCTTGGTGGCGTGGCTCCTTTTTGGTTTCTTTTGCGTTTCGTTTTCTGCAAAAATAATTTAACATGAATATATCGCATTTCATGGAGTCATACATCACACAGCGGCAGGCGACATGCGGCAGGCAACATGCGGCAGGCAGGATGGGGCAGGCAGGATGGGGCAGGCAACATGCGGCAGGCGCTGGCCCTGCAGCTGGGCGTGGCCATGCTTGAGGGAGGCTCGCGGCGCAGTCACTGCTGGAGTGATGGCACCAGGGCTGGGGTCTGCCTGGAGTGGCGGTGGGCGAAGGGGGCGTGGGTCGGGTGCGCGGCAAGTGACAGGACTAACATAAACCACAATAATATCCAAAGTCATGAAGGAAGTAACCAAGTGTGAATTTTCGGTTTATGCCTCGCGAACCACAGCGCTGCCAGCGTCGCAGCCGACGTCATGTGCAGCCTACGACCACTGCAAGGACGACTGCCAGGACACTCTACGATCCATGCAAATTAATTTCCAACTGCAAATGCCTCTAAATGAAATTCTAAAAAAATCAGACACAATTCAAAAAATAAAATTCAAAATCAAAGCTGCCAAATTTATGCCTAAGCCTGAATGTGGCAGCCCGGCTTAAGGCTGGGGGCGTGGCACACAGTTGAAAGCGTGTCTTCGAGTCGTGGACGCTTCCTGAAGTGTCTCTTAGAACTCTTCATGCAAACATAACTTGAACTCAAACCTTGACTTTTGCTCAGTGAAATTAAAGTAACTTAAAATAAATATTTTAAATCTTAAAAATCTTAAGACTTAATTTTAATTCAAGGACTAAGTCAAAGTTGAGGCTTAAGGATTTTATTTAAGTTAAGATGAAAGCCTAAAGCGCGGGATTTTAACTGAGAGCTGAGCTTAGCTGTAGTTAAAGCCGGGAACTTGGCTTAGAGTTAAATTAATTATTTATTTAATTAATTAATTAATTAATTAAATAAATAGAAAAATTAACATTGATCAGGAAATCCTGGAAATCCTGGCCTTAAGCTAAGTCCTGGTATGAAGCGGAAATAGGCAAAGATTCACCTGGAAGCTGGGAAATTTCTTGCCTACAAAATGAGAAAACTCGCAAGACACGCAGATAATTAATTTCTACTTTTCTGATAGGGACTCAATTTTTGATCCTGGCAGTGCGCTGAAGTCCTTTAGGCAGGGTATAAATGTGTTTTCCAGTAATTAAGTGAGCTTGCCCCATGGTAGAGCATTGGGATTATCCTGCTAGCCGGTCGGCTGCTCTCACTGCCTCGCTCGCCTTGGCTGCCTCTCGCTGCCCCGCCCACCTCCTGTTCGCACCTCCTGTGTCGCTGTGTCCTGTTCTGACTCGTTGGCGCTGGGCACTGGGCACTGGGCGCTGGCCACTGGGCACTGGGCGCCGCTCGCAGTTGTTTTAGTTTGGGCTTCCGTTTCGCGGACAGTTTGCTTCACTGTTTTTATTCTTGTGTGATTCTTTGACTGCTCACACACACACACACACACACACACACACATATAGAAAAAATGTTGCAACAAAACATTTACGACGTCATCGTTTCACAATTTTCGTCCAGCTCTGTTGTATCTTGGAATAAAAATTGTTGTTGTTGCTACAGCAAGCCCTTCCCCTGCCCCTTCCCCCTGCCCCTCTTCCTGGTCCCCAGCTGGAGCAGATAGACGGGAATGATGGAGGAGCGGCAGATACGTAGAAAGAAGAAAGCAAAACCTCGTGTCATTTATCATGCATTTCCACTTTTGGCTTCCGTCGGCCAGGACATGGCCCACAACACAGACGAATGCACGGAACGGACGCCGACATGAGGATGGACAGCTTCGTGTCGAGTGGGAGCAGGAGGAGGAGGAGGTGGAGAAGCAGGAGGAGGAACAGGAGCAGGGGTAGTGGCAAGGGCGGGGGCGCGGGTGAGGAAGAAAAGGAGTTGCAGGAATATTGAGGCAACTAAAATGATGTGTGTGCTGCTTTTGCCACAGGACAAAAACAGAAGAAAAACAGAAGAAAAACAGTGGAAAAAAAATATACAAAAAATACGAAAAATACAAAAAATATACTAAAGGAAATACCAAAAACAAAAACAGACAAAACACATTTCAGTGTCAATTCATTTCTTTTTTTTTTTTGGCCAGTTTTGCCAGTTTTATGCCTGCCATGCCCCTCCCCTAATCCTCGCACGCCCCAACGCCTCCCACCTCCTGCCTTCCCCCGCCTCCCTCCTTCCGCCTGCGGTGCCTGTCAGAAATGTGGCTATCCAATTCGAGTTCATTTTATGGACGGCTCGGAGCCGGAGTTAAAGCCGGAACTGGAGTCGGTGCCGGTGTTGGAGCAGGAGCAGGAGCGGGGGCAGGGGCGGGAGCTGGAACTGGAACTGGAAGTGAAACTGAAATTGGAACTGTCTCTGGGACAAATGAAGCAGCGCACAAATCATCGGCAGGCGGAAAATTTATACATTTTCATTTGGGAGCATTTTCCCAGCCGCGTTTTCCCTTCTTTCCGGATTTTCCTTTCTTCGATTCGATGCAAAAATTAATAAAAAGTAAAATGGCCGAAAATCGAGTAAAATACTTCGAGACACACACACACACACGCACACACACACACACAAAGAATTTCCTTCAATTAATTTCCTTTAGGACTAAGCAACATTTTTGGTTTGACAGACAGGGGGAAGGAGTGGGGGAAGGCGGAAGGCGGAAGCGGACGCGGGGTGTGGGCGGACCGGAAAAACACAAAATATATGGAAAAATACGGGAAAAACTTGCGCCGTCATTTTTGCGGCAATTTGAATATGGAAATGAATTTGAAGAGAAAATGGAAAGAGGAGTGAGTGAGTTGGCAATCCTCATGGCTTCGCCCCTCCCCTCCCTTCCCCCCGATCTCCCACGCCACGGAGCCCAAGAGCCGCGTCATCCGCTACTATTGAGTTCCGAGTTTCCAAATTATGAAAACACTTTAAATTGTTTACTTTACGAATTGTGGCACATTTTTCGAGTGCCACATGTTGAGCAGCGCAAATACTTCACAGGACTTGCCCTGCTCCTTGCCCCCAGGATATGCTGATGATTTGTCGCTTTTTCTCTCGACCCAAAACAGATCCGCAATAAAATGAAAATTGTTCGAGCCAAATTGAAATATGCCACGGGAATAAAATTGATCAGGCACAAGGACTTCGGCAAGGACTAAAGTATTCCAGCTGTCCTGGAACCTAGTCCATGAGTAGTTCATGAGTATAAAGAATGATGAATTGATGAGGACTCAAATAACGCTTAATAAACTCTGAATATCAGGATAATAACCTGTTGTTGTTTATCTTAGGATTTGCTTGCAAGGATCAGTCTATCAAAAAGGATGAATTACCAAAGAATAATAAATATTATTTTTATTATTTTTATTATTTATTTACCAAAAACCATGCCTGCCCAAGTCTTAAGCAAAAGACATCCTCGCGACTCCTAGAAATGAAAAGAAGAATTCGAAGGATTCTTTAAAGGAATAATTTATATGGGGGCTTCTTATATGTATTAGGGAATATCCTTTACAGGACTCATAGGCAAAGTAAAGTCAACAGCTTGAGTTCTTATAAAAAGTATTCGAAGTAAGCGACAGGACATTTATGGACGCACAGCCCTAGCCCTGGCCTTTCGTCCAGGACTATGCCCAATATTTGGTTATTAGTTTCATTGAAGAAAAAGGATCAAGTAGTAGAATGCGTAGACAGTTGACAGCTCAAGAACACTCTGAACTTGCTATAAAGTTATGGCAACTAAAATTAATATACAGGACTAAGGAAATCGGTGTCAATGCTGCTTAAAGTTCAAGGATCCAAGCAAGAAGCTTGGCCAGTCAAAAATGCATATTTGCGGCATTCACAGGACTCCGGGCTCCGTATATCGATATATTTAGTTATCGCAGCTGATGATGCCCCGGCGTGCAATAGACATTTGTGGGTCGAATGGTGGGCGTAGGACTCTTGGCTCCCGGGCAATAGACTCCAGGACACTTTGACACTTAGGACAACAAATGCGGTTGGCGCAGCTGCTACACTTTCCGAAAGTCAAAGGCAGCGGCATGCGGGTGCCTCTGGGTGTCTGGGGGTGCATGTTGGGGGGTGTAGCCATGTGGGCGTGTGGGCGTGTGGGCGCGTGGGCGTGCCGTTTCGAGTAAGTAAAAAGCAAAAGGAAACGGTGCCAAACAAATGTGACGCCATTTGGTCTGTCGCTGCCGATGCTGTTTTGCCATCGCTTTTAGACGTTGCTTTGAGATCCTTGTGCCTTAGCCTTACCTCCGGTGTCTGTCTGTGTGCCTGTCCCTGCCCCAACCCCCCTGACCCCCCAGGCAGTCCCCCGCCTCTGCAGCAGACGCAAATAACCGCAATGAACTTGAGCCCCAGCTGTCAATGTGATAAATAAACTTGGCTTGGCATTGGTCCTGGGCCAGGTCCTGGTCCTGCTTCTGGTTCTGGTTCTGGTTCAGGTCCTGCTTCTATTTGTCCTTCTTGTTTGCGCAGCGTATAAATAATATGAGGACATGTTTATAAATCTGCCGGCAACAATTTAGCTAACAATCAATTGTTGTGTTTTCTTCTCTTTGCAGCAACAACAACAACAACAACACCAGCAACAACAACAACAACAACAAGAACAACGCAGTGACTGCATTCGCCTGCTTTTTCAGAGGTCAAATCGAACAGAGGCACACATTATATCTATGATGGGCGTGGCACGCCTCAGTGTATTACTGCTGCTAGCGGCTATGATGCAGCTCGGCCCTGTGGACGCCTATTCCAGTACGTATACGTAATATATAGCGCTTTACATTCGACATTTTCCATTTTGTTTATTGTCCTTTTGTCGATCCGAGTTAAGGCTCCCATTTCTTTTTTTTCTCTTTGGAGCCTTGTCAGCTGCTCTGCTGGCACCCCGGAGCGTTGACTGCTCTTTCTGTCTCGCTCTGTCTCGCTCTGTCTCGCTCTGTCTCGTTCTGTCTCTTATCATTTGTCTCACACATTGTCGGTGTTTCTCTCTCTCTCTCTCTCTCTTTCTTTCTCTCTTTGTGTCTCTCTCTCTTTTCTCTTTCTC
>JAWNNX010000691.1:422500-532500 GCA_035044505.1 Zaprionus lineosus | reverse complement strand
CACACACACACACACACACACATGTATCGAATCAAAGAAAAACAGTATTAAATGAACTAACGAAAGCATTTTAAAAGGGAATAGAAAAAGAAAAGGAACTTTAAACTAAAACCCAAAGGACGAAGGACGAAGGTAGTGAGAGCAGAAAGGATACTAATTAAACTCCAAAACGCATGCAATTGAATAAAAATATTGAATTAAAATTAAACTTCAATTTGAATAGTTCTAGCCAATATATTCAAAAGGTGTTCAAAGGGTATTCAATTATTTAAATTACAATACTTCAAGAATATAATACTAAAAAAAAAAATAAAAATAAAAATATAAATAATAATTAAAATCAAAATAAAATCCAAATCAAAATCAAAATCAAACTCTAGCTGAGAGACTCTCCGAAGAGCATCAAGAATTGAAACTCCTAAAACTCCGAAAAGGAGGAAATTTTCTCAACGTTGTAAATAATAACCGCATTTAATACTATATTGAATAGCCTACACACACACACACACACACACACATACACACATACCTTATAAACCTATCTACGTAGCTCTAAGGATTATAAGAAAGAGAAGATTTACTTATCCAAACGGCAGAGAAGACTTATAAGGACTAAGGATCGAGAGGAGGGTAAAAAATAATCAAAACTAAAAGTTGTGTAGAGTTTAAATGTTGCAATAACGATAAAGAATACAATTACGATAGCGATAGCAATAACGATAACGATTACGATAACGATAACGATAACGATTACTGTAACGATTCATCGATCGATTGCTGGCATTTCCCAAACTCTAAGCTAAGATAACAAAATAAAAATGATAAAGCCCAAACCCAAACCCAACCCTCCCACAATCCCCCCCCAGCCACGCCTCTTTTCCACATTTGTATCTAACATTTTCTGTTGCATTGTGTTTTTCCCAGTTTTCCTAACGCTTTTGTGTTCTTCTTTTTATTTTTGTTTCTTCTTCCTTTCTGTTTGATCCTCATTTGCTTTTTGTGGCTAACACACTTAACGCTTGCGCCGCTGTTGCTCTGTTGCTGCGCTGCGACTGCGCTAATGACGCTCAGTGAGCACCGGCAACACCCACAACTCGTTCGCGCCCAATGCGCCCAGCGCTCCGCTGCCGGAGGCAGATGGCAACCAGGGTGGCGCTGGAGGCGCAGCTGGTGGCTACAGTGGCGGCGGTGCTGGTGGATATGGTAATGGCTTCTCGGCTGGCGGCCACAGTCTTTATCCTTCGCTTCCTAACAACAACAACAACAACAATGGTGGTGGCGGTGGTGCTGGCTACAATCCTTATGGCGGCTACAATCCACAAGGCGGTTACAATCCACAGGGTGGCTATCAGCCAGCCCCTGGGGGCTATCAACCAGCTCCAGGAGGCTATCAACCAGCTCCAGGAGGCTATCAACCAGCTCCCGGTGGCTACCAGCCTCAACCTGGCTACACACCACCCGCGCCTGGCTACGAAAATAACGGCGGTGGAGGTGCCCAAAAGCCCAAGGACAAGCAAGGCGGCTTCTTCTCCAACTTCTTCTCGAATCCGGCGGTGAGTCAAGCGGTCTCCGGCATCATTGCTGGCCAAATCGCCAAGCAGCTGCAGGGCGGTGGTGCGAATGGCGGTAACAACAACAATCCTGCCAACAATGGCTACCAACCAAGCGGCGGTTACTCCTCCGGCGGTGGTGGCGGTGGCTCATCTGGCTCATCCACTGGCAGCAATATTCTTGGTGGTCTACTCGGCTCTGTGCTCTCTGGCGCTGGTGGCAGCAACAGTGCCGCCGGTAGTGGTGGCGGTGCCAGCAGCTTCCTGGGCTCAATTCTCGGCGGTGGTGGCAGTGGCGGAGGCGGTGGTGGCAGCGGTGGCCTTGGCGAGATTTTCAACTCCAAGAACTTGGGTGGCCTCTTCAGCGAGAATCCCTCATCCCGTGGCGGCAGCAGCTCCTCCGGCTCCACCGGCGGCTCCGGCTACCCCACCCAACCACCCATGTATGGCTACGGAAAGTGAGCCGCCAAAGAGGGAAGAAGTCGACAAGCACTCGAATTATCTCTCACTCCCAATATATATATATATTCTATTTTTTGTACAACTTTGACACACACACATATACACCTACACCTACACCTACACACACACACACATACACAATTATATGAAAGAGGAAACTAAACGATGATTGAACACATTAAAAAATCAAAATCAAAATCAAAACAATTTCAAATACAAAAACAAAAGAAACACAAGACACATACAAATACAAATACAAATACAAAGACAAAAACAAAAACAAAAACAAATACAATTACAATTACCAATACAAATGCAATACGAGATGATTATAATATTGATTATACAGATTCAGAATACAGTTCATATGATACATAAACCTTATATAACATAACACGAATTCAATAAAATTGTAAATAGAAATACGTAAGAATTGAAAGCCAGTCCCGAGAGTCCTTTTTTTCAATTGAAGGATTCCATTTTCAGATCAAAAATGGTAAGTAAACAGGAAGAAGAAGAAGGTAGTAAGTTAAAAGAATCATAAAGTCCTTGCCTGATCCAGCTTTGGTCTTAAATCGAAATATAAAGGATATGGGAGATCAGTCGCTGGGAACAGTTGAAATCAATCGAATGCCAAAGGATAAATCATTTGGTAGATCGAGTCCTTTAATTGATAAGCTCAGCTCACAGATTAAAGGTGTACAATAAAGTAGAATAATAAGGTTACAGGATCAGTTGAAGTTGCTGGCTGATTGAATCAGTAGCTTTGATTCCCCAAGGACCTATATATAAGCTGCTGGATTAAGCCAAAGGTATTAAAAAGGTAAGTTCAATAGATGAAAAAAATATCAAAGGATCAGTTAGAAAATCAACAGATAAACTACATAAGTTATAAGGATGAATTATTAAATAAAATTGTTCCATAAGAAAATAGATCGAGCAAGGAACCGGAAGCGGGGACGACGGCTGAGGCTAAGGCAACTATGACTGAAGATGTGGATATGGAGGGGCTTTGTAGTCCTTTAATTAAAAGGATAAAACGAAAGAAAGCTGAAGGATTACGCCAAAACTTGACGTTACTTACGCCGCCTGCACTGTAAAAATATTTTACTAAAATTGAATTAAAAATAAAGTTAAATTTTCTGTTAATTTATATATAATATATGGAATTTATAGAAATAATCGTAATATTAATAAATTGGATTAAAAGTCTTTTAAATAAAATTATCAAAAAAATAAACACTTGATTTTTTACCTGCGATATTCAAATAAAATTGCATATATTCTATGAACTGACGGCCCGCTGCACTTTGAAAACCACCGCTCAAAAAGTTTCACTAAAAGTATGCAACACTTTTTTCGCGCACCCAATGCACCCACCATCTGCCGATTCTGTTCGCCTAGTACCTCAAATCCGACAGCAGTCAATTTTTGCCTATGGTTTTAAAATGAACATCGAAGAAGAAGAAGCATCCATCTACTTAGAGCCTGCCGATCTGTTTCGCTTCTTATTTCCATCTCTTCGGTTGTTTTGGATATTTGAAAAAAATTAAAATTCAAGAAAATTATTCTTGGCATCGGGAATATGAATATGATTCAATTTTATGTTTTTTTAATTTATTATAAATATATTAAAATAATCCAAATTCATATTTTTAGGATGATCTAAGAAAAAAAGCGTTTTTTTCACCGAAGAGGATCATTTAAATAACTTGGAGTCAGAAAGGAAGCAAAGGATAATCAAACTGGCAGCGTAGATAGAAAATCGCTTATGGATGACGGCAACTTTGAAGTACATCCTCTTCATTGAAGTCAAAGCTGTACTTAAACATCATCGCCAGCCACTTCAAGGACATTCAGTTGGCTATCATCTTGGGCACAAAGTCAGCACTTGCACCTGTTGTAGCTTCTTTCTACTCCGTTCTATTGTCACCCATTGACATCTATTCTCTTCTGTGCTTGACTCTCTTTCTGTAGATTATAGCGGGTAACATTGTAGCCATTGTGGCAACAACTGCACAGTCGCTGCCTCTTCAGGACTTCCAACATGCGGACCAACAATATTTTATACTGCACGAAGGATCCTCAACTAGAATGAGGAAGGAACCGGAAGCGGGAACGACGGTGGAGACGACGGCGCAGTCTAAAGGCGAAGTGTGGACTGCGACTGTGGCTGAGCATGTGTATGTGGATATAGATGGGGATGTGGATGTGGATGGGGATGTGGATGTGGATGGGGATGTGGATGTGGATGGGGATGTGGATGTGGATGTGGGGCAGGGGATAGTCGTTTGGCTTTGGTTAACCGACAACCATTTTGTAATTTATTTAAGTAATAAAATAAATATACGAGTGTGTACACATTGTGCAGGCAGGAGCACCTGAACAGGGTAGCTCTCTCCGTTGCGGATGGGTGGTGGGCGGCAGGGTGGATGGGTGGGTGGGAGGATGGATGGATGGTCGGTCTGCCGTGGTGTTCGTTGCACATATGCCATGTGGCTGCTGCACATTCGAGTGCAAGTGCTGCTGGTGTTGGGTGGTGAAATGTTGCTGTTGATTTTCTAGTTGATGTTGTTGTTGTTGTTGCCGTTGCAGCCGCTGCTGCTGTTGCCGATGTTGCTGCTGTTGCTGCTGTTGTTGTTACTATTGCCAGCGAAAGTGCGCTTGAAGTGCACGGAGCACCTACTTGGCCAAAGTGAATTTAGTGTCAAGTGCAGGAAAATGTGAAAAGCAGCTACGAGTTAGTTTTTCATATTTAAGCAGCACTCGAGCGACAACAACAGCAGCAACAGAGGCAGCAACAGAGGCAGCAACAGCAGCAGCAGCAGCAGCAGCAGCAGCAGCAGCAGCAGCAGCAGCAACGACTCAGATGATGCAAGGTTCCACCTGCCGCTATCCGCTTTCACCCTCTCACCCACTCACCCAGTCGCACTCGCCACTAAAAGCCGCAGCTGGAGCCACATCATCATCAACATGACTGCTGGTGTTCGGCGTTGGTGTTGGCACTTCCAATGGATGGCATCGGCGTTGTGGATGGGAGGAGGGACTCGGTTCCGGAGTGTGGGAGTTTATGACTCCTCGACGGCAAAACAATGACGCGCCGCATTTAGAAGCCAAAGTCAAAGCTGAATCTAAAACTGATGCCATCGTCGTCGTCGTCGTCGTCGTCGTCGTCGTCGTCATCGTCGTTGTCTTCATCGTCGTCTTCATCGTCGTTGCCTTCATCTTCATCGTCGTCGCCATCGTCATCGTCGTCGTCATCGTCAACGCTATCGTTGGTCGTGGCTCTCGTCGCAACGGCTGCTCCTTCTGCCCAGGCAGAGGATGTCGTTGACTTTTCAAGTCGCATTAGGCGGCTCTCTAGAAGGGGGATAAGCGGGTAGAGGGGGCTGTACGAGAAGCGGCTCGGAATGATTGGAACGAGGTGCACATAAAAATACATGTAAGAGGCTTTCAGCTTATTGTTTGGCACCGTCTCCGACGCGTTTTATGATTACACCTTCAACTCAGTCTTCAACCCAGCCACCGAAGTCAAGTTACCCAGCCACCCACTTATCTCCCTCCCACATAGAGAGAGAGTGGGAGAGAGAGGGGGGGCCCATCGGCTTAATTTTATTGATATTACGCGTACTTATCGCAGACCAGGACGACAACATGTTCCCATCATCCATGGCATCCCCCATCCATCGAGAACCCCTGGACCACACCTCAGCATCCCATCGGCATCCCTAAGCAATCCACCAAATACTCCACGCCCACATGGCGCGCACTTCTTGCACCTTGTAGCAGCCTATTAATTTTTATGCGAGTGGCGATTTTTATAAACAGCCGCGCGAAGCCGGGGCCCAAGTTGATCAACTTTAATGGACATATCTGGCGGCTACAATCCAATTACTGCCCATAATCAACCAGACACGTGCTTGTCTTTTACGAGCCCGGAACCAGGAGGAACCAGGAGGTGCCTCGATAACGCGAAGCACTTGTGCGCCTGCCTGGCAGCTGCTGGGAAGCGCAGCAAATGTGCACTTCGAATTTTAAGTCGGCAAATTTGATTGGAATTGGATTCGAATTTCAGGTGTACAGCGCCTCAAGTATTCATGTTTATGGCACACACTCGCGTTTATTTACAGTCCATTTATTTATTCATAAATATTACTCTCCCTCTCTCCACGGTAGGGGCTTCCCGCTCTTTTAATTAAAAGGATAAAACGGAGGAAAGCTGAAGGATTAAGCCAAAACTTGAGCCGCCCATGACGTTTCTTACGCCGCCTGCACTGTAAAAATATTCTACTAAAATTGAATTACAAATAAAGTTAACTTTTCTGTTAATTTATGTATAATATATATAAAATATAGAAATAATCTTAATATTAATAAATTGGATTAAAAGTCTAATAAATAAAATGATCAAAAAAATAAAGACTTTTGGTTCTTTACCTGCGATATTCAAGTAAAACTGCATATATTCTATGAACTGACAGCCCGCTGCACTTTGAAATCCACCGCTCAAAAAGTTTCACTAAAAGTATGCAACACTTTTTTGGCGCACCCAATGCACCCACCATCTGCCGATTCTGTTCGCCTAGTACCTCAAATCCGGCAGCAGTCAATTTTTGCCTATGGTTTTAAAATGAACATCGAAGAAGAAGAAGCATCCATCTACTTAGAGCCTGCCGATCTGTTTCGCTTCTAATTTCCATCCCTTCGCTTGTTTTGGATATTTGAAAAAAATTAAAATTAAAAAAATATTTGTATTTTTTAAATTTTTTAAAAAAATATTTAAAATGATCCAAAATCAATTTTTTAAGCTGCTTTGCCTCTGCATTTCTTAGGAAACTATTTTTTATTTCACCAAAATAGGGGATTACTCGGCCGCGACATGGGCATGCGAGGTCTGAGTGCATGTGTTAAGCGGATAATAAATTATATTTTAAATATTTGTCTTAAATCACCAGGACAACAGGATTGGCAAGTCAAAGCCGACGTGGTTACTTGAATAAATCTCAGTCGATCCCTGGACCACAGGTGTCAGGCAAATATAACGTTTGACAGGCAGCAGAATGTCGATAACATTAAGTTAATATGATAGACCGTCTGTCTTGCTTTAAGGACCTCCACTTCGTCCATCAATAAAGTCAGTGTTACTGCTGTTCCTTTGCCTTAAGGTGCACTTCTCTAGCCAAGTTACTCTCTGGTGCAGGACGATAATTGACTTAGATCAGTGGGCGCAGGAAGAGAGATAAACGTCCATAGAAATTTACCGTTATGTAAATCAATTTCATGAGGGTTGACTTTTGGATGTCCTTCACTCACAGAGGGGAGTATTTAGTAAATAAAATGGATAATTTGACAATTGAGGATAGTTTCATATGTACACAGGATACTATTTAAACAGAAGGATCTTCTGTTGGGTTGATTTGGACAACAATAGCAGAAAATCATGTGTGCTGTGTGTGTGTACTGTGTGTATTGTGTGTGTGTGTGTGTGTGTGTGTGTGATTGCTGTTGTTGCTTGTGGGCAATAAAAGTGTTACAACTTAATTAATTAAGTGCAAATGATAAAAATGACCAAACGGCACGAACCACTCCGCCGAGCGACACGGAGAAAAAAGCAACAACAAATACACCGTTAGTAGTTACAACAACAATTACAACAACATTAAAGCAACAACTGCAACAAACAAGACCAAAAAAATAAAACTAATTAAGTTTTATGTGCAATTTTCGTGGCTGGAAACTTTTGCCTCTGAATTTGTGGCAAATGTGACGCTTTGCGTGTCCCAACAACATTTAATTATTGTTGTTGTTGTTGTTGTTGTTGCTGTTGTTGTTGTTGTTGTTGTTGCTGTTATTGTTGTTCTTGCCAGTGGTTGTGCGGCAAATCTGTGCGCTGACATTTGCGGCGATTAATGAACGCTGGCCACGCAGAATGTCTTTAATTTGCGACCATTAAGCAGCAAATGGTCGAAGGAGGAGCAACAACAAAAACTGTTGCCTACTTATGTGGGCTGCGGGCCAAAATTAGTTGCCATGGCCAAAAGGCCAATAGGCCAAAGGGACACTGGATGTAGTTTGCTCACCAGATAGTATATAACAAAAAGCAGACAGTGAGAAGTGGACACCACTCTGCGTGGATGGTGGACAGTGGTCATTAGACAGTGGACAGTGGACAGTGGACAGTGGACGGTGGACGGGGGACAAAGGACAGCACATGTGTCGCTGTCGCTTGTTAACATGCATTTGGCGCGTGGGCAAAATAAATCAAGGCAAATGGACCAACGCCCACAATCACGCAATGCAGACTCTTCCCCCTCTCCCTTTCCCTGATGAAACTGCAACTGCAACTGCAACTGCCACTTCCCACTGCCACTTCCCACTTCCCACTGCCACTGCCACAGCCACAGCCGCTATAACGAAATCAAAATGCTGTGATATATACAGAATTTGGAGCTGCTGCAAAACATTTGTAAAATTTGCGAAACAAACTGCAGCATCTTCCTTTGGCCTTGCCCCACCCCCACCACCACCCCCACCCCCACCACCACCCCCACCCTAGCAGCCCTTCCTTCCACACATCGAGTCCTGCCACCCACTTGCCACACGCCATTTCAGCTGATTACACGTAAATTTTGTTCAATACTCGCAACATGTGAGGGGCGCCCCAGCCAGAAGCAACAACAACCACAGAGCATGCAACACACCGCAGGCGATGCATCAACTCCGGCACCTCTGTGGCTGCCACTGGGAATTTTCTTGAAAAATATTTGTCCTACGCATCGCAGCTAGACGACAAAAGTGTCGGATTTAAATATATATATTTTGTATCCTGCCATCTTCAAGCTACGCATCTGCACCAGTTGCAGTTCCTGCCCCTCCTCCCGGCCAATAAGGGGGAGTATTTAAAGAGCCCCCAGTCTGAGGTTTATTTGGAAAATTGGGAAAACAATTTTCCATCGATTCAAGAGTTTCCTCAGTGTTTCTGTCACTTCTCGCTTTAAAAGATACTTTCCTCAGGCGAAGGATACATTTGTTTATGGTGCCTTGAAAATATAAATTTGGGACTCGAGGCTGAAACTTTTTGGTACAGATGAGTTTGAAAAAACAAGGATAAACTCGGCATCTTAAGGATATTTTTGAAAATTAATAGATGGAAGATGGGGAGACTTAAGAAAGGAAATACAATATTATATATATCTATAGATATCTGTATATATCCTATACATATTATCCTTTGGGGAGCTGCGCACTGAATGCAAGGATATGAGTGTATCTGGAAGATCCTGGCATTCCTCTAGCTGGCCAAATAGTTGCAGTTTGTCTGGTGTGTGGCTTGCGTAAATACTTAAGAGTATATATCGTGTGTGTGTGTGGGTGTGTGCGTCCGTGTGTGTGTGTGTTTAATGCATTCGTATGTATTGGGGTTGTGTACATCTTGAGCGTCGAAACTTTTAACTTTAGTACACAACTTACCTCAACTTTTACTGTTGCAGAAATTTGTCAACTTTGGGCTCGTCGCAGTCGTCCTGTTCGCTTGCTCGCTGTCCGCCTGTCCGTCGTTGGCCGTCGTCCTGCATTTGATTCTGCCCCTTATATCCGCACTGCCTCAAGTAGTTCACTTACCAACTCGACTATGTGGCAAAACTTTTGCAGTTGCAGTTGCAACAAAGTTGCCCCGTAATTGATGCACTCAAAGGTGGCATGCAAAAAGAATGGAGGAGAAACTTTGCTGTCCAGGACGAGTCGCACTCCTTGCAGGTGATAAATTTTGAAAAGGTATTTTAATTGATTTCGAGCGATCAAATTAAAGTGGCAGCCAACAAGCAATCACCGGAACATTAACACCCAACAAGTGCCGCCAACGTGCGGCATTTAAGGGACTATCCAATTTGTTGCATACAACAAAACTTGATGCATGTCCCACAATGCCGAATCCTGCAACATGTGAGCTCCGAGTTGTAATTAAAAATTTAGTCATTTGGCGGGCAGAGATGACGTTGCCTCCGAAGGGAGAAGAGCTGAGAAGAAGGGAGAAAACTAAGGAGAGGAGGGAGGGGGGGGGAGGGGGTTCGAAGGCTCAATGATTGTGTTGCGGCAATTGCTGAAGCGAAAAAACAGTAACACGGACACACACACACACACACACACACACACACACACACACACACACACACACACACACACACACACACCTCTCACAGACGCGTGTTACAAAGGTTGCAACTCAAATAGAAAACGACAAATGCAAAGAGAATTGACTGAGGGGTGAGGGGTGAGGGGAAGGGGTGGGGCTAGGCTGCCGGAGGCATGAATAAATTTCCAAGCAGTTGAAATGTTGAACCGAGCGAGTTTTGTTTTGTTTTGGCGCCTCAGCTTATGCAACACAAAATGATCAGGACAAGAAAACAGGAACAGGAACAGCCAAAAGGAGCACCCAAGAGGGAAGTACTAGCAACAGTTCCAGAACTTCCCCCTCTCCCCCTCTACCCCTTGCATCTATGTACATCTCTCCTTCCCCTCCTCACTCTCATCCTTCCCTTATCATCTCGTTCCCCCAACCCCCAACCCCCCGGCAGCATCCACGTTTCGCTCCCTGCATGCGGTCTGCGGTGGCATTTTACTTGCTGCATAGTTCGGCATAGAAACGAACGACTTGCCTTAGATAGGATTCTTTGGTTCGAGGACTATGTTTGGGTTTAGGTTTTGGGTTGAGTCTGTGCCACAACTTGCGCTACAAAACCCACAAAAATAAAACAAGGCTCAACGACACAGACGACGACGACGACAACGGCAAAGTATGGCAACAATGCATAACTTCTTCCAGCTACGAACTTTCCCCCCTTCGTCCTGCGTCCTCTGCCCCGACTCTCAGGGCTTTCGACTTCTTTCACACTTCTCTTCACTCACACTTTATATATTTTTGTGTGTGAGTATGCGAAAAATTAGAACCGCAAATCATTTTGAAAACAATGCATATGCCATGTCATATATGAGGCTGGCAAATGGCTAAGGACTCGCCGTCATCCTCCTGCCAGTCCTCCTAACGTTCCGACCACCAAAATATTCAAAGCAACTGCAATTTTAAATGGACTCCATCTCCCTCGCCCTCCCAACGAGTGTCTGCCCTTCTTTCTCTTTCTCAGTCTCTTTCTCTATCTCTTTTTCTTTCTCTTTCTCCTTCTCTTTCTCCACATCCTCCGTTTGTCCTTCCACTTTGGAGTTTAATATTTGAAACTGTCATTCGGAATGTTAAACTTTGTCATCTCCCTTGTTTATTTCTCCAACTGCAATTATCTCGCCCTTTCCAGGCTCCTATTTGGATATCCTGCCTCTTCCTGCTCTTTTCTTTTTTTACTTCTTTATTTATTATTTTTTTAAGCTTCTAGCTGAATTCTTCACAATTCGTCCAGGACGATAGATTCTAATTTATATTATGTACTTTCTGGCCTCTACCTTCTACCTTTGATTATTTTCCTTGCCCTTCCTCTATTATCCTTATTCACATGTCCCTCTTTTCACAACATTTTCCCATAGTTTCATAGTGTCCTTAAATATAAAATCTCGTATGCTCGTCACATCTCCCTTAGTTGCCAGCTTACTACTAATAATATCCTGGACTGGTCAACTATATTATTTAGCTTGTATGAGACCCAAAGGATCAGCTGTCCTTTCTTTAAATAGATTCATATCTGTTAGAGGCTTGAGTCTTTTAATCCAACATAATTAAGGCTTCTGTAGTTTCAATCTTATCTTTAAGGTTAACAAGGATGTTTCAATCCTTTATTCTAAAGTCGCAAGTCAATAATCACTTGGGCTGCTCCCCACCTCGAGGTTCCTCAAAGCTCGCCCTCTCCACGTGTCACTGACTTTCGCATTCAGCGTGTCTGCTGGTAATTCTCTCAACATTAAACCTAAGTAACATTCAGCAGGAATTTTACGCTCCTTCATTCCGTTCCCCGCCTCACCCTTCTCCCTTCTCCCTTCTCCTCTCTCCACTCTCCGTTCTTCAATTCCCCGTGTTATGTACAAATATGGCACATACATATGTAAATGTCGGCTCAGTGACATGCACACCGCCACCCTCCTCATCTCACACCTCAAGGCTCACAGCTCACAGCTCACAGCTCACAGCTCACAGCTCACGGCTCTCACCTCTCAGACATGGCCCCTCCCCCGCATTACACGCTCGCAGCCCGCCCACCCGCGCCACCCTCTGCTCCGGCCTGCAATTTAATATTCATTTTGAAAAGGCCCATTTACATTTGCGCTTTTGTGGCACCTTTGCGTGTACTTCAACCTTTTCTGCATTTTTTTATTTCGTTTCAGTATTATTCTTTTTTCCACTCCTCCTCCCTCCACCCACCCCTTTCTTCCCTCCTGCCTGCTCTCTGAATGCCATAGTAGAGGGCCCGACAACGGGCAACCAGCAACCGGCAACCAGCAACCGGCAACCGGCAGCTAGCAACCGACAGTCGACAGTCGACAACCGCCAGTCGACAGTCGACAACCGACAGCCGACAGTCGAGAGTCCACAGCCGACAGCCGACAGCCGACAGCCGACAAACGTATGCGTAATCTAAGCAAAGCCGCTTACTTTTGTTTAACTTAATTCAACCGCAAGGCAGAGCCAAGTGCTTTCAATGGATGCACTTCACGGCAGGAGTCCGATGGAATGCATGAATGGCGTATACTTAATGTTCAGCCTCGCCTCGCCCACCCTTGCCCATTCACCCGCAGGGCCATCACTTGGCGCCCAAAATTATGCGGCAATTGATTTATGAACACAATGACGTGGATGTCGGGACCCGAATGAATGCAATCGTCAAAGCCTTTGATACAACCGCCC
Source organism: Zaprionus lineosus (assembly GCA_035044505.1). Lineage (NCBI taxonomy): Eukaryota > Metazoa > Arthropoda > Insecta > Diptera > Drosophilidae > Zaprionus > Zaprionus lineosus. Next base: position 519,645 of record JAWNNX010000691.1, on the reverse strand, counting down.
ACTGATGTGCCATAAACAGATGTGTTCATGTCCACGTGCACCGTCGCGCTCGCACACCCACACACACACACACACACATACACACATGAACACATACACATCCATTCTCCTGTTCATGTTCAAATACTCATTCCCAGTAATGTCTCTGCCTGTCTGACTGTCCGCCTGTCCGATTGTCCGCCTCTCCGACTGTCCGCCTGTCTGACTGTCCGACTGTCCGACTTTCCGATTGTCCGACTTGCCGATTGTCCGAGTGTGCGACCAACTGCTGTTCGCAGTTTGCAATAGGCGCCAACATCAATTCATCAACTCTCTTTAGCTCTTGCAGCCCAGCCCAGCCCAGACCACCCCGCCCCGACCTCCACACCACGCCTCACGCCCACTACGCCGCCCACAGCTGAACATGTGCAGCGCCCGCTGCACCTTCTGGTTGCACTTGGCTCTCATTTCAATAGCACTCGTTCAGCAGCGCCGGTGGTGTAGTGGCCAGCATGGTTGTATCCCAAGCAGCAGATCCGGGTTCGATTCCCGGCCGGCGCAAAGCCTGTGTAAGGGCTTCAATATGAAGCAAGGACACACTGTTATTTTTGCGACAATCCTTGAAGCCTTGTCCGCACGGCATTTTTCTTGTTTTTCCTTACAGGAAAAGAATTTCTGAATGTCATATTTTTAACTTTGACGAGAGTGGAGGGAGGAAGGATCCTACTTAATTATTTTCCAATAATTACCACTTGCATTTTAAGGATATTTTTCAAAATTCAAGCAATTAGTCCTTGTTTAAAAAAAAAAAAAGGAAAAATATAAAAAATTAAATTCTTGGCAAGGACAAAGAATAAAATAAAATGCACCTAAGGCTCGAAATATAAAATGACACTGAGTCATAAGCTTTATCCTGTTCCTGAGGCCTCGCCGAACTTAGGTGTTTGTCCTGGCTTAAGAAATATGCAATACTTTTTGAGCCGCCCTCGCTCATACTTAATGAATTAAATAGAGAATTACGCCCAACCACATGAGGTACCTCAAATTCAGAGTCCCGAATGCGAATGCGGATTTTGTCCTGAAAAGGAAGCTTAGCGGTGGAAGGAGGAAAAGGAGGGGCAGCGCGAAGGAAGGGCTTGGGGCATTTATGGGCCATTCAATGGGGTAAACAAAGCGGTAACTTTGACCGCGGTGACCGTGGGTCACCGTCTGTAACATGCGGAAACTGGCAGGAAAAAGGACACACACACACACACACACACACACACACACGCGTCCACGTGTTGCATAGGTAAATGCCGCGGCCTGGGAACTAATGCGAATGAACCCTCAACCCAATCCCAATTGAAAGGCCACCGAGAGCATTTGAAAAGAGAAGCTTTCAAGGACTTTTGGTTGTTTTTGTTTAACGTTCACATTTATTTCGTCCTCGCTTGAAAAACCCTTCAGCGGGTACCCCACAGCAAGAGGTGGGCTCAAAGGACTGCACTGGCAGCCAAATCAAAGTCCTCACTGGCGCCTTCCACCCGAAGAGTCGGGGTCAGGATCGGAATTGATTGATCTCGCGCCTAAGACGGAGCTCGTAGGTGCGCGCACAGAGGCGATACGAGTCCAGGAATCTGTCCATGCACATGTTGATGCAGTTCCGCTCCGCATCGGACAGATGGTCGCGGGGCTTAAGGACGCACTTCTTGAAGCACTTGCAGGTAACATTTGTGAGCAGCTCCTGTGCGTTGACCAAGGCAATTTCCTGCCTCACTTTCTTCATGAACTCCATTTTCTGCATATCCTTTTCGGGTTCCATTTCTCCTTCCTCTACTAATTTTGTTGGTCCTACCCGGATATATATATATTATAAATATATTGACAAAAATTTTAATGTGTACTCTGCTCAAATCTCGAAACATTTGTTTACTTTACGTGCTCCTTCGGGGCAAAGGAATGAAGTGGATTAAGGAATCATCGCAATGGCATCCGGACTAACCGCATTGCCCCCCCTCCCCCCTCGACCGCACTTCGAGCCCCGGGAGCCAACTCCCGGCTGCCATCGGCCGATGCTCGGTGCCATCGAGTGCATTCGCTGGCCGAAGGACACACTCGCTGAAGCACGTGCAATTCACTAGGCAGCTCCTGCACAGTCATCGCTATCCTGTGCGTCCGGCAAGGATCCCCGCTTCCCATGTCCCAACATTACATCAGGTTTTGAGGCTTATTTTTTTCAGAAAGATAATAAAGTTATAGCAGCCACTGTAATCGATATCGATAACAACCAAGGATAACGATTGAATTTCGATACATTTGGCTGAAGCCGAGAAAATGCGATCAATAAAAGTTGCCGACTCGAGATTTCATATATATCCGGACATCAAAGGGAAAGCAAGGCAAATGGTACACTTTTCTTGGAACCAAATCACAGGTCCTTAAAGGCATGCCAGGACCTACCATTAACCATGTCCAATTAGTGCGAATGGACAGTTGAGTAATGGAAGTCGGTTACCTCTAAGTGTGTGTGTGTGTGTGTGCATATGTATGCGTGTGTTGAGCACCGAACTCATAGCCGATGACAACGTTACACACACACACACACACACGCACACACACGCATGTACACAAATACAGCTGGTCGTAATGCGTGCCCTGGTATCTGCTTTTGCTGTTATCCTGCCGCCCGGTGGCTTCCCTTCTAGCCCATTACCTTGAAACACCCCTCCCCCGGTGACATAGCCGCTGGCCTCTGTGCGTCTCAACTGCTCACTACATATGTCCGGGCGGCTTTGAGCAGTTAAACCGCTTACCGAAATGCGACTGAATACGAGTCCTGGTCGAGATTTGCTTAACGCTTTAATGCGACGCCTACGGCTGGAGGTCGGAGCCCGAATTGCAGTTAGCCGGAAAACGCGTTCTGTCACGTTTTATATTGATATTTAAAAAAGGCAACGGCAACAATACCAACAACATGCCATAACCAACAACCAACAACCAACAGCCAACAGCCAACAAGCAACAACCAACAACTAACAACTAACAACAAATGTCTGAACAAATTTGTGCGCATTTCCCATTTGCCAGCGCCGCGGCGTTCGTCTCGTACGTGCCGCATCGAGGAGCTGCAGAGGTGGCACGAAGTTGCACAACTTGGGATCAAGCAGGTGGCGGATGGAGGATGGAGGATGGCGTATGGCGTATGGCGTATGGCGCATGGAGGAGGGTGAATGGTGAGTGGCGGATACAGACGGCCACGTAGCAATGGAAGCGGCAGAGCCAAACGCCATAGCCAGTGACACGGCACGGAAATTGCAATTGAGTGCAAATTGCCGAAGCTGGAGCTGAAGCTGGAGCTGAAGCTGGAGCTGGAACTGGAGCTGGAGCTGGAGCTGGAGTTGCAGCTAAGGCTAGAGCTGAGGCTGGAGCAGAAACTGGAGCTATAGCTGAAGTTGGAAATCGGAGAGGCAATATAAAGAAGCCACCAGCAGCCTTAGTGGATCAACTGATACATGGGAGTCATTGTCTTACCTGGCCGAGTGGCCAATCCGGCGAATGCCGCCTAAATATTTCATAGGCTGCAGCTCGTTATTCGCTCGGCAAATAAATAAATCCGGCAGGGATTTCCGTGCTTGGGACTGGCTTCAACTGAAGTTCCACCGGAATATTGCTATGTGTCCTTCAGGGGGTCGGCTTTAAGGTGGCCGCAATCTTTAAGGGCGATAACAGTTGCCCGCTGACAGCTAACGGATTTGGCTTTGACTTCGATCCGGACATAAAAGGTAAACAATTGCTTCGACCTCCTTTCTTCTCTTGTCCCAATGCCTTCACCCGCGCCCAGACGCACGCACACACACACAGACACACACAGACACACATACTATACAACAATCGGTAGACTTTACGTATTGTCACATCTCGTACAGGGTTACAATCCCGTCTCCGGGCACCAATCTCCCATCTCGCAGCTCCCATCTCCCGGCTCCCATCTCCCGGCTCCCATCTCCCGGCTCCCATCTCCCGGCTCCCATCTCCCGGCTCCACTTGCGTTCCTTTTGTTTGCTCCTTCGCCGTAAACGTCGATTGTCACGTTCGAGCGGGACTTTAATCGTTCCAAAAGCGCTTCAAACGTATCTTTAATTTCAGCCAAGTGAAGGAAACCAAAACCAACAGGAATATTTAAAAACAGGTCAAGCTTTCCATAAATAATGAACCGCAGTATCTGAAATACGTTCCGGGCTCCGCTCGGCCCGGACTTTAATTTTAATTTTTATTGCCTTAAATTCGATTCCTCGAAAGCTTAACCCCATTTATCCGCATGAGAATGGAATTAAAACTCCCTCAGTGAATATCCGTAAGATATTCCGATATACCAAGTTCTACCATTAACACCCAACCCCGTAAAAAGTTATAAATTAATAAATGCAATTAATTAAATAATTAAATAAATTTTATAATTACTCTTCTTGTCAGGGATTGGAAATATAAGCAAAGAAAAAAAAAGAAATATAAAAAATAAATAATAATGAAATAAATAAAATAATAATATAATAATATATGTACATATATAGAAGCTAACACCCGGCTACTACCTCTCCCTCTGCACGCACCTCTCTCTGTCAAGCGGATAGCATAAAATCTAAAAGTATTCCACCTGCATTAAATGGGGTCATCATGGGGTCAGGTCAACGCCTTGGTCCAACGGAACGCGAGTTTACCGCGGATGCTTCTTGGCCAGACCGCTGCGGTGTCACATCGCGTGATGCAGCGATGCAGCGATGCATCGGGTCTGATGACTCATGCAGCGCCAACCCCCGACGATTAGAATGACGACTAACGGCGCGCATCCTCAGTAATACAAGAATCACTTCCTGGGTGGCCGGCAGACTTTAACTATATATATATATATATATAAATATATATATGTCGGATTAACATTAGTTAAATGTTCCATTACAACTTTATTATTTCCCTTTAATAAACACAGTCAGTTCTGTTCGCTCTCTTGACGCTTCACTTGCCACTTTTTCAGTGCTCGATCGCCATTCTTTCTGCATAAGACTAGCAAAACTATTGGCATCCCTTTCTAACTAATATCAGTCAGCGTCCTACGACCTACGCCATGCTCAGTAACAGAGTGCGTCCCTCTTTTCCTGCACTTCTGCTACAAAGTGATAGATTTGCCGCCTGCCGTGTTGTTTCCTTCTAATAACACTCGCCTACAAGGTACAAAGTACGCCTACACTCGCCTAGTAAAGTATGTGCATATGTATATATCAAGTCACATATGTGCATCAGAGTGTATATTTAGAGACTCACGCAGCAAGCAGCTATTCCGAGGCAATGCTTTAACAACTGCAAGCAGTTGCTTGTTGTAGTTGCCGAAGCGATGCAACTGATAAGCTGAAAAGCACACACTAAATCAACTGTATGTGTCCCGCAATATTGGTGTTCTCTCTCTTTCTAACCCAATGCATTTCTTGCCTAACACGTCACGTGCTTTTGGCATTGACAGTGCATGCATGTGTGTATGTGGGTATGCATGTATGCGTATGTGCATGTATGCATATAAAGCCATAAAAAGTAGAAAGCAACACAAAAAAAAACAGACACAAATTTGCAACCTGCACGGGCCGAAAGCTCCAGAAGGTGGCTTAGTATTTGCATTGTGAGGTTTCAAATGATTTTATGACTTTATTGGAAATTTCGATTAAATTCATTCACAATTTAATTATGTCAAGCAATCGAATTCATTTGAATTTATATTGTGAAGCAATTTATTACTTTGAATTGGAATTTTTAGTCAATTATATGTAATTAAAGGAGATATATATTGATTGTTATTTAAAATATATATTATACTATTATATATTAATAACTTATACATAAAATAAAATAGATAATAAAATATTATGGTATATAATATAAATATAAATTATTTCCTCTTAATAGCAACCTTTTTTATTCAGAGCTCCCGTTCTGAGGTTGTCAGAAATATTCAGATTATTTCCAAATTTCAAATGAGAGCTGTAAAGAACATGTAAATTCTCCAAAAAATTTTATTCTTGTTTAAATTATTAAAAGTTTTAAATAAATAAAATGTCAAAAGTCATGTCAAATAAATCCGCGAAGGTCAGGGGCCCGACACTGGCTGGTCGCAACCCAAGGAGCAAGACTGTCGCTAAAGATATAAAAGGAGAGGCCGATGATATCTTTCCCGGACGTAACTTAACACGAGTGATCCGTGTCTTCCCCCTGGAACTGCAGAAGCAAAATGTGAAGCCTCAGCTGCTTAGGCGCGGATCAGAAAAAATAGTAAATTCCTTGTTTGGGATCGAGGACAAGGACAAAGTTATGCTTCTCTTTACACCTGAAGACTCCCAGAATGTGTCCGAGTCGCAGACGAAGGCTTATCTCCTCCATGGCTACTCCATGAGGACGCAGCGGCATTTGGGAGTAGCCACGATAACCTCGGCCGAGCGAGAGTTCTTCGTAGGGACGTACAGGCCCTACGACAATGTAGTCGTATTTTGCTCCGACTGTGTCGACCTGGACGATGCCTACACGAGTGCCCAGGTCAGGGGACTTATCTTCGATGTGCTGCAGCACAACTCGATCAAATCTGTCAGCTCCTTGTACAAGGGCAAACAAATAATCCTCCAGAGTCGACCCGATTGCGTGGTCTCGATTGCAAAGATCTCAAATACCGCTGTGAGCAGTGGGTCAAATGTTACTGACCGATCCTCTGGTGGCGTTCAGTCAGTGTCGCCCAGGATTGTCTGGGATCTTTCCCAAATCATCCTTCAACCCAGCGACTCACAGGACATGATCTTAAATTCTCAACAGCAAAAGCTCTCCCAGTCTTCATGCACCCGTCGATCCGGCGATGCAGTCTCCCGAGCTAAAGGACGTAGGCGTACCTTCAGGGACGAAATGCAATCACAAAATTTTAGGAAACTGAAAGAGCAGGAACGAAACCTGAGGCGGGAGAAAATGTGGAACAACTTTGTGACCGTCGTGAACACCTCAAAGTGGCGACCAATCGTTTAACGCACACAAAGAAGTCTCGCATATCGTAACGAATATCGTAAAAAGGATAATTGTAATTTCCAGAAATTTCGCTATAATTGGGAAAGTTTTTAAACAATATCGATAAGTTATCGAAAGCCGGATTATGAGGTCGTAGGAAAAGAGGAAATTCGAAGAGCTGTGCATTGAAGTAGAGCAGATTTATCGATAAGACTTATCGATGGTGACCAATCGATAAGTTAAAAAGGAACAATGAAAAAATTTTTGCCAAATTTAATGTCTTTTCGAGTTTTAAGCACATTTGACTTTTTAGGATACATTTTTCAAAACTTGAAATCCTTCGATTTTACTTAATGGGAAATGCACCTAAGTACTTTCCAGGATCTAGTGCTTCCTGGCAAGGCTTCAAATATTCAAAGGATAAGACTGGACCTATCAAGTGCATTTTATAAATCTAAATTCAGTTCATTTGTGTCCTTATACGTACACAGATGTGAAAAAGTGTCGGTGTGTGTGTATGTGTGTGTGTGTGTGTGTGTGTGTGCTTGTTTATTTATACAATGGGCTGGGTGATGCCTCGCTTTGATTTGATGCTGCAAAACTGACCAAATGCACACATTAAGTTCGTTGATTAAAATCAGCAAAAATCCAGAAAAACGGGGCGCAAGGCGGTTGTTGGGCGTGGCTGGTGGGAGCAGCTTTAAAGTAAGAGAAGGGGGGAAATGAATATGAGCTACGACAGAGTCGAACATATGAATGGAACGGCCAATGCAAGAGGGAGGGGGAGAGAAAAGAATGAGGAATGGGAATGTGGAATGAGGAACGAGGAACATGGATCGAGGAACGAGGAACGAGGAACGAGTAGAGGAGGAAAAGGACATTCATTCCATCGAACAGGCTTGGACACATGCAGAGCGTCGCGTATGCGGGCCTACAGATAAACACACCCATACACACACAGACACACACACACATGCGTAGCAGAGACAACCACACACAGGCAGGTAAATAGGCTGCACTTTAAAGCAAACAAACGACAGAAACAACGCATTACGAACAGCACCCATACACCCGTTCAACCGACCAACCATCCAACCACCCACCCACCCACCTCCTCACCCGTTCAGCCGTTGTCCTGCTGTCCTGCTGTCCTGTGCTCCCGCTCAACCACACAACGTCGAACCCAAGCTTAAAGTGTGTCCAAAAACCCAACAGGCATTGGCAGGCAGACCACCAAAAATGCTGTACATCTCGGTCAATGCGTGTGCTTGTGTGTCTGTGTGTGTCTGTGTGTGTGTGGACAAGTGTGTGTTTTTGTATAGAGCCGTGCATCTGTATGTTTTCCGGATGTTGGAGTGCCTGTAAATGTCATGGGCAGGCGCACATAGAAAAATATTTTAATAACTCCTCGTACTCCATTTGCCTCGACCAAATGTTTTCATTAGCCAACAAAAAGCGCAGCGTCAGTTGCGGCGGCCGACAAGCTACGACAGTTAAGTTAAACAGGCGGCCCCCTGAGTGTGTGGAAGGGAGATGGACAGATCGGCTATGGGCCGAGTGGCGGAGCGGGACAGCGAGCCCCTCCTAGGAGAGAGGCACAGGATGAAGAGAGGACGGAATAATAACAATCGATTGTATGCAGAAAGTGTTTTGTGGCTGAATCTGTGAGAGGATGTATATATCCTTATGAGAGGATGTATATACCCTGCACACTTGAGCAGTCCAAAGTGTGAATTAGTTTACCTACACACACACACACACACACACACACACACACACACACATGTTTATTTATTAAAAATGATCCTTTGGAAGTTCAGTGGAATTTTTGGTGTCTGATAATAAATACCAGACACTAATTATTTTTACTGATCCTTTGAGTTCGAGCTCCTTTAGCAAATTGAGATCCTCGCTCTGCTATTGATGAGTCATCACATCGTTTAAATTATTCATATTAATTTGCCTGCAATTGGAAGGCTCCTCTGCCCGTTTGCGTGGTGCTTGGCGCCCCCTTCTTGCGCACCCCATTCCATCGCTGGGAGCACTCCCTCCCTTCAGCTGCCCCATGGCAACCATCCTGCGCATCATCATGGCCATCGTCTAACATAAGAGTCAAGCCAAACAACATTGTTATTATTTTTGAAAGCGATTTTCGCGTGCTCCACGCAGCTGCGCTCGTTAAAAGCACAAACAAATGGCAATGGGCGGCCGAAGGGACGGACGGAAGGACACAGGCCCAAAGCTGGACGCAAACTCGGACTCTGGCCTCGAATGCCTCATTGGTTTCTGCACTGGATTGGCATAGTTGGTTCGCTGCACACATGGACAGTCGTGGCCAGCGAATGGTCCGCGATGTAAGTCATTTATTGAAAATCCACTGCAATGGCCACGAGGAGGAAGAACGCTGGACGGTGGGAGGGGAGGCTGTCGATGTGGGGGATGCTGGGGCGGTGGGTGTTGGGTGTTGGAGCAGCATGTGAATGTGGGCTGTGGCCATATGAATGACCCAATCGGATGGTTAAGGGATAAGCAGCGACAGCGGCAGCGGCAGCGGCTGCCGCCCAAGTATGACAAACAATAGCCAAATGGGCTTTTCCTCTGCTCACTCTACCTTTATCCGTGCCCCTTCTGATCCTTCTTCTGCTACTTCTCCATATCCGCCCTTACTTCGCCTTCTCCTTTTCCACACGACCCGTAAACAACAAACAACAAACAACAAACAACAACAACAATTTTTCAATATGTTCAACCGAAATGACCAAAAGAGTTGGCGGAAAATATGAGGGTACATCGAGTGAGTGCCTTTTTGTAAGTGTGTGTGTGTGTGTGTGCGTGTGTGTGTCAGAGCTGGTTGGTTGTGAATCATACAAGGTTTCCCTTAGTATTTGTTATTGTTGTTCTCGTTATTGTTTTTATTATTGCGGACTGTGCGTTCGCCGTGTTGACCATGGCCAACGACGTTGGCTGCTTTTCCTGTTGGCCAAGGCTAAGAACATTCGTTGGTCGATTGTCGCTGCCATTAACACAACAAAGGAACAACCACAACAACAACAACAACAACAACAACAACAAGTGGCCTCGTTGTTGCCCGCTCAGCAGCCCAACGTTTTTTCTATCCTTTCGCCCATGTTCCATTTTTCCAGCTGCCAGGACCTTTAAATAAAAATTGTCAGAAAATAAATTTTAATTTGTGACATTGCAACTGCAGACAACAACCACAATAACAGCAACAACTATAACAACAACAACAACAACAAATCGATTTAAATGGCCACAGTTGAGGACCTCAAGTTAAGGGCAGTGACCCAAACGGAGATGAGCGCCGGGGAGGGGGGAACGAAGTTTAATGGAAAAACGCTTGGGAATGGAAATGAAAATGAAAATGAAAATGGGATTGATGTCACTTTTCTATATGTGTGCACATTCGCACACTCGAACACTCGCACACACACACACACACACACACATGCACTGTGGGCTGTAACGATAACGATATTGTGACACATTTGAATATTGTCGCCAGACGAAGTGAGTGGCAATTGTTATTCGGTTATTCGATGTCCATTCGATTACTCGTCGTTTGGACTACCTTTTAACTGCCACTTCAATTGTCAGTTCTCGATTCTCGATTCTCAATTCTCGATTCTCGATTCTTAATTGTCGGTATTTTATTTTCAATACGTTTACTTTTTTCTGCCTCAACTCGGGCATTTGGATTTAAGGTCCTTTGGTTTTTGAAGTAACACTTGACGCACCCAAAGAGACATTAGACACTGGTGAATATTCGGTGTTTCTCATCGAAGTGACAATTAATGGTTTATCGATAAGAACTTAATATTTATCGATAATTTATGTTAAAGATTATTGTATACATATTTAAAAAAGGACAGCTTATGTTTAAATATACAAACCAGCTTTAAGTTGGTCGGCTGGTCTAAGTAATAAGCTTGGAACTTGTTGTCTTGAAGTAACTGCTACTTTTGGGTGTTACTTTCTTCTAGAAATCATTTATCAGTGCCAAAAATCACTGCCTACTGCCACCAGTCACGCCACCTCTGGTGTTACTCATCGGCGTCATTGTAACATTTTCAAGCCATCTTTAATTGAATACTACTTGCCCAAAGTGACTGCATTTAAGTTATCCTGTGACTAGCCACCGTTAAGTGTGATTATCACTTGTCACTGTTACTGGCAGCTGTTTCATTGCATCCTCACTTAGCGTCACTCTCTCCTTGCACATTCACGCTGGAATTTGTCTACTTTTCAGTAGTGTGAACGCATCTGCACAATACCAATAGAAACTGCAATATAATACCGGAATGTGATTCATATCCTTCATATCATATCCTGCAGACATGTCCTGATGTATGGCTTTTCAATCATTGCAAAAGCCTCGCAGATGCTTTCACTAAATGCACCCAAGGGTCAAATTTCCAGCTCCAATTGCTGCTTCTAATATTTTCTTGTATACCCAATACAAGCTTACACACACACTCCAGTGCACACTCTCACCCACACTCACACACACACACACACACACGCCCACGCACATACATAATAAACACATTGCATGCATAACTGCAGTTTGCATTTATGATGCACATTCATTCGCATGTAAATCAAATAAATTCACTATTATATTCCATTACGTGGAGCTTTGGGCTAGAGTGTGGGGGCGTGGCACTGGGTATGCCCATGGGATGGTAGTGGGAAAGGGGGTGCCGCACTTTACATTTTGCGTGCTAAACAGAAAGGCAAAAGTTAAAGCCACCGGAATGAAGCAGTCCAGGTCTTCGGGCTGAGTTTCGGGTCCTTGCCAACTGAGGAGTCAGCAAGTGTAGGAAAAAGCACATTAAACATAATCATGGCCACATAAATATCCAAGCAGCTCGTCCTGCCCAACATCCTAACTGCTCGTCCTGCTTCGGCAACTTTATTGATATTTGATTAAAGGCAAAGGCAACAGCCAAAGTTTGCATTGCAAACAACGTGCACTTCTGGCCAGGCAAATGTGCACAGAAGCACACCTACATCCACACCCAACACACACATATACATACACATACACATGTACATACATACACGCACAATCGCACGTGCAGCCAAGCACTCACATGTTCAACAAGAAGTTTGCACATTTCATGGCATTGATAAATCAATAGCAGTCCTTGCACCTCATTATAATCAATAAATAAGCCGATGTCAGGTGAAGTAGCATCTGAGAGAAAGAGACAGAGAGATGCGCCACAGAGGTAGAAAGGAACAAACTCCACTCGATTGTAAAAAGCGAATGATTGAGTAACTTATCACAATAACTGGAGCTCATGTGTTTAAAATATATCAAAGGACGAATTCAAAGAAAACAGAATTTGAAAAATGTTTATATCCTGGACAGCAGCACAATCTTAAGTTTACAAGCCCAAAAAAGAATGCTAAACATCTACAGGACTTCTATGGGCTACGTTATCACTGTTGCAATTATGAAAAGGACATTCAACTTGTGCAATTGCAGTTGAGAGAAGTTGTGATCCTTCCATCATTCGAACAACTATAACGATGCCAATAGAAGTCCTGTAAACGCGTAGCATACATTTCTGGGCTGAACAATTCAAATTTATTCGTTTTTCCAGGATTCTAAGATTCTTAATTTGTATCCTTCTTCAAAATACACTAAATTTCCATTATGGGAAAGCTTTTTTGATGTTGATTGGACTAAATTTTTAATTATTGCAACAGCGATAATTTGGCCAAAGGATGTCCAAATTCTATCAAAAAAACTTTCCCTTAATGGAATTTTACTGTATTTTCAAAACGAATACAAATTAGAAATCTCGGAATCCTGGAGAAACAAAAAATTTAAGTTTTCCAGCCCAGAAAAGTATGCTACACGTTTACAGGACTTCTATTTGGCCAAATTATCGCTGTTCGAATGATGGGAGGATCACAACTCCTCTCAACTGCATTTCCACTAGTTGAATGTCCTTTTCATCATTGAAACAGCGATAATTTGGCCAAATGAAGTCCAAATTCTATCAAAAAAGCTTTCCCTTAATGGAAATTTACTGTATTTTCAAAACGAATACAAATTAGAAATCTCAGAATCCTGGAGAAACAAAAAATTTAAGTTTTCCAGCCCAGAAAAGTATGCTACACGTTTACAGGACTTCTATTTGGCCAAATTATCGCTGTTCGATTGATGGGAGGATCACAACTCCTCTCAACTGCATTTCCACTAGTTGAATGTCCTTTTCATCATTGCAACAGCGATAATTTGGCCAAATGAAGTCCAAATTCTATCAAAAAAGCTTTCCCTTAATGGAAATTTACTGTATTTTCAAAACGAATACAAATTAGAAATCTCGGAATCCTGGAGAAACAAAAAATTTAAGTTTTCCAGCCCAGAAAAGTATGCTACACGTTTACAGGACTTCTATTTGGCCAAATTATCGCTGTTCGAATGATGGGAGGATCACAACTCCTCTCAACTGCATTTCCACTAGTTGAATGTCCTTTTCATCATTGCAACAGCGATGATTTGGCCAAATGAAGTCCAAATTCTATCAAAAAAGCTTTCCCTTAATGGAAATTTACTGTATTTTCAAAACGGATACAAATTAGAAATCTCAGAATCCTGGAGAAACAAAAAATTTAAGTTTTCCAGCCCAGAAAAGTATGCTACACGTTTACAGGACTTCTATTTGGCCAAATTATCGCTGTTCGAATGATGGGAGGATCACAACTCCTCTCAACTGCATTTCCACTAGTTGAATGTCCTTTTCATCATTGCAACAGCGATAATTTGGCCAAATGAAGTCCAAATTCTATCAAAAAAGCTTTCCCTTAATGGAAATTTACTGTATTTTCAAAACGGATACAAATTAGAAATCTCAGAATCCTGGAGAAACAAAAAATTTAAGTTTTCCAGCCCAGAAAAGTATGCTACACGTTTACAGGACTTCTATTTGGCCAAATTATCGCTGTTCGAATGATGGGAGGATCACAACTCCTCTCAACTGCATTTCCACTAGTTGAATGTCCTTTTCATCATTGCAACAGCGATAATTTGGCCAAATGAAGTCCAAATTCTATCAAAAAAGCTTTCCCTTAATGGAAATTTACTGTATTTTCAAAACGGATACAAATTAGAAATCTCAGAATCCTGGAGAAACAAAAAATTTAAGTTTTCCAGCCCAGAAAAGTATGCTACACGTTTACAGGACTTCTATTTGGCCAAATTATCGCTGTTCGAATGATGGGAGGATCACAACTCCTCTCAACTGCATTTCCACTAGTTGAATGTCCTTTTCATCATTGCAACAGCGATAATTTGGCCAAATGAAGTCCAAATTCTATCAAAAAAGCTTTCCCTTAATGGAAATTTACTGTATTTTCAAAACGGATACAAATTAGAAATCTCAGAATCCTGGAGAAACAAAAAATTTAAGTTTTCCAGCCCAGAAAAGTATGCTACACGTTTACAGGACTTCTATTTGGCCAAATTATCGCTGTTCGAATGATGGGAGGATCACAACTCCTCTCAACTGCATTTCCACTAGTTGAATGTCCTTTTCATCATTGCAACAGCGATGATTTGGCCAAATGAAGTCCAAATTCTATCAAAAAAGCTTTCCCTTAATGGAAATTTACTGTATTTTCAAAACGGATACAAATTAGAAATCTCAGAATCCTGGAGAAACAAAAAATTTAAGTTTTCCAGCCCAGAAAAGTATGCTACACGTTTACAGGACTTCTATTTGGCCAAATTATCGCTGTTCGAATGATGGGAGGATCACAACTCCTCTCAACTGCATTTCCACTAGTTGAATGTCCTTTTCATCATTGCAACAGCGATAATTTGGCCAAATGAAGTCCAAATTCTATCAAAAAAGCTTTCCCTTAATGGAAATTTACTGTATTTTCAAAACGGATACAAATTAGAAATCTCAGAATCCTGGAGAAACAAAAAATTTAAGTTTTCCAGCCCAGAAAAGTATGCTACACGTTTACAGGACTTCTATTTGGCCAAATTATCGCTGTTCGAATGATGGGAGGATCACAACTCCTCTCAACTGCATTTCCACTAGTTGAATGTCCTTTTCATCATTGCAACAGCGATGATTTGGCCAAATGAAGTCCAAATTCTATCAAAAAAGCTTTCCCTTAATGGAAATTTACTGTATTTTCAAAACGGATACAAATTAGAAATCTCAGAATCCTGGAGAAACAAAAAATTTAAGTTTTCCAGCCCAGAAAAGTATGCTACACGTTTACAGGACTTCTATTTGGCCAAATTATCGCTGTTCGAATGATGGGAGGATCACAACTCCTCTCAACTGCATTTCCACTAGTTGAATGTCCTTTTCATCATTGCAACAGCGATAATTTGGCCAAATGAAGTCCAAATTCTATCAAAAAAGCTTTCCCTTAATGGAAATTTACTGTATTTTCAAAACGGATACAAATTAGAAATCTCAGAATCCTGGAGAAACAAAAAATTTAAGTTTTCCAGCCCAGAAAAGTATGCTACACGTTTACAGGACTTCTATTTGGCCAAATTATCGCTGTTCGAATGATGGGAGGATCACAACTCCTCTCAACTGCATTTCCACTAGTTGAATGTCCTTTTCATCATTGCAACAGCGATAATTTGGCCAAATGAAGTCCAAATTCTATCAAAAAAGCTTTCCCTTAATGGAAATTTACTGTATTTTCAAAACGGATACAAATTAGAAATCTCAGAGTCCTGGAGAAACAAAAAATTTAAGTTTTCCAGCCCAGAAAAGTATGCTACACGTTTACAGGACTTCTATTTGGCCAAATTATCGCTGTTCGAATGATGGGAGGATCACAACTCCTCTCAACTGCATTTCCACTAGTTGAATGTCCTTTTCATCATTGCAACAGCGATAATTTGGCCAAATGAAGTCCAAATTCTATCAAAAAAGCTTTCCCTTAATGGAAATTTACTGTATTTTCAAAACGGATACAAATTAGAAATCTCAGAATCCTGGAGAAACAAAAAATTTAAGTTTTCCAGCCCAGAAAAGTATGCTACACGTTTACAGGACTTCTATTTGGCCAAATTATCGCTGTTCGAATGATGGGAGGATCACAACTCCTCTCAACTGCATTTCCACTAGTTGAATGTCCTTTTCATCATTGCAACAGCGATAATTTGGCCAAATGAAGTCCAAATTCTATCAAAAAAGCTTTCCCTTAATGGAAATTTACTGTATTTTCAAAACGGATACAAATTAGAAATCTCAGAGTCCTGGAGAAACAAAAAATTTAAGTTTTCCAGCCCAGAAAAGTATGCTACACGTTTACAGGACTTCTATTTGGCCAAATTATCGCTGTTCGAATGATGGGAGGATCACAACTCCTCTCAACTGCATTTCCACTAGTTGAATGTCCTTTTCATCATTGCAACAGCGATAATTTGGCCAAATGAAGTCCAAATTCTATCAAAAAAGCTTTCCCTTAATGGAAATTTACTGTATTTTCAAAACGGATACAAATTAGAAATCTCAGAGTCCTGGAGAAACAAAAAATTTAAGTTTTCCAGCCCAGAAAAGTATGCTACACGTTTACAGGACTTCTATTTGGCCAAATTATCGCTGTTCGATTGATGGGAGGATCACAACTCCTCTCAACTGCATTTCCACTAGTTGAATGTCCTTTTCATCATTGCAACAGCGATAATTTGGCCAAATGAAGTCCAAATTCTATCAAAAAAGCTTTCCCTTAATGGAAATTTACTGTATTTTCAAAACGGATACAAATTAGAAATCTCAGAATCCTGGAGAAACAAAAAATTTAAGTTTTCCAGCCCAGAAAAGTATGCTACACGTTTACAGGACTTCTATTTGGCCAAATTATCGCTGTTCGAATGATGGGAGGATCACAACTCCTCTCAACTGCATTTCCACTAGTTGAATGTCCTTTTCATCATTGCAACAGCGATAATTTGGCCAAATGAAGTCCAAATTCTATCAAAAAAGCTTTCCCTTAATGGAAATTTACTGTATTTTCAAAACGGATACAAATTAGAAATCTCAGAATCCTGGAGAAACAAAAAATTTAAGTTTTCCAGCCCAGAAAAGTATGCTACACGTTTACAGGACTTCTATTTGGCCAAATTATCGCTGTTCGAATGATGGGAGGATCACAACTCCTCTCAACTGCATTTCCACTAGTTGAATGTCCTTTTCATCATTGCAACAGCGATAATTTGGCCAAATGAAGTCCAAATTCTATCAAAAAAGCTTTCCCTTAATGGAAATTTACTGTATTTTCAAAACGGATACAAATTAGAAATCTCAGAATCCTGGAGAAACAAAAAATTTAAGTTTTCCAGCCCAGAAAAGTATGCTACACGTTTACAGGACTTCTATTTGGCCAAATTATCGCTGTTCGAATGATGGGAGGATCACAACTCCTCTCAACTGCATTTCCACTAGTTGAATGTCCTTTTCATCATTGCAACAGCGATAATTTGGCCAAATGAAGTCCAAATTCTATCAAAAAAGCTTTCCCTTAATGGAAATTTACTGTATTTTCAAAACGGATACAAATTAGAAATCTCAGAATCCTGGAGAAACAAAAAATTTAAGTTTTCCAGCCCAGAAAAGTATGCTACACGTTTACAGGACTTCTATTTGGCCAAATTATCGCTGTTCGAATGATGGGAGGATCACAACTCCTCTCAACTGCATTTCCACTAGTTGAATGTCCTTTTCATCATTGCAACAGCGATAATTTGGCCAAATGAAGTCCAAATTCTATCAAAAAAGCTTTCCCTTAATGGAAATTTACTGTATTTTCAAAACGGATACAAATTAGAAATCTCAGAGTCCTGGAGAAACAAAAAATTTAAGTTTTCCAGCCCAGAAAAGTATGCTACACGTTTACAGGACTTCTATTTGGCCAAATTATCGCTGTTCGAATGATGGGAGGATCACAACTCCTCTCAACTGCATTTCCACTAGTTGAATGTCCTTTTCATCATTGCAACAGCGATAATTTGGCCAAATGAAGTCCAAATTCTATCAAAAAAGCTTTCCCTTAATGGAAATTTACTGTATTTTCAAAACGGATACAAATTAGAAATCTCAGAGTCCTGGAGAAACAAAAAATTTAAGTTTTCCAGCCCAGAAAAGTATGCTACACGTTTACAGGACTTCTATTTGGCCAAATTATCGCTGTTCGATTGATGGGAGGATCACAACTCCTCTCAACTGCATTTCCACTAGTTGAATGTCCTTTTCATCATTGCAACAGCGATAATTTGGCCAAATGAAGTCCAAATTCTATCAAAAAAGCTTTCCCTTAATGGAAATTTACTGTATTTTCAAAACGGATACAAATTAGAAATCTCAGAATCCTGGAGAAACAAAAAATTTAAGTTTTCCAGCCCAGAAAAGTATGCTACACGTTTACAGGACTTCTATTTGGCCAAATTATCGCTGTTCGAATGATGGGAGGATCACAACTCCTCTCAACTGCATTTCCACTAGTTGAATGTCCTTTTCATCATTGCAACAGCGATAATTTGGCCAAATGAAGTCCAAATTCTATCAAAAAAGCTTTCCCTTAATGGAAATTTACTGTATTTTCAAAACGGATACAAATTAGAAATCTCAGAGTCCTGGAGAAACAAAAAATTTAAGTTTTCCAGCCCAGAAAAGTATGCTACACGTTTACAGGACTTCTATTTGGCCAAATTATCGCTGTTCGAATGATGGGAGGATCACAACTCCTCTCAACTGCATTTCCACTAGTTGAATGTCCTTTTCATCATTGCAACAGCGATAATTTGGCCAAATGTGTGTAGATGTATAAACTGCACTTATATCAATTTAAATGATGTCCGTTAAGATTTTGGCACTTGCAAAGTTCGCATCTTTTTCCTATCCTCGGGTATTTATACCGAGTTTTCCTACGTTTGTGTGATTGTCATTCTAAGTATTCACATTCATATTCACATTCGGATCCACATTCGAACTTACACTAATATGTATTCACACTTATATTCACATATGGAAATACATACATATTCACATTCGTATTCAAAAACGGATTGATATTCATATTCATATTCATAATCATATTCATATTCACATTCATATTTATATTCGTACTAACATTGATTTTCACATTCGTAGTCACATTCACTGTTGAGTCTTTGTATCTGAGTCTTTGTCCAATTGAAACATATCCTGTATCAAAGTTGTGATCCTCCCATCAATCGAACAGCGATAATTTGGCCAAATAGAAGTCCTGCAAACGTGTAGCATACTTTTCTGGGCTGGAAAACTTAAATTATTTGTTTCTCCAGGACTCTGAGATTTCTAATTTGTATTTGAAACATATCCTGTATTAAAGTGGCGGTTTTAATGCCCGTATATGGAAGTATGTAGTTGAGTCCTAATCAACGCAAGGATGTATTTTTAACTGCCCACAGATTCATTCCTTATTGATAACCTATACTTTACCTTACATTTATATCCTGATCCTTTTCCTATCTCTTCTATCGATTTTGTATCTGAGAAATAGTTTTTTCGTTCATCTTTTTGAAGTTTATAAATTATTCATAAGACTTACTTAGATACAAATGAATATTTTAGATTTAATTGTAAATTTTCATTTTCCGAAGGCTCCGCCTTTGCGCCCCATGTGTCTATAGAATGTATTGGAGAAGAGATACTCAATGCATCTTTGAATTGTGTTTGAATTAAGGGTTTTATCTTTATCTATAATTTTATAGCTTAAACATCCCTTTACGCTTTGTGTGTATCTGTATCTGTGAATGTAAATGTATCCTCGTCTGTGTGTAGCTCTTTATGTGCATCTTTAGCTGCAAGAGTCCATCTTTGTAGGTGCGTATCAGTGTCTTCCGACAGCATTTACATATGTCCTTTGAATCATAAATTTTACTTCTGTCAAATACAAACGATGACGAACTGACGATGTCCTTTTAAATTGCTTAAAGAAATTGTTGTTTTCAAGTAGCGACTATCCCTCCAGTTGCCGTTGCCATTGTTGTTGCCGTTGTCGTTGCCGTTGTCGTTGCCGTTGTCATTGCCTTTATCGTTGTCAATGCTTGAAGCTTGTATCCACGGAATGTCAGCAGGCAGGAATCGTCCTTGTTGCATGCAAGCCGTAGTAATGCGAACGGTCAGGGGCAGGAAGGCAGGAAGCTCTATGAAATGTTATTTATTGGAATTGTGTAATTAATGTGGCCAAAAGTGTATGGGACGTGCACGATATAATCCAGACAGGAGTCATCAGGCGGTTGCACAGTCCTTCGGCACAAATTTCCTGTCATTGCGCCTGTGAATCATTCACTGTATTCTTTTACAGGCTTGAAGGCTCCAAAGTTTCCTTGGATATCCTGAATACAGAAAAACTGCTGAAAAAAAGATACAATTTATTAATGTTATATAAGCTTGAACAACGATTGTAAACTATCGATTATCGATTAGAATCGATCACATATGAAACTCGTTAAAGTCCTGAATTGAATCCACATTTTTCTATTTCAGTTATTAAATTGAAATTTCGCCATTTCAAATGCGATTAATCAATTGGCATTGCCCTAAGTTATGGGCTTCGAGCGACGCTAAAGTCGTGCTTAAGTCTTCAAGTGCAAGGCTGATCGCTCTTATGGCCAGGATTAGTAGAAAATGTGGCGGCAGTGG
This sequence comes from Zaprionus lineosus, assembly GCA_035044505.1. Taxonomy (NCBI): domain Eukaryota; kingdom Metazoa; phylum Arthropoda; class Insecta; order Diptera; family Drosophilidae; genus Zaprionus; species Zaprionus lineosus. The sequence goes on along the minus strand of JAWNNX010000691.1, from coordinate 498,955 downwards.
TGAAGTCCTCACAATTTATGTCAGCAAAAGGACATGGGCTCGTGCACTCACGGACAAGAAAACACTTAGCCAACATATCCTTTATCTTTGCCCAGTTGCTCCTTCATAACCGACACCATCGTCCATCTTTCCACCCTTCCATCTTTCTGGCCATTCCTGGGCCTAACTCTGCCAAACCCGATGCCTAGTTCTCAGGTTGACAAAACGGAAACGGGTCCTTTGAGCACCGACGCTTTGACTTCGCCTCGACTGGCAAGTGGCAAGTGGCAAGTGACAGGCGCACGTATGCAGCGGGACACTCCTCACATTTGTAGCTGTACCTTCAGTATATACATGTACATGTGTGTGTGTGTGTGTGTGTGTATGTGTGTGTGCGAGTTAAAAAGGTTGTGCTGTGTTGTGTGCGTTACCAATGGGACGCTGTGCTACGTTCGTGCGGGCTCTGGGCTCTGGGCTTCGGGTTTTTGGTTTTGGCTTTGGCTTTGGCTGTGTACCGAAATTTTCCATCGATTTGATTTATATGCAAAATATTTAAATTTTATTGCCAGTTTGCATATGTCCACCCGGCAATGGTCCGTGTGCTCGGGCTTAAGTGAGATCGATAGTTGTAGGTCTGTTTAAAAGGCAATGCACAAACAGACACACACACATACATGCACACACACACATGCACACACACACATCCTTTAAAGACAACCATCAAAGCAGCTGAGCCAAAGTGTTGGCCGCACTCATAAATTATGCAGTTTTTGTCCATCGAAATCGAAATTTAAGCATCGAGCACGGCCAGAGAAAGTGGAGTCTAGGTCCGGGCTTCGATCCAGGTACATACAAGCATAGCCATGAGTGATTCTTGTTTATGTTGTTTATATCGCTTATGGTGTCATTCCCCGACAGTAACTCTTTTTTATGCCAGGACTACAAATTGAGTTGTTTTCCCATAACCAAAATATCCAGGCACGTGTAAAAGAGCCAGGACCTCAGCTCCATTGCACAGGTCGTTAGTAGCTCAAGTGAAGGTGTGAGCTCTCAGCTGTCGCGGATATATATGACAGGGCAGTTCATATCAGCGAACTGATTACATATTCAGTCTTTAACTACAGACTGCGCCAGGTACCCACCTCCTGGAGTCGCAGCAGGGACATTCAGATGGATGTATGTCGCCAGAGGCACCAATGGCTTAATTCGCGCAATATTTTCAGCTCTGAACTAATGACAAACTATTTGTATGCCACATCGAATGATGTCAATGTAGTCTGAAGTTAAAGTCAGACATATGCAGGACTTCAATAGGATATCCGGCCATTCTCCCAGGAGAAAGGGGACTCCAGATATTGGGCGTATATGAGCATTGTGTGCCATATGCTAACATCCAATCAGAAGCAAGTATAGAGCATTGATGGACCCAGGCTTCCTTCATGGATTAGCTACCACGTCCAGTTATCCAGATCCTTCCACTCAGAAATATTCACAAAACGAATCCGAGCTGCTGCTTGGAGTCTCCGTTTGGGCGCCATGCCAGGAGCAGCATTTGAGTGGCTCGTTGAACTTTTTCAATGCAATTTTCAATCCTCTGACTGAAACTTTGCTCATTTTTCATTACCCGACCGCCCCCAAGTGGGCGTGTCAAAATTATGTTGATTGTTGATTGCCGGCCAAGAAAATAATTAAGCGCAGCATCAACAACGGCAACAACAATAGCAACAACATCAGCAAGAAACTTGCAACTTTCAGCAAGGACGACAATGTTGCCACTTGGCGGCCAGTCAAAAAATTTGCATGCGGCATGAAAAAGCATCAGCCAGATTGTCAACGGCAATGCATCCTGGAGCTCCACTTGCTGCGGCCTCTGCTTTTTGCTCTCCTCCAACTGGCACATCCACGCCCGCAGCTCCCAGTAGCCAGTTACCGCCCTCTTTTCCCATTACCCTTTCTCCTTTCTCCATTCTCCATTCTCCATTCTGTATTTCCCTTTACTCTTTTCGCTTCCACCCCATCTTGTTTCTCGCTTCGACTTTCCCGTTTCCCCATTATAGCTTCCTGCTCCCCACTTGCAGCTACCCCCTCGGAGCTCACAGCATGGGCTTCATACAGTTTTTGGTCTTGGTCTTAATCTAATTAGCAAGCTACTCGGCCAAGTTTTGATTTACATTTTGGAGCTCGATTGCAGCTAGATTGTTGCAGGATGCTCTTCTTGTTGCTGCTGTTGTCCCTGGCAGTTGACTTACTTGGCGACGCGCCCCTTCTGGGTGGGTGGCAAAGAACAACAAGCGACATCATTTCCTGCCGCTCGTACAGCAAACTTGGATTGTTGACCCATTTGATAATGCGATAAGACACTTGCCAGTAGTTGAAATATTACACCAATTGGCAGGACTTACCCCCTTTAAAATATGCGTATCCTTGTAGAGTGCTTTACATACAGAGCAGCACAGAAGGACTTTAAGCAGGACACAGTCTAATGACTATTAAGGCTCGACTCAAAGTGGAGCCAAAAGTTGAACAAGTTTTACGTAAATGAACACCTTCGAGGACATACCCTGCAAGTGACTCTAGTCGACAGATACGACACATACTCCTGGCAGATAAATTGCACCTAGAATCCTTAGTTAAGCCAGGATACACTCCAGAATAGAAGAACTCAAAGAAAAGCAAACGAACAGCCCCTAAGGATAGCCCTCTCTCTCTCTCTCTCTCTCTTTCAACGGACTGACCCTTTGTGGAGCTCACCCAATTAATGGGGATACATGAAAAAGGACAGCTCAGTTCACAGGATTATTAACAATCTGCTTAATTACTTGGCTCGAATGACACTGTGCTTGTAAAGAGATCCTGTATAGAATCCATGATGAATATATGCAGCCCTGTGCTGAGGGCCCAAAGTGAGTGCTCCATCCGACAACATGAACTTAAATTTGGGAGTATCGAAACAGGAGTCGCCTCTGACATGCAATAATCCTGGCAATTTTCCGACAAGCCTCGCCTAATGTTTGGGATTCATCAAGAGTTTGCAATATCATCGAGTGTCGCATATTGCAGATATTTGAAGGCGAAGCATAGCAACGTTTGAAATGTTGCAATCACTGAATGTTGCATGCCTCCTCCCCTGGTGTCTCGCCGCGTGTCGCGCCACTGCGATTACAGTTTGATTTCAGATTGGAAACTTCAACTAATTTCCGCACAATCGCCGCCAAATCCGAGCGAGCATCAAATCGAGCTCAACGCCAGAAAATTAAATCGATCAATGGAGGGTTGTCAATGGAGCAGCCCGGGCCACCGGGGGGTGACACCCAAGCCCATATCCCTATCCTTCTGGCACCCAAAGCTAGACTAGACCTGCACCTGGGCACGCTCCTCTATTCAATGGGCGCAGCGGAGGGGAATGGGTGAAATGTTGTCTAGTGCGGGGGCTGTATAGGGTGGGGCGGGGCGGGCGGGGCGGGCGGGGAAGGCGACATTATTACGACCGGATGACATTTTATCGCATTTCATTAGCAGTCCTGGGCGCAGGGAAGCCGAAAGAATCCAATTCCATTTTACAATTCGTCGCACTTCATTTGCAAATTTGCGATGTCGACGCGATTTGCGTCCATTTCAATGAAACGTTGAAATTTTCTTTTGTTACCTCGGGCAACCTTTCGGTGCCCAATCTCGCCGTGCCCCATCAGGTCAGAGGCCAAGGCAGTGCAAACAAACGAGGGAACGGCATGTTGACAGCAATTTAACGCCCCTTAAATTGACCTAAAACCAACCCCCGCCGGCCCCACCGACCGCATCTCCACTCCGCCCACTCCACCCACTCGTCCCAACTTACTCGTGCTGAGTCCTCCTGCAGCCAGAGTCGTGACTAAAACACCTCCATTGTCAGATCCCTAATAGCATTTTATTTATTTATAACAAATTTCCAAGGCCTGTTTACATCACGCAAATGGCCGTCCAAATATTTAACAAATTACGAAAACCTTAAGGATGGACAGAACGTCCGCTGATAAGCCTGGGGAATGTGTGGTTTTCATCCTGCATAAATTAGGGCTCCGACTGTGGGGAAGACTGCTTACGGTTATCCTTGAACTAATGCCGGGCCATTCCAAGGGTGCTCCTTGCGGTGCGCACAATCGTCGCTTAAGTCGCCTTAATGATTATCAGATTATAGGTGTACGATAATACAAACGTTAATCCATAGATTAAGCCACGCCTCGGGGCAGTCGCCGGGCGGGGTGTGACGTGGCGGTGGTAAAGAGTTGCGATTCACGTTTTGGCTGAACTGAATTAATCAACTGTTTAAACATCAGATGCTCGCGGCTGTCAAAAGGTAAATTTAATTTTAATAGCACTTATCCTCTCCCCCTCCCTCCTCCCTCCTCCCTCCCCCCCGCTCACTCTTTCACTCATTCCTCTTCCTTCTCATCTCTACATCCCTTTGTTGGCGTTCCGCAACTATCGGAAAGCCCTCGAATTTATGTAAGAGTAAAATTGTATATATATGTATGTATGTGTGTGTGTGTGTGTGTGTGTGCATGTAAATGATATAGAATCAGAGAATAAGCTTCGGGCATCGAAAACAATCCACTTATAGCCCACCCACGGATGGGGGGTGGGGGGGCCCAACATCTGCTGCGAGTGGAGCTGCAGCAATGGAATTGCGTCGTCTGCCAGCTGGCAGGATAATAAATTACAACAAATAGAACAGTTTTTAACAATTTCAGTAAAAGGATATTATTAAAGGATATTAACAATTGCTGCATTTAAAGTTACTTTTTTAAGCTCTCTTAAAAGGATATGAAATCATTTTCGAGTTTTCCAATTGAATGTTTTGACCTTTGGTGGAAAATTCAATTTGATGGATATTTGGTACTTAGGACTTTCTTATTGGCCGCTCTTTATTTGAGCCACAGATCAAGTGGCCAGAGTTGCCACCTGGCTGAAAGTTAAAGTTGCCTGTGACGCCTAAAACTGCCCGGCAGCTCAGCTTCAATAGTTAAATTTTTGGGTGAAATTTAAAAGGAGAACGGGACAGGTAAATCAATTGGATGCCATTAATATGCATGAGGGAAAGAGAGTGGAAACAAAGAGTGGGGGGGGTCGGTGGGGAGGAGACAAGTAACGGGCCCAATTCCGGGCACAAACACCGACCGATTCTTACAGCTGCAATCGACTACAGAGCCGTTGGCCCGGGGGGAGGGGAGTTAAGAGCAGCTGCTGCTATGAATAGCAGACGCAGAATATGTTACCCCCACACACTCACACACACACACACATTCGCAGCTATGTAAATGTATTTGTATATAATGGCGAATATCAATGTAGGTGTGTGCTTGGTTGTGGCCGGCAAGGTGTGTGTCAAACTTGCGTAGCGCGAATGAAAAATAAAAAAAAAAAAAAAACAACAACAACAACGAAAAACCTGAAATTCACAAAAAACTGCTGAGGCGCAAAATGGAGTCATCCGGTGCTCTGTTTTGGTTATGGGTCCTTTTCTGATTCGAATATTCGACACCCGCCACCCACCACCCGCCGCCTGCCTTCCGTTGTCCGTTGCCCGTTGTCCTGTACCCCAGGATCCGCACTATGCTCATAAGTTATATAGAGAAGCATTTTTATGCGTAAATGCAAATTAAATTTCCAGCAAAGAGAAACAAAACGAAACGAAACGAAACGAAAAGAAACAACGCAACGCAACGCAACGCAAGCCAATGGAAAATTGTTGAACGGGGGGTGGGGGTGGGGCTGGGGTGACGACGGGAACGGACAGCGAGTTGGGGTGAAAAATATTTGAAGACGCCGAGGGGAGGCGGCGGGAAGCTGAAGTTGAGTTGTTTTTACTTATGTTTTCGGTATTTTTGTTGGTTCCTCTTCTTTTTGAGGTTAGCTCACGTTTCGGCTGTTCCGTCCTTGTCCATCCCCCCCATTGCTGCCCCTTCACTTCATCTTCTTTGGCTTCAGCCCACCCATCCTCTCAGCCGCTCAGCCGCTCATCCTCTCGCTTGTATTTGTTTTTGTTTTCCGCTTGCGCCTTTTTATATTTTATTATTGCTTAAATTTACGCCAAGAGCAATAAAATATTTTAATGGCCACATAAAATGCTGCAGCATTTGAAAATAAAATCATGAACACAGGACTTACACTAAGAAAGCGGAGAGCGAAGACTGCGAGCCGCGCTGGCTTGGCGGGGAGGAGGGGAGGAGGCTACAGACTGTGAGACTATGTGTCCAAATGATATCTCTCTGTGTATGTGTGTGTGTGTGTGTGTGTGTGTGTGTGTGTGTGTGTGTGTGTGTGTGTGTGTATTTACCATCACGGATGAATGGGGAAAGGGGAAGTGCGGCTGCAGGTCGTAGTACAAATTTGAAACGTGTTTTGGTTTGCTTTGTTGTCCTCCCTCTTCCTCTCCTTCTCCTCGCACTCCCCTCCCCCACATCCTCTTGTTCCTGCATGTGCTTTCGCTTGTTCTTGTTTTTATGGCTCCAATAGCCAAACGCAAACAATTTGCCAAATGAAACGGCAAAGAATGTTCTAGGCAAGACCGATAGAGTGATCGGCCAGGAAGTAGCATGTGGCAGGGGGAGGAGGAGTCGACAAGTGTGTACACAGTTGTGTTGGTATGTGTGAGCTCTGCACACATTGGTATATTGGGTATCCTTATGGCTGCCAGCTGACTTCCTGTGTCTTCTCAATACTCATGCCTGGCAAATAATTCAAAATGCCCTGCATTAAAGAATTTCCAGGGTGCAGCGTTTAAAATCGCATTGCAAATGCATTGCGCGCGTTTTGTGCGCGTTTTACGCGCGTTTCTTCGCACAAAATGCGTTGCCGTGAAATGCAATTGTTCGGCAGGAGCACAGAGAAGGCAGGAATTGAACAAATGAACAATTCATCAGCTTAACAATTTATCAATTTAACGCCAACAATAACAATGGGATGTAATTAAAAAGTTTTTGTAAGAAATTCAATCAAATTAACCTGGCGACCAAGTTTTACCCTGTGAGGACGAGGAGCAGAAAACGCGCCAACCCCATTAAGAATCCATTTCAATCTCCTCCGCCATTACCAGCTGCAACATTCACCGTCCCCAATTCTGCCTGAATTGAAGCACCCCCTGCCCCGACACGCCACCGCACCGCCACCCTCCTGTGGCACCTTGTAAACACAGAGCCAATTAAACGCTCATTAAGTGCGCATTCGCCGTGCGGAAAGGGCATCCATTGGGAAGGAGGATGTGTAGCAGGGGCAGGATGGAGCTGGGGAGCTGGGGAAATGGGGGAGTGGGGACGAGCACAAGGATGAAACATTTTACTGTCTCGAGTTAATTTTAAAGCACAGTTTCCGGCGTGCTCAGGTGAAGAGCCGCCGGATAAACACCAACAAAAACAGCAGGTAAATTGTATAAAAGCAAAGCAAAACAGGACCAACAAAGGACCAACAAATTTTACGAGTATTTTTTTTTTGTTTTATTTTTACGCTGCGTCAAATTCCTTCCCAATTGACGGAGCGGTGGGAGGTGCATCCACCGACCGCTCAGTTTCTCAAGGCCCACCCACATCTTGAGGGGAATGAGTTAAGTTTCTTCTCTCTGGGCATTGGGCGTTCGGTATTCAGGCCCGAGTTACATAAGGATACAAGCCGGATACGGACATCTGCCTCCCTCCAGGTATTGTTGTCTGCTAATTTAATTTGCTTAATTTGCCAGAAATTATGCTTTTGATGGGAACAACTCATCGATGGGGGGAGCAACCGCAACGGAGGGGAAAGTGACAGCTGCTGTCGTCGAGGACAAGACAGCTCTGAGGGTTTTGCCGAGGATATATTTCTTGCCGACTATTATCCTGCCACAATCACCCTTTATTAGGTTTAAACAGATTTTATCCAATTTTACGTTAACAATAATAATCCCCAAATGTCCTTGAAGCTTAAGTCCTTTGACACTTTCCTAAAATCGATTCGATCGGAAATTCGAAGAACTCGTTAATTTAATTGAAATTCAGGAACTGAAATCCTTTGGCTGAAATCAAAACAATTTATTAACAATTTCTTTCCACGTATCTCTTAACGGATCTTCACATCCTTCGCATCCTGTCCCAGTGGATTGCCAGCAAACCAAACCACATGGAGTGGCTCATTTTGCCGCTTTAAACTCCACTTAAATTTACGACTCTGCGTTTATGTAAAATACGTAAGTGTTTTATATATTTACATCTGTTCCATATATATGTGTGTTCCATATATATGTAGGTTCCATATGTGCTCATATGTTCCATATGTATGTAGGTTCCATTTGCTTGTATGTTCCATATGTACTTCACTTTATTTTAAACATGACTTATGTACTCAAACGACTTCATGTGTCTACGTGTGTGTGTGTGTGTGTGCGTGTGCGTGTGCGTGTGTGTGTGTGCGTGCATTATCGGCACAGTAACACAGTTGAATTTAAGTAGCTCTCATCCCCCCAGCCACCCCCTTCACGTCTTAGACACTTCATGTGATTCTGTCAATTTTTCCCAACGCGTTTCGACTTTTAAATAAAAATCGCGTCTAAGACACTGAGAGAAAAAGTTGTAGATTCAAAAATGGAAAGTAATGCAAAATGAGAAATTATATAATAGATATATACAGTTAAATAATCTCTTTCTATATAATATAGAAAAAGTCAGGAACCAAATAATTCAACCTGTAAAAAATCAACTTCAAATTAAGTATTAAAAATATAAATAAATTTAATATTAAATATAGAATATAAAATATTAAATATAGCAATAAACTAAATCCTGGTATCTATTGTTTATAAAATTCACTTAAATAATATTTAAATAAATAATAAATAATATTAAACTCTTAATTTATGTGTTTCTCATAGCGGAATTTAAGGATTTAAAAAACAAGATATAAAAAACATAACAAATTTCATTAAATTAAAATTAATTAAAAATACATTATTAAATTTTTAATTAAGCATGAAGGACAGCAAACAAAATTAAGAAACTTTGAAAATCCTTAAGTACGGAAAATCGCCTGAAATTATCCTTTTACAAATTGAAGTCCGAATGGGCGGCTTCTTATCCTGCAAGCAATGAGTGGCTTCTGGAAGTACCTAAGGAGAGGTCTCCTTTTAAAGCTAGAGAAATCTGGCAAATTTTAGAAAAGTGTTTAATTTTTTTCAGTGTACTCCTGTTTGGGGTCTGTTGGTCCTTTTGTGCTGCTGCTGTTGGATTGCAGCTGGTGCCTTGGGTGCGCATTGATGCTAGAAATCCGTGCGATGTCTCTACGTCAAATGTTCCGTTCATGTGCGCATATTTGCTTGGCACGCCCCCTCGCCCAACGCCCCCACGTCCGCTGCCTTAAAAGTCTAAAGTATCAACGCCCTTTCGCCATTTGCCAGCAACTTGAAACTTACAATGCGACGCGATACGACGGGACGCACACACACGTTGCACATTGAAGGATGTGAAGGAAATGAGGGGCAGCAAAGGATTGCGCCGGAAGACAAAGAAATGGCAAAAGATTCGACTTCGATTTCAATTGCACCAAATGCAACTCAACATGCTTGACGACGATGTCGTCGCTTTGTGTCTTGCCGCTGTCACAATCCTTGTCTCATCCCCAGCCAAGTCCACACCCCATCCCCAGTCCCCAGCCTCCCCCCCTTTGCCAGTGACTTGCACACCTTCCAGGCAGCCAACTGCTGCCATCAAAGTCAAGTGAACTACATCAAGGATGGAGGATGGAGGATGGGTGAGAGACGGGGGACGGCTGCCACTTAGCCGCTTTGCCTCAACGGAAGGCGTGGCTGGCGCTGTTGTTGACAAGCTGATGGATGCCCCACGGATGCCGTCTTTCAGGTGAGCAATGCGCTAATTAAGGTGACTGCCTTGTGAGCAACAGGAGCGGAGGGGGGCAAGGAGTTGGCATAAAAGTGCAACGCCAAGAGGCGAGCAAACACGCAGCCAGGATAATTCGCAGTGTGCAAAAGGAGAGAAATAAATGGAATAGACTTTGATTCTCTCAACCCATAGATCCTGCAAATTGAAGGAAGAATGAAGGTGTAGCTTTATTATGATTAAGGACATGGAAGCTTGTGTAATGGAAGGGAAACGTTTAATGAAACGCTAAATGAGATTTAAGGATCGAATCAGCAGCAAGCTAAATTGTTGTCCTGGCGCAAGTTAAGCTCAGACTACGGAGGACGCATCCTTGAGAGGCCTATCAATATATATATATATATATTATATTCCTATTAGAAATCGGATTAATGTGATTTTATGTGACTCCTCAGCAGATTTTCCATGCTTTAAGCCAGAGGTCCTTGTGTGTGTGTGTGTGTGTGTGTACATAGGATATAACTCATATCCGATAGGGTCAACATTAATAACCCAGAGCTGATGTTGAAGGATGCGCCCCACACTAATCTAATCTAATTTGTTGTTGTATATGTGTAAATGAGTTAAATCTCAAACACTTCCCCCCCCCCCCCCCCAAGGCAATTCATAAAAATTGTGGGAGGACAAAAAGGGGTGGGGGGGGGGACAAAATATTCCGCAACTAATCAAATATTTCACACATAATCATCGGGGGAGTATGCCGGGAGGTGGCGGGAGGGCAAACAATGGGCGCTATGATTAATAGGCCAAGGATCTACTAAACTCAGACCGAAGGCCGCAAATTGATGTTGATTACAATTCATCATTAAAATGCAAATAGGCCAGAGCAAAAACTGAAGAGCAGGAAAAACAATGGGATAGGGTTTTTATCCTGCGGGGGATTGTCAATGCCGATGTTGATGAAATGAAAGAGAGCGAGAGATGGAGAGGGAGAGGGAGAGAGAGGGGGAGGGAGAGTGGGTTGAGGCACTGAAACCTAAACAAACAACATGCTACAAATCTCATTTGATGCTACGCCGAATCAATGCCTTCTTGGCCCTTAACAATGGAAAGCCGTCAACGGGCTTTCAACACCAATTTGTTTACATGTCCTTGTTAGTGTCCGTTAGTCCTGGCCCCGATCCCGCTCTCGGTCCTGGTCTCGGTCCTGGCCTCGGTCCTGGTCTCGGTCCCGGTCTTGGTCCCGGTCCTGATCCTGGTCCCGGTCCCGGTCCAAGTCCCGGTCCCTATCCCTATCCCTATCCCTATCCCTATCCCTTTCCCTGCCCCTGGTGTCCGCCCGCTTCCGCTGATGGCGTTATTTATTGTTATCAGACACTCGAGCACATAAAACATTTTATCACTTGCCGGAGCGCCGGCGTTCCATACAATTCGCAAGGGAAAAAAAATGATTATGCCTTATGTCAGAAGCCAGCGACAGGAGCGGAGTAGCAGCCAGAGTCGGAGAGGTGGTCGCTGTTGGAGTCGACGGCGGACGGAGACGAGTGCCAGCGATATAGGTAAGGTCTACGGTGAGGTGAGGGCAAGGTGAAGGGCGGGTGCGAGGGCGAAAGCAAAGGCGAAGGCGACTGCCAGACAGGACCTGGCGACCAGGAGACCAGGAGACCAGGGGATCAACTTCATCACTCAAAGCCCAAAGTGTTGAATGTGGCGAGGCGAAAGTTGAAGTCGAACGGAAACGGATATAACGCGTCGTTGCCATCAGTCCGTTACTCCTGATTCCGACTCCCGTTTCCCGTCTCCCGTTTCCCGTCTCCCGACTCCAGCAATCGGTACCCGGCACTTCATCCTTTGCTACGGCTCGTCTATCTTTAAGTAATTTGTGTGCACTGCGCCGGGCAGCCGGAAATGAACATTGTGCAAAGGCAAACGAACGATGGCAAGCCGGAAGAGAAAAAATTACACTTATGGCTAACATAATGTTCCACACTCTACCCTGTCAGAGGCTTACACAGCTACCCCATAAGTTATGCAATGTGTTTATAAAATTCAGGAGGAAAATCTAAATCCTGCATCAAGCTTACCAGTGCTTCCAACTTGTACTTCCTTTCGGGCTAATTACCGCCTCTGTTCCTGTAAAAGTAAAATTAAATCTATTACTATTTATTTGCAGGATCAACAAATACTTTTATTACTCCTTATTTGACTATTTTAGGAGGGTATTAGGAACGTCGACATTTTGAGAACAGCTCGTCCAGCTCCTTCCCATGCCTATTTTGAGCTATGAGCTCACTTAGCGATGATTAATTAAGCCCAAAGCGTACGCCTAATGGCTGGACAGTCCAATATTGGAGTGCCCGGGCCCCCCCACCCAATAGTCTGGAAATGGCGTGGAAGGACGTTGACCTTGGTCGGCCATTGTGGTCGAGCGGCCAACTAATTGGCAAGGATGTAGCTTATAGTGGCAGAAAATTAATAAAGCCCACCGACTGGATGGACGCTCAGGGAAAGTTGATGAAAGTGGCAAGTTTTGGCCTTGGAGGATTTTGGGCAAGGCCGCGTTACAGGTAAAAGCATTGAGCTTAACTTAATCAGAAATAAGCCTATAATTAATACTGATTATAAAAGTACGAGCTTGCATACAAAATTACAGTTATTTATGGGAAAAACACAGATTAAAGTATTACAAGAGCTTCTTCTTGGCCAATCAGGTGAACGTCCTTAGAAGTAACGCATTGCTTATATGACCATAATATGATGATCATGCTGAGTGTACATTAATTATTGAATAAAAGAAAAGATAGCAATAACTAAGGCAAGCTTAAAGGATACCCTTGATAAAATCAGCTAGAAATTAATTGAATTTAAACTAATAACTTAATTATGTCCCTGTTTGTTCGATCAGCGTGCAAAGTTAAACAACAATGGCCAATAGATGGCGCTCTCAAGCTCTGAACTGAAATCGCATGATGTGGTAGGTAAGTAGGTGAGTTTACATATATTACAAATATGTCTATCTCCCTTACACAACATAGATCAGGCAGGCGGTCACTTAACTGTTTCCGAATGCAGACAACAAATTTAAACGTATAAAATTATTATAATACTTGACGGGAGTTCGCATTACTCTTGAGAATGCAGCATTTTTAGCAGATGGCAACAGATATGCGCTTGCATGCATGTGTATGTGTGGGTTTGGTGTGGTGAATAGCGGTGTGCTTGTCGATGTGTCTGTGTGTGTGTCGAAATACCGACGCCAACGTCCACGCCTGCAGACGCCAGTGGCTGTGAGCGGTCAACAATTAACTTTGTTTTTCGCTTACATTTTCACGCCATTTTGAAATTTACTTTACCGTTGCAGCAGCGAGAAAAGTCTTTGTTGTTGGTCTTGGCTCTGTTTTCGTGATTTTGTTGCTTTTATTTATTTGCCATTTGCTGTGGCGCCTTCTAGCGTTGAATTGCTTGGGTTGTTTGTTTGCTGCTGCTGCTCTGGCTCAGGCCCTGGCCCTGGCTCTGGCTCTGGCCCTGGCTCTGGCTCTGGCTCTGCACTCTGGAGCCCAATGTGGGGGAGCGGAATGGATGGAAAGGGATAGCTTGCAGCTGACAGAGGCGAGTGCGAGCGAGAGAGCAACCATACAGCCGGCAGAGATTGAGAAAGTGTCGGGCAGCAACTGAGGAGGTTTCGCACCTTTATGAACTTCTTCATCAACGCGCTCTGCACAAAACTTTAACACGCAAAAGAAACGAAGTTAGCGCCAAGGTGAGTGCAGCCTCGCCTTATCCTTATGCCGGTGCTGCTGCAGCTGGTGGAAGGCACAGAGGCGGTAATCGGGATGGAGCTACCCATACTAAAGTGGGAGTGGCACTGCAACAGACTAATTGAGTTATTTGCACAGCTTAGCTCCAAATTACGGGTCCCCACCCCACCCCACCCCTACCTGTAGCCACCTCAGCCCCTGCTCACTGACGCAGCGTTTAAAGTAATGATGAAAATCTAGACGTTAAATAGAATTTGCTTGGGGGCATCTCAGGCCTGCAGTCGCTGACAAAGTTACAGGAAAGCAATTTAAAGGTTTCACTTCATTTTATATATATTTCATTTATGCGAGATTGAATCCAAGGAATTCGAGGCTCTAAAGTACAAGGGCAGAGTCCTTAAAGAATTTTCAAATATCAATAAAATTCTGTACAAATTTTTTTAAAATGTGACTTGCTCTGAGCATCGATTAACCTTGAGCATTGAAGTACTTCTTTTTTATATTAAAAAATTTGGTAATCTACAAGAATTAAATTAAAGGACAAGATTTTAATTAATTATAAGATGTAAATTATACTTACTATTAAGCTTTATCTGAAGCCTAGAAAGACTAACCTGATAGATAGAAAAGAATACATATTCCAGTTAAGAAATTAAATTTCAAATTAAAGTTTCTAAATTTAGCTTTTAAATATTTAAATTTCATTTACACATCTTAAAATATAGACAAAGGCAATCCAATTATAATAACAACAGGAAAAGCAATTAATTTTATGTAATTCCTTTAATAATTATTTTAAGTTATAAATCCAAGTAATTAATTAACAAACTCAGTAATAAAATTCATAGCTTATCATTGAGTATATTTTATTTAAATATAAATAAAAAATAATTATATTAAAATAATTTTAAAAATATATATACTTATATTTCGATTTACCATCTAAACTTATATCCTTTGAATAAGACTCTGCCAATAAAGGCTCCTATTAGTCGACTATCCTTGTAGTTCTTTAAATTATAAATAATAACTTTATATTAGAAGTAAACATGAACTAATTGATTAAATTTATCTAATTTTTAGAAGCCTTTAAATAAAATTCTAAATATTTGGTCTAATTGACTTGGCTTTGTAAAATAATAAAAAAATAAATAAATAAATAGTATTTTAAATATTTTAAATAAACTACCTTAACTTAGTAAAACTCTTTTTAAAAATATCTCATGTTTATGTGGAGGAACACATTTAAAATAAATATTTGTTTTCATTTAAATTCGTGGCTATTGAATTTGCATATTTTATATACTCTCTTTACATCCTTAATATCCTTTAAGCAATTGAAAAGAAATTTAATGGAAAAATTTTAATAATTTAAAAAAAAAAAAAATAATTTAATTAAAAAATAATTCTAAAATCAATGCTTACTTCATATATATAATTTAAAAATAGGATATCCTTCGAAGCTGACTGGCAATATATATTTTATATAGGTTAGATCCTTTTATACCGACGAGAAGTAGAGCATCCTTGAGTCGTCTATTTAGTAATAATTAAAACTGGAATTTCATGCATTGTTTTTAAGGGCGGATGTGCCAGCAAATAATTGCATAATAATTAAAATTATTTATCACAGAAATTATTTTTTAATGAGCTGCAAATGGGAACGGGGCTGGCTGAAGGGCTGAAGGACTTCGAAATTAATAATATTTAAAATTCAAATAAATTAATAACTGCATAAATAGTTTTTAATTGAATTCATCGTAAAATCTTATTAGCTAAATTAAATTAACCGAGCATTCCCTTAAATTGCTGTGTGAAATGTGAAATGAGCTTTAAAAAAAATAAATTATATTTAGAAAAGGATGAAAATAATAATAACTGTGTAATTGACTACCTGAATAAACTCATGCCCAGAGAGCGAAGGACAACGAAGGACCGACTGGACTCTGGCAATAAATGAATTTGGCTCGATTTTTTTATTCTATCTTATTTAAGCTTAACTTTGATATCACTTATCACTGAGTCCGGATTCAAGCTCAATTTGGACTTAGGACATACCAAGTGTCCTTTGTATTATTGGAAGTTCATTTTACTCCATAAAAAAGATTAAGTATTGAATCTCTGATAGCTGAATGATTAAATTTGGAAACTGTAAACTTAATATCTTCTTCCACATTTAAAGCGTCTTCAAAGACCTTCCAACACATAGGATAAAGGACATTAAAATCTATAAATGGATGTCGACTGCCCACATCCCTGAAATTCAACTACGAAGCAGAACTGCGAGGCGCATTCAATGCCAAAAGGAAGTAAAATAATAGCTGCAATATTAATAATAATAATTATTAAAATAAAAATTACAATAAATATAATAAAAATAAATTATTAATAATAAATTTTTTAAGCTAAAAATACACTTCATTTAACAGTAGGCAGTTAATAAGAAGAAAGGATGAGTTGGCTGAAGGACACTTTCCGAACCTCAGAGTTTCCTTGAGGCGTTTTTGACAATTGTCAAAGCCACAAAAATAATACTTATTTTACTGAAGATAAATAATTATTTTTGTAGCTCTGAACGAATTGTGACTGAATGTCGACGCATGCTAATTACAGGTATCCTTAAGGACATAGAGTTGCTCTGTACTGATGATCCTGTAGCTATAAAAATATAAATAATATAAAAACAAAAATATGTATAAAATATATTTTGATGGCTCACCCATTGATGTTGCTCTGGCAGACATGTGAATATTTACACATATACATATATGTATATGTGCACATACATATACATATGCACGCATACCTATACAAAAATTGTTTAAGCCTCGTAGCCCAATAGAGCATCAGATACTCGGACGGAATACAAATTTCCACATTTGTTTAAAATTCCATTTGTTGACACGCACACACACGCACACACTTATACACGCACACTCGGACACACACACATGCACACGCACACCCATGCACACACACTCATATTGTTATATATTCACAATCCGCCAAACACACACTCATTGTGCATGTTAATTTGGTTATGAGTCCAGCTCCGCGAGAAAATTTTACATTTCGTTTTTAATTATGTTGATTTTTCGCCGATTTAATTCCAGGTGCTTGATTTTACCTGTGCGCCATATTTTTTTTTTATATTTTTACATATTTTGGTCTTTCGCCAAACCAAATGGAATTTAATTTAATCCTTTCAAAAAATAATTTAGGTATTACCAGGCCTCGCCCCATGACCCTTCCCATTCACCATTCACCCCTCACCTCCTCGACTCCCCGATTCCCCGATTCCCTGACTCCCCCAAACACTCACTAATTCAAATTATACAAAGCACTTGGCCAAAAAGGATTTGTTTCATGCCATATCCCTGCCCCTCGTTCCGGCGATCCTCGGGCTGATTAACGTTTTGTGGGTTCACAAAAGAATAGCAAAACTTCAAAAGCTCTCATTCAAATAACTCACACACATACCCATGCACACACACACACACACACACACACACGCCCACACACACACAGATATACATAGAGCTGATGAGGCGCATACTTTTGGTGGAGCCCGCGCTCGCCTTTTCAGGATACGTTTTTAGTAAATGTTACACCATTTTGGCATAATTACAATATTCTATAGTCCTTTGGAGCCTGGACTTTCGGGCCTTTAAGCACCTTCATTTAAAACGAAAACAAAAACAAAAATTATAACTGTAAAGGAAAAATTCAAGAAAAAAGTTTTTCGTTGAAATTTTCTCCGGTTCAGCGACTCAGCGGCTCAGTTATTTTCCCTTTTGGTTTCTTGGGGCTCCTCCACGCCTGTTCGCTCCCTGCAATCCTTTGATAATTATAATTACTGCAATCGATAAATATTTAATTGCAAGGATTTAATGATTAAATGTGTTCACAGTACAAAAATAAAAGTTAAGTTTCAACCAAGGGGCATTTTTGATGCTGATTGAAATTCCTCGGAGTCACACTTTGAGTATCCTTGCAGGAGTCGTTCTGTCATACAAAGTATTCCCATAAATTAAACAACGAAGAATATTTTGTCCTTTGAATTTATGTGTCCTAACAACATTTAATTATTTCTTTGATTAATTAATTGAATTATTTTTATGTGTTCAATATTGGGAAAACGGCACCAAAGGATACCTAAAAGAATGAGACTCAAGAAAATATAGAAAAATACCAACAAAAAAATACCAAGCTTGAGATTGAAATTCGTTGCTTGGTAGATAGTCCTTAATAATCAATAGAAAAAGTCCTTCAAATAAGGAGAATACAATATAATAATAAAGGACTCCTTGCAGCTAATATTATCACCGTTACCATTTTCGTTGGGGACACCCGAAGAGGACACCAAGGAAGACTGCATGGAAATTCGTCACTTTATTTTATACATTAAATTGTCACATGTTGAAAATACAAAGGTAGAAAATGGAACCAACCCACAGACTCTACAGGTAAATTTATGAGCTACAATCGCGACTGCGATAAAACTAGCTACCCGGAGGTAGCGGATGGAGCTGCTGCTGCATCGCACTCAGCTATGTCTTCTTATAGATGATACCCATCCAAGCATCGATAGAATGCCGACAGTTGCCCCTTGAAAAGCTATCGATTGTCATTCGCATGGAAAATCGATTACACCAATAACATATCGCGTTATCACTGGAACGGAACGTCCTGACTTATCACAAATATAACTTGTCTAAACATTTACATACACATAACTTACACATATTGAACGAAAAAAAAAATAATAATAAAATATACATAAAAATCACGCACAATACTAAATTAATTAATTAAAACGATTATTAAAAATACACATATTTTCCTAAGCGAGATGCCTAACTAGGTGGAGGTCTCCTCGTAGTTGCAGTGGATGTATCCGGTTTCCAGGGATCCACTCACCGCCGCCGACTTGGAGGGCAGATCAGAGGCGCCATTTGCTGACGCATCGCAGCTGTCAAGGATGCGCTCAAAGACCGCCTCGAAGCGACAGCGACTGATCTCGAAGTGTGCCGGCAGGTCCAGGCTGGAGGACATCTCGCGCACAGCATCGAAGAGCTCGGCAAGTGTTGGCTGCTTGCCGCCAACATCGGAGCTATTCACCTGACGCACCTTCACCAGGAACCGTAGACTGTGGGCATAGTGCTGCAGGTCTGAGGCGTTGGGCAGGCGCTGGGGTAGTGCCTTGGCCAGAACCGCTTGTTGAATGGGCGCACAGAAACAGCTGATGGCATAGTAGCCACCATGCTGAGCCTTAAGCTGGGCAGGACTGTTGCTGGCCACGACTTGGCCGTCCTTAAGAACAGCCACTCGCTGGCACAAGTGCTCAATCTCCGATATGGAGTGCGAGGTAAGTAGCACCGCCCGGCGGGCCGCTAGTAGTTGCTCGATGGTGCGATATACAAAGGAACGCGTCACCGGATCCATGTCACTCGTTGGCTCATCCATCAATACAGTCGGCGTATATCCACAGCAGCTGATGGCCACCGTCAGTTTACGTCGATTGCCACCACTCAGTCGCTTCACCTGAACATCTCGGTAGCTGCGCAGCTCATATGTGTCCAGTAGCCGGTCAAGAAGTTGGTCCAACTGTTTTATGCCTCGCAATTGGCCATAGAGAATGATGCACTCGCTCACAGTCAGCAGAGGATCCAGAGGATTGGTCTGTGGGCAGTACGAGATGCTGGGCTATTGGGGAAACCAAAGGCAGATCAGTCAATAGAGTCAACAAGGATAACAAAATGCCACGTACATGTTCGAAGTAGATGTGTCCAACATCGGGCAACAGCTGGCGGGTGAGTACCTTGAAGATGGTCGACTTGCCGGCACCATTCTTGCCGAGAAGTCCAAAGCACTCGCCGTGCTGGACACTAAAGTGAACTTGACGCACAGCATAGCGTCCACGTCGATAGGCCAGCCAGAGATTCTCGACACGCAGCGCTTCGCCTGCACCGACGCAGCTCTTGAAGATGCTTTGGATATTGACCAGCTTGAGCTGGCCAAGCTTACGCAGCTCCCGTCGGTACGGGCAATCCAGAAGACTGGTCAACTGGTGCCAGAGAACGCTCAGGATATTGCACTCAATAAGCACGTTAAGTACTACAGCCACCACACCCACAAAGAGAAGAGCGGTGAAGTGACGCTGGAGGAGATCACTGGCCAGGGGCGGCTTGTAGGAATCAATGTCGTATCTTTTGAACACCACGGCGACCATATAGTTCTTGCAAATCTCCAGCAGGCCATCCCCAAGAGCGTGCTGGGGAAAGATGAGGAACGCCTTGTTGAGGCCATGCCGCCAGTTGTCCCAGCTCTCACCATCTCCCACAACGCCCAGGATTAAGATAATGCCCATGGTGATCAGTGGAATGATTATGTTCGCGCAAAATATGGACACGATAGCAATGCTCGAGTCGCTGAAGATCTTTTCCACCACATGCACGGCTGGCACACAAGCGAAACTAGGAAGGAAGAGGAGTTATATCTGAAACAGGATTTGATGAAGGATGTGACTTACCTGAACATCAGGGACAAAGCGACGATGCCCGCCAACTGTTGGCGATCCACAAACACGGGCATATCGAAGATCTTCACAATGACCAGGCACACAATGAGGGCCAGTACCATGATGAGGTAGTCCCAGACGAAAGCCACGAGCCAATAGGTTACAGCGCTGACTCCGCTCAAGCGCTGCTGCAGCTTCTCGCCATTGACGCGTTCGTTGACGAGGTAAACACTGCCAGCGGCGACCACCAGACCAAAGGCGATCAGCAATATGAAGACCATGCACGAATCACCCGCCTGGCGCAATACCGAGGTGGTGCTGAGCTCGGAGAAGCCCAGTTTCCAGGGCTCGTTGATGGCGCGAATGCCATAGTCGGAGTTGTTGAGGGATGTACGTAAGAGGTGACCGTTTAGGTCATTCTGCCAGGCAACCATGGCATGGTAGCCCTTGTTGTTGTACCAGACGGTGGCTCCCGTGCCATTTACACCATACCCGCCGTAGCGTCGGCCACGATACTCGTTCAGGCTGTTCAGTACCCAGTAGAACGCTTGACGGGAGTTCCCAAACTCCTTGCACTCGAAATCGTTTTCGCAATCGCCCTTCAGACTCTCAAAGAGCGGCTCCGTGAATTTGGTCAGACGCTCGTTACTCAACACTTGTGCACTGTGTGGATAGAGGCTTCGACTCAAGGGCAGAACCGTGTCGAAATCATCTTCCAGGCGGTAGCTCACAAACCACATGGCGCAAAGCTCGAAGATCGCTGGTAGCAAGAGGACATAAAGTAACAAGCGATAGTTTCGCGTCAGGTGACGCCAGCGCTTGCCAAGAAGAAGTAGAGATTGTGTCCAGAAACAAGGTGGTTCGTCCGTCACGTCACTGGAGCCAGTGACGATGTTCGTCGATGTGACTCCACGCAGGGTAAGTGGTTCGTTGTCTCGATTGAGCTGCTCGAACTCCTGCTCCAGGCTGCCGCTGCTGTTGAGCACCAAGTCGGTGATGACTCCTGCCGCTTCCTGGGCTTGCAGCTGCTCCAAAAACTGTACCGCACTTGGGGACAGATTCTGGGCATAGCTTGCGCTGATGATCAGCTTCTGGGACTCACCTCCGGGGAGTACATGGCTTTGTTTTAGAAGCTGCTGCGACTGTTGGACAATTGTAGTGGAGGCGTTTGCATCCACGCAGCGCATCTCCACACTGTAGTCCGAGGTGCACAGACGTTGCAGTGAGTCTCGACTGTGCTGGGCGACAACGCGACCCTGAAACGTAATGCGGTTGAATAATTAAATAGTTTCACAACCAAAAAGGACTTGTAAGGACTTTACTTACATTACGCATGATGAAGAGAGCATCACTCAAGTATTTGGCCTCGTCGAGGAAGTGTGTGGCAAAGATAACGGCGCGGCCTTGTCGCAGCTGCTCGATAAGTTGCCAGATATCCTTTCGTGCCTTAGCATCTACGCCATTGCAAGGCTCGTCCAGGATGACAACACTCGGTGAAGCTATGAAAGCAATGGCCACACACAAACGTCTCTTATATCCGCCGGAGAGTTGATAAGCGAAGAAGTCCTCGTGTTTCCCAAAGTTAAGACTCTTTAAGGTACGTCGAACTTCCTGCTCGGCAGAGGACTTTTCATTGTCCATGGAGCTCAGCTTCAACTGAGCGTAGAGCTCGAGATGCTCACGTGCCGTCAGCTTAGGAATCAGTATATTGTCCTGCCAGCAGACGCCCACATTGTGCTCACCGGCGAGCAGGACTTGGCCTGTGGTCTGCACCGTTTGACCTGTCAGCAGTTTGATCAGTGTGCTTTTGCCAGCACCATTACGTCCCAGGAGGCAGCTCACCTGGTTGCGTGCGAAGTCCACACTGAGGTTCGAAATGGCAAACTTATTGCCATACATCTTTGTCACACTGCTCAAAGAGGCACCCAACTTGGCATCCAGCTGACCTCGTGTAACCCGCACGAAACTATAGTTATCTGAAACGAGAGTCAATCATCAATGGGGAGACTTAGATCCTGGGACAAAGAATGACTCACTTCTCCTGTAGCGCTGGTAACCATATCCAATGGCTGCATACAGCAAAGTGTCCAATACAAACATGAGCACGGCCAGACTGCATTCACTGCCCACCGGTCCCAGCCGGAGAAGATCACCCAGACTTAGACCCTGTTCCTGAAGTTCCATGCGAATCATTTCACTCCAGCCCTTGGCGAAAGCCGTTGTAAAGGAAAGGTCCACTAGGAAGCACTCGAAGAAGTTAAGCTTTGCATCGAACAACAGGACGATAATATAGGGACACAGTGTGATGAAGAAAAAGAGGGCCGCGGCAACAGCTCCAATGTTGGACGATATAAAGAAGTTGGAGCACATGTAACTAAAGGAAAGAATAGAAGCCGTATTTTTCAAGAGTCTCAGGTAACTTCCCTAGATACTCACCAGAAAGAAATAAGACATACGCCAAAGAGCAGGCAGTAGAACATCATAAAGAACCAGTTGGTATATTGGAGTATGCCGCCGGAGTAGAGGACAATGCTGACGAGCACAAATACGGCGCACAGCTCCATGAAGCTCATCAAAGACCATGCAACGAGTTCCGAATGAGCATGCAAGCCCATAGATCGCATAAGCTGTAAGATCAATGAATTAGTTGCTTCCCAGCTACGTTAAGGACTAAGTAGTCCTACTCACCATGCTGTTCCGGCTCTCACGCATCCAAATGCGCTCCCGCACACAAATGGCTACAGCGACGACCAGGCTAAGACAGTAGGCAACTTGCACAGCCTGTGCCAGGTAGAGGCCTCGCTTGAAGCTGAAGGATAAGAAAACGATGTTTGAGGCGACAGACCAAGGATCTTCCAAATGTTCATAGCTTACTCATCACTTATATAGGAGGGATACGGAAACTGTTTCGTATAAAACTGCATGTCATCCACGTCGAATTTCTGGCCCGTAGAACCACCACCGCCAGCAAAGCTGTTAAGCAAATCAAAGAGACCCTGACGCTTAACACGGGCTCCATGCTCCAAGTCCTCCCTTTTATGTGTATCCTTATTGACCTTACTGGACATGTCGAACAGATCCTCACGCTTAACACGCCCTCCATGTTCCGAGCCATCGTCATCGTTCAGAAGCTCAAAATCTGGCCTGATTGTGGTTGGCGCCTGTTCCGTGGTCGTGTCTTCATTTAACTCCTCATCCGTTTGCCTAATAGTTGTTGCCTCTCCTTCGTCCAGCGTGGATGTAAGTGTTGTTGTTACATCCTGCGCTTCGCTGCTGCTATTGAGATCTTTGTCATCGTCATTATCATTAAAGAAATCATCATCATCATCATTATCCTCTTCATCCACTCGCTGTAAGCTGACAAGGGGTCGCTTTGGCTTGTCAGTGTCTGCCGTCTCCGTGGGACCCAACTCCTGACGCTTGTGCTTGATGATGCCCAGGTCGACCATCTGTTTGAGCTGCACAAAGCCTCGGTGATATTTTAGATCCACTAACATACTGGCCGCCGGACCCGGGAACCAGAAGCGATTCTTATTCTCAAACGTGGGCTGCGTGTTATCCGTGTCCATGTGAAGCTTGTAGGTTATCTCATTGCCAGTGACGTCCTCGAAGTTCAACGCCGCCATAAACATACGTTCCGTATTCAACTCGTACGCCCGACGATGCAGTTGCTCGACACTCGATATCGGCTCAAAGCGATCCACGGAAATGCATTCCAGGAGGTTGCTGATCGTTGTCAGGATCTGGTAAATAAGCTCATTGGAACGCACATAATTCATAATATTTTCAATCTCCCCAATGTCGAAATCGTCACCAATCAAACTCTTCACCAGCGGTGAGCGAGCCAACTTTAAGAGGCCCTCAAACGAGTTCTGGAAGGTGGTGTTTGTGCGCAGTTTGGTGAGAACTGCGGCTGCTGCCTTGGACAAGTTCTGCAATCGCCCCAACTCCTCAAATGTAGCATTGCTCTACAACAACAATAAATAAGCCGAATTAAAGCAAACCCAAGAACATCCTGTGAATTCTTACAAATTTAAGGATACTTTCGGTATCCGCATTGGGCGGCGTGTAGAGAATCTTTCCTTGAATTATGGGCTTTATGGTGTTCCAGGTGAGCTTGCCCTGGTTTGTCGATGTGACGTCCAAGTACAAACGCTTGCAATAATTGGCTGAAAGTAGGGACTCAGACAGATTATTTGAAGGGAAAGGCAAAGAAGTGCTGGAAACCTACTTGGCATTGCCTTCAGCTCATCGTCGTTAACCTCGCTGAAGTCCTCCGAGTACAGGATATCGTTGACCAGGGGAATGCTCTCAGTGCTGGGAAAGGGATGACCACAGAGCAAAACCCCAAACTTCACGAACGTTTCACGATCTACAAGCAGGAGAACATCACAATAGGCGAACAAAAAAACGGTGCTGCCAACTTACTTGAAAAAAGTTTTGTTATATCAAAACTATAGTTCATGAGACGCTCGATTCGTGGGACCAACGATATAATCTCGGATATATTGCCTACGGGGAATAATGTATTTGAGATTCAGATATAAGATAAAACTCGGATATATTCATTCACTTACTCCGAATGACTTCAATGTGGCCGCTGGTGAACAGGGTGGTCACAGCGCTGACGAAGTTCGCCTTTTCGGGCAGCTCGACGAGCGCGTTGTATAGGCGATCATCCGTCACAAAAATGTTGATCACTTGGATGGCCGAGTGCAAGCTTTGAGAGAGAGAAATCAACGGGAATCGATTAGTGAAACGCCAAATGATACATCCAAGGCTTATGCTTACGGCGCCTCCTTCCACAGGGAGTACTCCTCGTAGGGATCAGTGCCAAGGCATTTGTTTTCAAGACTGCAGATATATGAGAATGCGCTGGGAACTACTTGATTCTTGGTGGGCAGGAGACGAGTGGGGAACTGGCAGGCATCGACCTGCTCCGATCCATACTTGAGTCTAATGAGGTAGAGCAGCATGAAGATTATGATTGGCCATCCGAGCAGCATAAGCATCAGACCCTTTTGGCGCCATCGCACGAGGAGATCCTTGCGCAGCAAGGACTTCACCTCGCTCGACCTAAACGACATTTCGTTGCCCGTGGACACTTGGTTATACCACGAACCGTATTCAAAGTGGATTGCCAATTGAATGCTCTGATATTCCCAAAACTTATTCGCACATCTTCACGCTCTGTACCCTCTGGAAAGAAAGAAGTACTGGGAATTATATCTTGCTTTAGGTGATGGCTAAAAGTGCAATGATCTGTTGGGGAAAGTAAATAACAATAAGAAGCATCATTCAAGATATACCTTTAAAATTAACAATGCGATTTTTAAGAATGATTTATGAGCACTCGAAATACCCAAGCTTCTATACACCTCCAGACATTAATAATTAGACGCGAGAAGCGCTTTGGTCAGCGGCCAAAGGCGCGAGACGTTAAGGGGGGGCCAAACCGCTCGTTAGATGTAAGTTAAGACAAGTAAACAGGTTTTCACATGGATGAATTGTTGTGTCACAACGGCAACGTCCAGTAAATCACCGTAGCTCGTTTCGCTCTCGTCGCGCCCCTAATTTGGGCCCAAACGAAATGGAAATGCGCTCCTGTCGGCCATCGAGAGTGAGTCTCCAAGCTTCCCAAATGCGATCTTTAATCCATGTTCTAATCTACGCTACGTTAGTGCTTCAGGGGCCTCAGGTGCTTCCGATGCTTCAGGTGTATTCCGCACTTGGTACCCGAGCTTGTCAACATAAAACAGACAGACAGAGTCATGTGTTTAGATAGAATTCGTTGAATCAAAGTGGAGATCAACTTGTTGCTGACCTTGAATATGTAATTTACTTCCATGTCGCATATCGAAGACCCCCGATTAGCCACGTCCCTGACATTTAGTTGTAATAAAATTCACTGAATGTTTTTTATTGGCCTCTCAAGTTTTCCGTGATGATTGCATAGAGCTAAGTGATCATAAATTGCCAGCCATCGATTCATTGGGCAAAGATATGTGATTATCGATAATTTGCAGGGGTTACCAAGAGATTTGCCAAGACCACATAAGAAAAGGATCAAGACCGGCCACTGACATAGATCCTACGGTGTGCATCTTCACATAGATCACCGATAAGCTCACTATCATTGAGTGTATAACCAGAAGAGTCGCAGAGCTCGACAAGTTCGAGGTTTATTAACGCGAAACCAGAAACCAGAAACCAGTTAAAGTCTCCCCCTTACTTTGTATGCAAAGCTTGACTTCTGACTTTTATTTTTGACTGCTTAGATGTACCTTTTATTTGTTCACCTTTGGTCACATCAGGTTATTTATCTCTAGCGTCCACAAGGGCCCAACAACCAAAGTTCAATTAAGCAGTTGTCTCCCTTCCCTATTGATTTTTTCTAATGGAACTTATCTACTATTTTATTCGCTTCTTCGATTCTGTCTGTGAGGCCTCAAAGAGTCAGATTCCCATGAATCTTGGCAAAAGAACTCTATATTGTACGGTGTGAAATATTACCCATAATCATAGATCTTGTTTCTGTGTCATTGACAGACATAAGAAATTGTTCCATAAAAAACTCTGACAGCCATAAGAGTCGAGCGTTTGACATGTTGAGATGTGTCTTTAAGTCTGAGAATGCAAAAATGAACGTGATCTGATGATTTATACTGCTCAGCGAGTTTTTACTGCTCAGGAACACGTCTACAGATGAATAGACTCAAGTAGATCTCTTTAGGAGAGAAGCGATTATTACACTAAGCCGATGATTATGATAAGTTGTGGAGATCAAGAGGTGCGCCTACAGATATAGCCATCTGGTATTTATCAAGGTAAGAAATTACTTAAAGCCTTAGTCATTGTTGTGATCTTGTGGCTTCAGATCTAGGCCAAAGATCTAGACAGGTTTATCTTAACTTTTGATTGAATCAAATTATTAGCTGTCTGAATCCTCCTTGAGATCAGTGAGCAGTATGTAATTCGGTAAGGTATTGACTGTGTTCTCATACATCTGGTACTTGAGTAAGCTGATGGATATAGATTTACAGCTTCGAATTATTTCAGAAGATACTTTAAAGCTGACCTGGAGTTGTCGACCCTTCAGTATTCCATAGCCACTGATCTACTCTCAAAGTTGAAGATTTTCTATTCCGATCAGTTGCTTGAGCTTGAGTTTGGCAATTTGAACCCAACGGATCTTCCTTTATTCTGTTATTAATAATAATAATTAATATATTTTCATTCCCAAAAAAGATTAAAAACTTCGTCATTTAGGTAATAAAATTTCAAAATTATCAACTGAATCAAGTCTCTGGGACATCGATCTTGGGCATTGCGAAAATAGATTCGAATAGCTGGGGGGCTAATCACAGCTCGAGCGCAATCTCTGAACCAGTTTTCCACGCTCATTGCGAATGCAACTCGACGTCGATCCCATTCCACTGACCCAACTAAAGTAGTGACCAAACGACATTATAATGTATTTCATTGATCTATTAGTGGGCTGACTTGGATTAAGTACTGAGGCACTAGTAAATGGGGACTGGGGACTGGGGACTGGGGACTGGGGACTGGGGACTGGGGACTGGGGACTGGGGACTGGGGACTGGGGACTAGGAACTGGGGACACTTAATGTGTGTGCCTCTAAAGCTAAAAAAATAAAAACAGTTTTCTCAATTATTTTCCAACATCGTAGGAGATAATATTTGCATCTTGACCCCATTATCAGTGGTCTTCTGCTGGCACCCAATGCGCTGCAGTGCAGCGACTCACTGACTGAATATTTACTGATAGTTAACAAGACGGCCGCTTGCAGTACAATTCCATATTTTTATTAGAAATAGACCTATGGGTGGGGGGGAGTGGAAGGGGAAGGGGGAACGGCGATTAGTAAATACCCTTTCCGATAACAAAGTGTAGAGTTAATGAGTTGAATTACAAATAATATTATTATTATTATTATTATTATTATTATTATTATTATATACATATGTTATTTATGTAAATAACGGATCATCGCCGGATGTTAAATACCGCTAGACGTAATACCGCCTGTACCGTTAATCCACTGATAAATAGAAGTAACCGAAAACACTAACTAGTTAAAATTAGCACATCGGTTAGGGGCATGATTTTTACCCCGTCGCGTTGCATTCAAAATGCGGAAGTAGCGCAGCTCGAAATCGAGTTGTCTATATATGCATATATTAACACACACACACACACACACATTTATATATATGTGTGTATGTATGTATTTTTATTTATTTGTATTTAAATGCGTGTGTCTATATTTAGCCATTGGTAATATCTGTGCGAAAGATCACACTTGTAATTAGTCTGTCTCGGCACGTAAAGTCGCAGTTTAAGCCGCTCGAAGCATTGGGATTAAGTTTAAAAGCTGAATTCTTGGAACAACTTCGTAGCACTCGTATCTCCAGCAATAAAACTATGTTCCGATTCCGTAGAGGGAAGTGCAAGTTGGGGCAACAGAGAGACAGGCGGAGCGAGAGGGACCGAGGGACCGGGGGAGAAGGAGAGAGCGAGTGGGAGCTCTTCTTTACACGGGGCTTTGTGTAAATTAACCTTTGGACTAATTAAAATACAAAACAAAGTAAATCGCATTAAGACAATTAGTTAAAAAATAACAAGTTAAATTAAATTAATCACCACTGATCGACTACTGAATACCCTGTTTAATATATATTTATTTATTATTATATCAAATGAATAGAGTTCAATTTGAAAGTCATTTGAATAATTTATTTAATGCAATTAGAAATTCAAATTGATCGATTATTAAATAATTAATTAATAAATAAATAAATTTATTGAACGATTGCTAATTAAATTTTTCCATTTATTGTTTAATTGCCTTGTGTATTAAATGTACTATTTTAAGCTCCAATAGTGACTAAGAATTTCAAGGTCTCCACTTCGTATTATGTTTAAATGGTAAACTGAGATCTCATATGAGGCGTGATTCAAAAGTGAGACGCACACGAAATACCCTTAAGTCTTTGAAAAAAACGTGACAATTAAATGAAAAACATTTATGGGTATTTTCGGTCATGAGAGCTGAGTAAATTTATTGGTTACCCAACCGGCAACCAGCAAGACTCTAGAGGTGTACAGCGAGCAGGTGAGCAAGAAGCCAAAGATCCCTTGAGGTCGAAAGAAGAACAATAGATCCCATAAAGAGAAGGCAGAACAATGAAGTTTACATGATTAATCAAAAAATAAAACAGAATCAATTCAAGCAAAGCAAAAACTGTGGGAACTGTCGAAAGGTACATAAACTCTGAGACAATGTTTATTGTCATATCGTGAAATCTCTTAACAAACATAAAACCAATTCACAAATTGCTGAAAAGTGTTAAGAATTTCCCATTGTGGCATTAAGCCGAGTCATTCAGCCAAGTGACCCGCTCGAATGTAGGGTATATCCAGTTGTTGCGAAACGGGATATGGGAATTCAAGTAGAACTGGACAGAAGTCGTGGGGGGAAGTCAATTTCGGTGTCCATCAAACCTGTTGGAGCTGCTGACAAGTGTTTAGGATTCTTCACGTTTTCCACAAGTCGGGGAATTTTAAGTGAATTCAAATTAATTTCAAGACAACCAAATCGTTAGAGAGTCTTTAAAACTGACTTCCCACCTGACAGACTCTCCAAAGGTGCGCCAATCACTTCTAATCGAAAGTCTTCGATCTCATTAAAAAATCTATCTATGTTCTTAAAACAGGTTAAAATAAAAAAAAATTGTTGCTAACTATGATTAAAACTTATTTACATAACAATCACTCAACGGAATATGCAACTTACAATAAGAAATACAAAAAAAAACTAAACCATACCTCAGATGTTAGATACACACTTCTATATCAAAGAGAACTAATATAAAATCAAATCAATGAAGTAATAAAAGGTTTCATTATTCATTAACTGCTGTCTTTAATAACCTATGTTAAAGTATGGCAATTAGTGATCCTACATTTTCTGCTATAACATTATAGATCATTAGGTCACCTGCAATTCAGTGAACCTGCTGAGAAACATATACAGATACAGATACAGATACAGATACAGATACAGATACAGATACAGATACAGATACAGATACAGATACAGATACAGATACAGATACAGATACAGATACAGATACAGATACAGATACAGATACAGATACAGATACAGATACAGATACAGATACAGATACAGATACAGATACAGATACAGATACAGATACAGATACAGATACAGATACAGATACAGATACAGATACAGATACAGATACAGATACAGATACAGATACAGATACAGATACAGATACAGATACAGATACAGATACAGATACAGATACAGATACAGATACAGATACAGATACAGATACAGATACAGATACAGATACAGATACAGATACAGATACAGATACAGATACAGATACAGATACAGATACAGATACAGATACAGATACAGATACAGATACAGATACAGATACAGATACAGATACAGATACAGATACAGATACAGATACAGATACAGATACAGATACAGATACAGATACAGATACAGATACAGATACAGATACAGATACAGATACAGATACAGATACAGATACAGATACAGATACAGATACAGATACAGATACAGATACAGATACAGATACAGATACAGATACAGATACAGATACAGATACAGATACAGATACAGATACAGATACAGATACAGATACAGATACAGATACAGATACAGATACAGATACAGATACAGATACAGATACAGATACAGATACAGATACAGATACAGATACAGATACAGATACAGATACAGATACAGATACAGATACAGATACAGATACAGATACAGATACAGATACAGATACAGATACAGATACAGATACAGATACAGATACAGATACAGATACAGATACAGATACAGATACAGATACAGATACAGATACAGATACAGATACAGATACAGATACAGATACAGATACAGATACAGATACAGATACAGATACAGATACAGATACAGATACAGATACAGATACAGATACAGATACAGATACAGATACAGATACAGATACAGATACAGATACAGATACAGATACAGATACAGATACAGATACAGATACAGATACAGATACAGATACAGATACAGATACAGATACAGATACAGATACAGATACAGATACAGATACAGATACAGATACAGATACAGATACAGATACAGATACAGATACAGATACAGATACAGATACAGATACAGATACAGATACAGATACAGATACAGATACAGATACAGATACAGATACAGATACAGATACAGATACAGATACAGATACAGATACAGATACAGATACAGATACAATACAGATACAGATACAATACAGATACAAATACAATACAGATACAATACAGAATACAATACAATACAGATACAAATACAATACAATACAATACAATACAGATACAATACAAATACAGATACAGATACAATACAAATACAATACGAATACAGATACAAATACAATACAATACAATACAAATACAATACAATACAAATACAATACAATACAAATACAATACAATACAAATACAATACAAATACAATACAATACAATACAATACAATACGAATACAAATACAATACAATACAATACAATACAAATACAATACAAATACAATACAATACAATACAATACAATACAATACAATACGAATACAATACAATACAAATACAATACAATACAATACAATACAAATACAATACAAATACAATACAATACGAATACAGATACAAATACAAATACAATACAATACAATACAATACAATACAATACAAATACAATACAATACAATACGAATACAATACAAATACAATACAGATACAATACAAATACAATACAAATACAATACCAATACAATACAATACAATACAAATACAATACAATACGAATACAAATACAATACAAATACAATACAAATACAGATACAAATACAATACAGATACAATACAATACAAATACAATACGAATACAGATACAATACAATACAATACAATACGAATACAATACAGAATACAATACAGATACAATACAATACAGATACAGATACAATACAAATACAATACAATACAATACAATACAATACAATACAGATACAAATACAGATACAATACAATACAATACAGATACAATACAATACAATACAATACAATACAATACAAATACAATACAAATACAATACAATACAATACAAATACAATACAATACAATACAATACAATACAATACAATACAATACAAATACAATACAAATACAATACAATACAATACAATACAATACAATACAATACAATACAATACAATACAAATACAATACAATACAATACAATACAATACAAATACAATACAAATACAATACAAATACAATACAATACAAATACAAATACAATACAATACAAATACAATACAATACAAATACAATACAATACAAATACAATACAATACAAATACAATACAAATACAATACAATACGAATACAAATACAATACAAATACAATACAATACAATACAATACAAATACAATACAAATACAATACAATACAATACAAATACAATACAAATACAATACAAATACAATACAATACAATACAATACAAATACAATACAAATACAAATACAATACAAATACAATACAAATACAATACAATACAATACAATACGAATACAAATACAATACAAATACAATACAAATACAATACAAATACAATACAATACAATACAGATACAATACAAATACAATACAATACAGATACAATACAATACAAATACAATACAAATACAGATACAATACAGATACAATACAGATACAGATACAGATACAATACAGATACAATACAATACAGATACAATACGAATACAGATACAAATACAATACAATACAGATACAAATACAATACAGATACAGATACAAATACAATACAGATACAGATACAGATACAGATACAGATACAGATACAGATACAGATACAGATACAGATACAGATACAGATACAGATACAGATACAGATACAGATACAGATACAGATACAGATACAGATACAGATACAGATACAGATACAGATACAGATACAGATACAGATACAGATACAGATACAGATACAGATACAGATACAGATACAGATACAGATACAGATACAGATACAGATACAGATACAGATACAGATACAGATACAGATACAGATACAGATACAGATACAGATACAGATACAGATACAGATACAGATACAGATACAGATACAGATACAGATACAGATACAGATACAGATACAGATACAGATACAGATACAGATACAGATACAGATACAGATACAGATACAGATACAGATACAGATACAGATACAGATACAGATACAGATACAGATACAGATACAGATACAGATACAGATACAGATACAGATACAGATACAGATACAGATACAGATACAGATACAGATACAGATACAGATACAGATACAGATACAGATACAGATACAGATACAGATACAGATACAGATACAGATACAGATACAGATACAGATACAGATACAGATACAGATACAGATACAGATACAGATACAGATACAGATACAGATACAGATACAGATACAGATACAGATACAGATACAGATACAGATACAGATACAGATACAGATACAGATACAGATACAGATACAGATATTTATCTTGGAATTACAAGTATGATCTGCTAAGAGACGGCGGTACGTGCCTTTGGAAGACGACCTCTGAAATGACCCGCCTGGGAACTGTAGGAATGCAGGTAAGAAGCAGCAAACATGTTGAACACCTTGGGAACTGACCGTAGAGTCGCCCACAAAATTTACAAATATAAATTGGAGTCAGAGGAAAAAAATAATAGAAGCACAAAACACATAAAAAAAACTGTAAGCAGCAATGACGATGCAAATGCATGTCTGAGCCTAGTCAAATGAACTACAAATTGTGATGGACAGGTGTGTGTGAGTGGGAGTTGGGGGCCGATATATGACCGGAAAATTGGGAGACTAAAGCACTTAGCACAATTTATTGATAGAAATTGTCTGTTAAATTATCGACCTTGGCCCTGAGTCTTCAAAAGCAGTTACTAAAAACTAAATTCAACTAACGCAAACGCTAATATCAAGTTAGAAGATATCAAAGTGTGTGCACGTGTCTGTGTGTATGTGTTTGAGAGTGTGTGTGTGTGTGTGTGTATTTGTATATACAATAAATAAAGGTAAATATATAGAAAACTTGTTTGCTTCATGTAGTCATTGGCAATTTGCAAGCCAGCCCGACAACCAGACAAGCCGTCAGTTAACATTCCCTTCCCCACCCCCCACCCACACCCTTAGGTCTTCATCTTTCTTCCAACAATGCGACATTCACTAAATGCGTTTTTATTCCAATTGGAATTATCTCCCACTTAAATTTACATGACTGTCGCATTTGATAAACCGTAAAGTACTTCAAACAAATACATCCACACATATATATATATACATATATCGGGTAACTGAATAATCGAGGCAACTTTGATCACTGGATCCCCAACCCCCAAAGTCCCACTGTCAGCATGAGTTGGCAAGAAATCGTCTACCAATTATAGGACGGTAACTTCATCTATTGGTATAATCGAAGATGAATGTTTATTTATGGATATAGGAAATGCCAGCGATTTTGGACATTTATTTTTATTTTTATGTCTCCTTTATGTCTGAACTCCATTTCCATTCTTCTTTCACTATTGATTCTATTTTGCGGTCCACTAGGCAACTGCCAAGGTCATCGCTCGGGGTCCGACCCCTTAACTAAACTAAACTGCGACTACACTTCCTACTACAGATATTCTCAGATACTTCTATATTGTATATAGAACCCAAATATCAGATAATGCAATAGGAATATATATAAATATATAAGTATATATTATTACTAGATTAGGAAGTAAGATTCCCAACGATTACTATATAAGTTAAGTTCAGATGCGAGTGCAAGTTTCATTTCCGATGCAATACGTTTTATTAAATAATTAATCAAGTGTTCATTAGCTTTATTTGAGCTTGTAATAAAAGTGTAAAGTGTAAAGTGTAAAACGTCTATTTCTATAACCCAAATGGCCAACTGTTAGCTAATTGAATTGGGCAATTTCAGGCAGCAAATTCAATTGGTAATCATACTTCTACAGGTTTTTCTAAAATTTTGACGGAAACAAAACCAGTATCACTTTTCTAGATTAACTCAACATGAACGACAAACAATGTATATTTATTTTTCGTTCAGTTTATTTGGTAAAGCATTTCTCCATATGTCTCCATTCTGGCAGTGCACAAGCACATACAAATTCACCAATTCACCACAGCAACTTGATGGAGGTTTGGGGTTGGTAAAGCAGAAATTTATAATTCAAATATGTAAATTGTAAATAATATTTAACTATGCATTAATGTTGCTTTAATTGTTGTAAATTAGTTGGGTTGCTTAGGTGGCTATTAGTTTGGTTTCTTTAAAAACTAATGCACTCTTTTTGCAGTTTCAAGTTCTTTACATATTGAACAGTTGCCGTGAAGTGCAAGTGAAGTGAGTTGTTATTGGACCATAACCGATTAGTTTTCACTTTCGTCTATTGTTACTTGATTTAAATGTTTTTTTTTTCTTGTTGTTCACT
Organism: Zaprionus lineosus; assembly: GCA_035044505.1. Taxonomy (NCBI): domain Eukaryota; kingdom Metazoa; phylum Arthropoda; class Insecta; order Diptera; family Drosophilidae; genus Zaprionus; species Zaprionus lineosus. The sequence continues at coordinate 463,160 of JAWNNX010000691.1, read as the reverse complement.
ATTATTGCTATTTCAGGTGTTGTCGTTGTTGCTCTTGCTGTAGCTGTTGCTGTTAGGTATGCGCGTAGGCCATTTCTTTGTTGGCAGCGCCAGCGAGTGGTGGGCCCTTTGCAGAGAGAGAAACAATAGCAACAATACATGCACATCACCAATGAACTTCTACAACAACCAACAACTACAATGTACAATGTGCCAAGAAATCAACGAAGGAAAAGAAAACAAGAAGAAATTGAGCTAAAAGCGGTAGCGTTCACGAACAGCTGTTGAATTGAGGACTTGTGGGCGAAGCTGGCGACCACGCGAACGACGCGCAAGCTTAAATCAAAGCTTGGCTGTTGCCTTCGGCTACTACGCAACGCCTTGTTCTGTGTCTGCTACTGTCGCTTTTATTGCAGCTATCATATGTATGTGTGTGCATAGGTGTGTGTGTGTGTGTGTGGGTGTGTGTGTGTAAGGAAGTTAAATATGTATGAAACGCAAATGAATTAACTTACTTGCCCGACACTGCACTTGTTCCAACGGCGCTGTGATATTTTCGTCGCTGCGTCTTCGCACGTTGCACACATGCACAAGAAATTTAAAAACAAAAACAAATTACCAAAAAAAAAAAAGTGAGCCAAGAAACGAGCTTTTGTTTATATTTTAATATGTGTTATTTTGTATTCGTTTTCCCTTCGTTTTCTTCTTTTATTTTCTCTTCGTCTTGAATGGTATTTCGGTTATTGGATTTTGCTTTTCGGGCGTGAGTGAGTGATCGGCACCAAGTTTTTACTTTCAATGCGGTAAGTTTTTTGTTTTGTTTTGTTTTGTTTTGTTTTTTTTTTTTTTTTTTACTTCAGTTACACACACGTAGTCCGACGCACAAACAACTACCAGCGCACATACGCAAACACATGCACGGTTACACAGGTTTTATTTCAGTTTATCATATTCTTGGTAAACTTTTCTCTTAATCATTTGCATGTGCTGCAACAAAGCTGTTGCTGCTTCTTCTTTACTAGTTCTTCGTCTTGTTCGACCTCTGCTGCTGCGCTTGCGTCGTTAAGCTTAAAATGCAATTGAAAGCTCCGCTTCAGTTTCAAGAGACGTCCGTTGACAACGATTGCCGCAATTGAACTGAGCTTCACAAAGCACGCTAACGGAAAATTATTTAACTCTACAGCAGCGACGCCGGCGATTCCGCGGCGATTTAACGTCGATCGCCGCAACCGGCTAGCGTCGCGGCCGCTGCGCAGCTCAGTTAGGGCCATCCACATTGCTTGCCGCAATGTTTTAAAAGAATCGTTTGTATTTAGCTGTTTATCCTCACCCTGTCTACTTACCCTTCCTCCACACGCATCTATATATATTTTGCACGCGGCATTAAACGCTTCCGTGATCTATTCCAACTGTACATTTGTTTTGAAAGCTTGCGTGCCGCTTTCTAGGGTTTGAGCACTTTGGGTCAAAAGTAAAAGAGAGTTCGCAGCACAATCAGTTGACATGTCAGACAAAATGAATTAATGGGAAATCATTTCCTACAGTTAAATATCATACATTAAATGTGTTTTAATACCGTCCTAAAGCATAAAATTCAACTTCTTTTCGCCATTACAAACGATCGACTGTAAAACAGCCTGTACCCTGTAATATGATCAAAAATCAATAAACACTTGACCGAAAGCGCTGCAACTCCCCACCGCCCCTTAAGCTTTAGTATATCCCTATCTCTTTCCTTCTCTTGCGATCAACTTTCCTTTGTTGTGTTCCTCGTATCTATGGACAATTAGATGAGAAACTCAACACACTTCGTCGCGTATAGAACACAAAACTGCAATTAGAAAGTTCATACGATTTATTAACAAATTTTGGACACAATAAACACAGTTTTGTCTGAATTGAGTTTACGTAAAAATGCACGGAGCGCAAGTCAGGCGTATAGGCGCTCGAACCTTGTACAGGCAATTTTGGCATAAACGAAAATGGGATGGAACCTTTAGCATATACGCCTTTAATGCAATCAACTATTATTATCAAAATAAAGTTTTTGGGTCCAAAGTAATAAAATTCTGATACCAAAAACAGCACTCCCTGCGATTTTTCTTCGACATTTGTTTAATTGCCAAGAGACTCCTAAAAGCAGCTGTAAATCAGTTCCAGAAAAGTTTAGGAGGCCTGTGAAGAAAAGTGAGTATCTCTTTCCTGGGGGGAGTCACCTTTTAAATATAAAACAGTTGTTTCATCAAATAATTTAAAAGTGTCATTGAATATTATTATAAAATAATCCAGTACCAGACGTTAATAAGCAGTTAATTAATTGATTTATTCACTTATTAAAAACTAGTTTTTTCCAGGTTTTCCATATGGGAAGCTGGTATATAAAGTCTCTGGGATTTTCAGTAATTTAAAATTGGGAAAGTCAATCTTTGAGTTAAGACAAGTTAATATAATATATAGAAAGAATAATATGGATTATATCTAAGATTGAATTTTCCTTCACTTTCTTAGCCTTTAGATTTCAGGATTCAAGATAAATATAAACAAAGATTTTGGATGTTTGACTTTCTAGCTATTCCTACGATATATGTAAATAATAATAATTATTTTATTTTGTTTTCTTCTTTTAAGAATTCGTTGATATTGTATGACTTGGGTGTTTTTTGGGTATGAAATATTATAGATTATTTTTTTATTATGTGAAGGAGAAAAAAACTAGAAAAATCACAGTTCATTGCACATGTGAAAATAGCTCGAAGAGTAAATACCCATTTAGAGATTTAAATTAAATAGACCCGACGAAATTGGCCTCTCCATCAAAATCGAAATCAAAACCAAAACCAAAACCAGAACCAGAACCAGAACCATTCTAGCCCAAACCCAGTAAATGACCAGAAGCCTCGCTTGGCTGCATATCAGTTGCGCATAATTGTCGAAGTCGTTAAAAAACGTAAATACCAAGTGGCGAAAAAGAGTGGAATCAAAGCCAAAAGCGATTCGCAAAAACAATAAAAAATTAAAAAATAAAATTACAAGCCGGACGGTCCCCAAGCAAACCCAACAAAGAGTTACTCTGCGCAGCTCTCGCTTGTATCCAAATTTGATAGACAGTATTAAATATAAATAAATAAAAATATACTAAATATAATAAAGTTAAATTATATGTATTAATTTAAAATTATTTATGATTACTAATATAATATATATATTATATATTTATTTATTTTATTGCATTTGCTCTAGAGAAGCAGAAAAAGTTAGAAGGCATTTTTAATAATGTTTTAAGTACTTTATTATATTTTAAAATGAGATAAACCATTACTGATCCGAAAAATCTCCATCTATAAAAATATTGGTTATTATAATTAGATGTGAGATACCCTTCCAGGGCCTATTTCTGGTTACAGGGTATGGCAACTGCTATCCATGAAATTGTTTAATTAAAAAACAAAACAGCAAAAATGATGCCAATCTGCCATTTAACTTAAGTCAGTAAACAAAGCAAAGAACTTTTATATCATAATTAAGCTTTAGAATTACAATTAAATGTTAAATATGGGTTTATTTAAAAAAAAAATACTTTGCATCTAGGAAGATGATAAGCAAATTTCCAAAATAATTATTTTTGGTGGTCGTGTCTATTTGAGCGTTAAAACAGCTACAAATAAAAAAAGCATTTTAAATACGAAAAGGCAAATTAATTAAGAGAAGGAAAATATTTTATAAAATTTATATCAAAATTAAAATCCAAGTCTTTCGTTAAGTCAAAAAGATCCCCTTTGGATTGACCCCCAAGAACAAGCAGTACGCAACACAACTATAATTTTAAATCTATTGTAGTAGTATATTATTATTTGTATGTAACATTTTAATTACAGTTAATGAAATTTATATAAACTCTGTCAAAAACAGGTAACATCAGTTCCAAGGCCAAATTGTTGGTTCAAAGGTACAAACGCCTCCTCAGCACGGCTCGATCTCCGCTTCGTTCATAAATCGGCGCATCTATTTCGATAATTGTCCATGGCTGAGGTCATTTACTATGATGAAATTACAAATATTGAAAAAAATACAACCGAATTTAGCCGCTTGATTGTTTTGTAAAATTAAATTATTAACACACAACACAAAAAATTCTAATTCCCTAAGTCCAGCAGTTTAGGAGTTGAGTAGCGCGCAGCTTTTGAAGGCCTGCAAATCAGGTAGCACTGACGGACAGTGTTCAAAAGCGAAATTGAAATGCATTTTAAGCTTAATGCGTCACGTTCTTTAGCTACGGCAACGTGGGCAAGATCAGACGGCTTAAGCTTTTATACGGTGGTCAAAAGTCCACCAGGAAATTAAATTGAATTAACATAAGAAGCTAATAGACTGCTTCGATTGGAGGGTGGCCGTGTTAGGAGGCGGAAACTCTAACAAATTACATTTTACGGTTAACAACTTGAACGAAAGGGCGAACACGGGAAAACTAAGATTAAGTAGAAATAATTTAAAGGGACGGTGGGACGAGGGCAATCGAGGTTTGTCGATTATCAAGAGATGTAATACAGCCACTTAAATGTTATTATTAATTGCTGATTTTTATACACAAGGCAAGTTTATAGTTATCTATACAAAGAAAACAAGTTTTGTTCTTTACACCTATGCACCATTTAACATCGTAATATAAGACACTTTTTAATTGATAGAAGGCACTGATTCACTGCTCCAGCAGATTGCGATACTCTACAAGCAGCTGCTCCTCCTGCAGCAGCGGCAAATCCAAGTAGTCCAGATCGTTTTGCAGAAAGTCCGCATTGAGGCGTTTATATGCCTCATATGCAGCTTTCTCGGCTTTGGCTTTTTCCACAACATCATTAATCAGGACGCTAAAAGGACTACTTGCTGCCTGTGATGTTGATGCTGTATCGCTCATGCTGGCCAATTGTATAATGCGTTCAACGGTTTCCTCTAGCTCATCCTCGCCCTGCAGACCCTTAAGTAGATAATCTGTGGCCTGATCAAAATTGTTGTGCGCACTCTCGAGAGCAGCACGTGCTGCTGTCTCCGAGAACCCCAGTTGAATTAAAGCTTTAAGCTGCACCTCGTCAGCATCTTCAACTTTCCTTAAAGAAGATCGCAGCTCCGCTGAACTGTTTTGTAGCAACTCAATCTACGAAATAAAGCCATGATAAGTTATCGACTAAGTTTAAGTATTTCAAGTTGGAATGACTTACCGCTTGAGGAATATTGTTTGCTGTGCGCTTCAGTGCCACCGCCACAAGCTGACGATCGTGGCCCATATCCACAAGTGTGCAAACGCTGCGAGGATTTACCCAGTCGCTGTCTTTGGTTGTCACTTTGGCATAATGTCGATGCATTGCGCGCTCTGCTTTGGAATTCTTGCGGGCGTCGGCTAGCTTCACCGTTCGCTCATGCATAAACTCTAAGGCTTTCTCGACATTGCCCGCCGTAGAGCGCAACGCGAGGCGCGCATCGCTTACCTCGAATCCCATTTCAACTAAAAGCATAAGGTGCTCATCATTGACCTTTAATTCGTTGAGCACGGTGGTAGCCTTTGAAAAGCGCTCATAGGCGGCGTCGCGTTGATTTTGGTGAAACAGGACGACACCTTGAAGCAGATGCAGTCGCATTATGAGCGCTCGTTCCGGACATCCTCGGCCCTTAAGGGCGTAGAGTCGCGAGAAGTTGGCACCGTAACTACGCTTAAAGTTGCGCTCGCAGATATTCAAGCGACGATCAGCGTCCGGAAGCTGAGAAACATTCTTCAGGCAGAGATAGCACCAGACAATGTCCAAGTTGAGCAGGGCATAATTGTCCACCGTCTCGAGCATCCTGCAATTGCATGTCTTAAACTGTTCATCGGCCTCCAGAAACAAGAGCAGCGCCTCCTCATAGTTTTCCCGCTGCAATGCCACACGTGCCTTCTCACAGTAGCCCATGCCTGCAAGCAGTGCCCGATTTTCGTTTGGAGGCAGGAATACCGGATTACCGTCCTGGTCTTCCATCTGTACACAAAATATATGTTATTATTATAATGTTTGCTCTCTTTTCATTTTACATTGATGAACAGCTAAAAAATTCTATAAATACAAAAAAAAAATACTGTAAAGTTTACCTCAAATAGATTATTCTTTGATGCCACCACCGCCTCCACATCCGCTTTGATCTTGCTGATTCGTTCATGCAGCCCCTCATTCTGATTGTCGCTTTGACCAACGATGACAATTAGCTGTTGGTTATTTTTAAGTTGCTGTGCGGCGAGCGTTGCGTTGGGTGCGACAATGCGGCCTGCGGATATACACTTGACATTGTTGGCACTGGTGAGCTGAAGTCTGGCAGCAATTGCTTCCATCAGCGTGGACCCGAGCTCGTTAAGGTCACATTTGACATCAATTATATTAGTCGTACCATGGTGGTTATCAATACGACGCACCTTGAAGGAAGCGACGCCCGTTTCAGCGTACTCACGACGTGCAGCCAGCTTTCGAAGCGCATTATCCTGCAATTCTATAAGAACACATTTGCAGCGTGACGCGTCAAGTCCAATTTCAGCACCAATGGAAGCAGCTAAATTCTTTACAGAGAGCAAACAATAATAAGTACGTAAAGAGAACGTGGATGGGGGTTTACTTACTTCAATAGAAGCCTCAATACTTCCCAGATCTTCACAGTAGTAGGGTTCCTCCCACAGTTTGACACTCTGTGCCTGTAGAAGTGCACGCACCTGGTTAAAGATGTTTTCAATATGCGTCATTAAAACTACTTGTCAATTATTCTGTGGAGCGACGAAAAGATATTGCTTGTTGGATAGATGTTGATGAAATTGGGCGGACAGCGATTGTGAAATAACAGGGCTACGTCACAAAGACACGCACTGCTCGTAGCAATACAGCTGCACTTGTGTGAGCGAACATCTATTGTGTACATTTACCTAGAAGATGACTTTGTTAACTCTATTGTTCCAAAAATATGTGATGTTTTTGGTTATGATTCTTTAAAAATGAAATCAAACTATCGATACTTAACTCGATATCTTTTTGGCGATATATTGCAATGATTGCATATAGCTTTTGTCATGCAGCAATAAACGCAAAGAGCGTGAGCGAAAGAAGCTACGCTACGAAGTTTGCTAACAAAATATTTTTACAAGCCCTATTAATTATATTTAAATAATAGTTTAAGTAAAATAAATAAATTGCTATCACACAAATAAAAAAAATATATATAAAATTTGAATGAAAACCTATCGATTTCACTTGTAGTAGCTATCGTATTATTGCAACGCGCAATTAATTTTGACGTAAAAACTATTCATGATTTGATTGAAAAATAATAATAAACAGCAAGTTAAAATTAAAAAAAATCAAATTATTATTTTTAAATCATTTTTTATTAAGCATTGCCTCAACAACCATTGTTAATATGACTCATTTTTAATAACTACTTATCGATTATTTAACACGTAGCTTTTGTCATACAGCAGATATGGGAAAATAAACACCGTTGCATTTATAATATCTTTAAACAATAAAAAATTGACAGATTTGTCAATGTTCTTTGATGATTACAGTGCGCATAAATTTTATGGATAATTGTATACTCCTTAAAAGAGAAATACTACTTAATAGCAAACGGTATTCATCGAATTGAACAAAGCTGGACATGTCCTACTGGAAAACAATTAGACTGAGAATCCACTGCAACTGCACCTGCTGCGTTCCGCTTGAGCACCCACTAGTATCCGTTTCGTGTCCTGTGCCGCTTGCACTATTTTCGTTTCTGTTCAAATTGCCCACCTGACGAACTGTTGTGCGTGGTGGTAGCTGCAGCCTGCCTGTACTGCTCGAACTTTATTTTCAAAACGGTGGCCGTGTCGGTAACATCAAAACAATACAAACAGAACAGTAGAAACACAAAATTCATTTATATTTAAAGAAACAATGTGCACAATTATATACGAAAATTATTGTACTTAAAGATATTGCGGATTTTATAAGCTAGAATTGACGGAGAAGCTGACACGCACAAAATTGCAAGTATTTTAAATCGAATCGAAATGAAAACAAAAGTAGGCCCAACTGCCGGTGCCGCTGCCACCGCCACCAGAATTTTGATGTATGGTCAACGAGACAAAGATCTAGAGTCAGGAAGATTGACCCAGCGATATTCACAGACGCCATGCGAAAGGGAGCGAAAGCATGAGGCGGCTAGAAAAGAGAGAGAGGCACAGGCGAAACTAAAGAAAATATCAGCGCATAGCAGTCCGTCACCGGCAACGACCTCAGCTCGGACTAGGCGGAAACCCAGCCAGGACAGACAAAGTAAGAAACTGAGTGTCAGCAAGCAGTTGGTGAAGCTTAAACCAAAAGCTTTTGCTTCTTTTCCAGCTGGCGCGGCACCTACTTCTGTACTGGGATCTGTTAAGGGATGCGAGGGTGATGATAAGACGACAGAGCTAACACGTCAACTGCAAGATCTGGCCCAGCTTTCCGACCAGGACTTTGAAAGGGAATTCAGAAAATGGATGGCAGAAGAAGGAATAGAGGGTAAAATGATTGCACAGCTACGTGTGCTGCTGATTGAAAGCTTCACTAACACCAAGCTAGGTGAGTGTCCTTAAGGATATTTAACTATTAGGCTATCACGATACATCATTTTCGAACAGGACAGCTTTTGGACAAGACCGCAGCGTCGGCCGCACAAATGAATCAAACACAGCAGTCGCATTTCCTGTTACTATCACCGCTGGCCCTAGCACTGCACTCGCTTGTCGCGGAGTTTCTGTATGCCCAGAACTGCCACTACACCCTCTCCGTATTTAGCAGCGAGATGCCGCATCGTCATGCACTGCCTGATTTTCAAAATCGCCCGCAATTCCGGTTCAACGACGAGGAGCTGCAGCAAGTGCTGGCTGCCGTGCTAAGTGTTAAGGACGAAGAGACGCCGCTGGTTCGGACTGTGGTGCGTCTTTACTGTGAGCAAAAGCAGTCCTTGCTATTCGTTCTACTAACGTCTCTGGTCGAAGGGCGTTCCTTGGATGTACCTCAGGCCACACATGCGCAAAAAGAAACGACTTCGGGGAGTACGCAAACACAGCCGGCGGCAGGAGTTCAGACACATTCCGATGTGGACGCATCACAGCCTCGCCCAGCCGAGGAGTTAACTACAACTGCTGATGGACGTAATGTGTTCATTGGACCAAGGGTATCGGTGTCTCTAAGCGACTTGGAGCAACAGCTGGAGAAACTTGTCGTAAATATGCAGAAGCTGTGCAGGTCCTGTGGCCCGCCTGTGGAGGTAATGTCGCAGCCGTCCTTTGAGAAGTTAGTCCAAGAGGAGCTGCTTGAGCGTCAGCGTCTACAAAGTATTGGAACCACCTTAGCACCTGGACAGACCGCAGTTAAGCTGCCGGAGTCACAAAAGCAGCACGAACAACCACAAAGTCAGGGAAAGAAGCCACTGCCAACGATGCCATCAGAGAATTGCGTAATTTCCACAACTGGAAACATCGAACTGCCAGCGGAAGGACCAACACTGCCAGCATTACCCTACCTGCATATGGAGCAGCTGGCCAGCCTCGCGATTGTGCAACAGACGTTGCAGCGCTTGCAGCAGCAGAAGCTGCAGAAGTTGCAGTCCCCGAATTGCATATTCCTAACGCTGGAGCGCATCGAGACGATGATGGGCGACTTTGCGGGGTGTGTGGATATGCTGAGTAATGTACTCAACCTGGCAATGGAACAGGAATATGCTGTGGGCAGGCACAAGGGGTTTAAGCTTGGCTATCGCGAGGGGTTCTCCCATGGTCACTTCATGGGCATACAGGAGGGCAAGCAGAAGGCCGAGAAGCAGCAGAAGGAACACAAGCCGCAAATGCAGAGTACCTCCAGTCAAACGGAGCGCGGAAAAGTGAGTGTTGGTGCCACCCAGACGAATCAATTGGCCCAACGACATGTAGCCACCAGCACGCAAAACACAGTGTCGACTGTTGGAGCTCAAACGGATCCAGATCTAACGCCTCCATCGCTGCCTCCGCCGGAACGGTGCTACGAACAGTGGATATACGAGATGTTAAACAGTGGAAGCGGTCAAACCTTTTTGGAACGCGTGGAGCTGTCGCTTAACAAGGCGCTGGAGAAGCAGAAGAAGCGCCTAGATGAACTCTACAATGTACGTCTGCGTCACCATACCGAGATGATGCGACTCACTCGCAGGCAGAGCTCCTGGCGGGTAAGTAGCTTCAACCGAATCCCAGTTTCCATACTCTAATAATGAACTATTCCCGTAGACCCTGTGCCGGCATGTGAAAGGTGACACGCACTCTGCAGAGGCGCATGAGCTAGTGACCAAGATCTTCCGGCTGCTTGAGCACTACGAGAAGCATCAACAAGTAGTCTTCGAGAAGATGCAGCAGACGGAAAAAGCAGCCCAGCATGCGGCACGCATTGAGCCCGTCTGGAAAGATGCGGAGGCCAAATATGACGACTGGAATAGTCCTTCGTCTGTGTCCAGCACAATATCCACATCGATATCATCACCTCTGATGCCTTTGTATGAGACTGTACCGAATCCGTTCCATGCACCTGTGCCCACGCCTGTAACTAAACCTGCACGTACGCAGGCAATGTACACATTCGGACAACCCTATGCACCCGCATCCGCATCCGCATCCGCATTCACACTACCGCTCGCATCTGTACCCGAAACAACTTACGCATATGCACCCACAAAGATACCTGCGCCCGGAGCATCATATGCGCACACATTCCCTCCCACAGCTGTGCCCGTGCCCGTTCCCGTTCCTGTTCCTGTTCCAGATACTGTCGCGATGACTGCGCAAATACCACTTAACGTGCCATCAATATCCAATCCAGTGTATGCAAGCAATGTGTTTACCTATGCTCCACATCCCACAACAATTCATCCAACTATTCCCCCATCTGCTCCTTCGAACCTCGCATCAGCTGTGCCCGCCATCGCTCCAACAGTTGTCCCTTTAACAATTCCTCCAAGTGCTCCCCCAAGTCATGTATTGACTATGCCTCCCAATGCTCCTTTAATTATCCCTCCTCCAACAGTTCTCCCACCTGCCCCCTCAACTGTCCCACCAACTGCCGCACCAACTGCCGCACCAACTGTCGCACTTACTGCCCCACCAACTGCCCCACCAACTGCCCCACCAACTGTGCCTCCACTTGATCTTCCAATAGCTGCTCCGCCAAAGCCTCTTATGCACAATGCGTCCACAAATACCAGCATGAAGACTACAGAAGCAACCAAAGTTGAGGCACGGTCCAGTTTTGTGCCCAGGTTCAATGAGACTCTAATTAATGTCAAGTAGGTTATCAGACTGTAAAATGTCCAAGATTATTTCCTAATATGTAACGCATCCTTTACAGAAACCGTATGGAGCAGTTGGATAAGGAAAGTATACGGCTGGAACAGAGCTTTCTGAACTATTTGGAGCGCACACGTGTCCAGAATCTGAGCGAAGACATACGTGCCAATTGTGCCCGGGAGCGCAAAGAAATCAACCAGGCGCTGGAAAGCTTTCACAACTGGCAGCGTCGGATGCAGGAAGAAGATATTCTGCAGCCCAAAGATCCCTCACCAATAACGTCGCCCAGATTCAGTGAATCCGAGGTGGAGCAGGAAAGCTATAACTTCACCAATCCAATTGCAGTGGCACGCAACAAGCTGCTCTCCGATCTGCAGGCAATATCCACGCCGGCGGAGCCAGGTACCTCGAAGACCTCGCTGTTCGAGCTGCCAGTGATGGAGAGTAGCTCAAGCACAACGAATAAGTTCCTGGCCGATGAAATGGAGGCGGAGACACAGGAGCTGTTGAATCGCGTGGAAGCAACGCTTGCCCGTGTCTCTCAACCTGCAAGCCTGCAACTGCTGACAGCTGAGTCCAAGCTACCACTGGAGGATGAGCTCTTCAGCAGCAGTACGTCCACGTCTGTGGAGGAAACTGATGAGGCAGAGAGCGGTGGCGGCGATGGAGTCCAAACGCCGCCTGCCAGTCACAAGCTTCAACGATCCATAGCCAAAATGCAGAAACTCTTCGGCACACAAACTGAAACTGGGCCAGAAGCTAAGAGCACATGGGTGGAAGCGTCTACGAAGCCATCAACAACAAGAACACGTCCATGGAGTGCACCCACAAGTAAGATCAGCGCACATGCGGACCTGCTACCCCGACCCCATACGGCGCCCAACATTCCGAGTCTCGCCACTCCAACGGAAGAAGGCGTCACAAATGGAGCGGTCGATCTGCTTGATGCATTGAGTGATATAAGCGATATGACGTGCGATTCCAGCAGCCTGGTTAGCAGCTTCCGCGATAGGGAGGACTATGGCCTGCACGAAATGTACGCTCAGCTGGTGGACAATGTCTCGACATCATCCTTGGTATCCTCCAGTTCGTCGCTGTCGCACAGCGCGGAGTTTTGGAAGCGCATGAATCTCTAAGGATTATTTTCCTGCGACGATTACCTTGCTGGGCCCGCTCGCAGTTGACCATGACCTGCGGGCCTGGCCAGCAAAGTAATCGCCGCTCCTCCGATCTATTAATCCAATAAACATCACTATATACAAGGATACATGCATACATACATACATACATGGATAGTTTATATTATTGATAGTTCGGGGCACACACATCCATTGAAACAACGGCATTAGTATCCATCAGGATCTCAGAGTATCTTAGCAATATACCTTACATATATAACGTGTATAGACGTGTACAAAGTCAAAGTCCTTAAAACATCCTGTAGAATAAGCAGGAACTTATAAACATATACCTAACTTAAGCTCTTCACAAGTAATTGAATCTTAGCCGAAATCTGTTTAACAGCTTTTTACCTACACTCCTAGAGGCTTAACTATAAAAAAAATTATATATTGTGTCTATAAATATATAGACAGTAAGTGGACTAACGGTACGATTCCGATATTAATCGCACCTCAATCTCTGATAAGCAATAAAAACTTTTTCTACGGATCTCGGGTTCTATCATATAAATCCGATCAAATATACATCTATTTTATTCTATGAAACTCCTTGAAGAACCATCGGCAATCGAATATCGATAAAGATCGATCGATATATATAAAAAAATGAAGACTTGGAACATCGAAGAAATAAAAGCTGTTCTTTATATAGCAACACACTTGACCGATAGATAATACCATTAATTACTTCCATTAAAGATTAGACATCAAATGCAATTTTCGACAACACCAAAGCCTTTAAAAAGGAGGATCTGTTATCGATATATCGAATCAACAAGTGTCCTGATCATTAGTTACTTTCTTATAAATATTTGACATGACATTCAGATATTGTATGGAAAGAGTTTTGAAAATATTCAATTCGCTTCATTCGATAGACAGTCTAAAATATCGATTGAAAATTGTACACCAATTTTTTATCGAAAACGGAGCTATCGATGCGCTAACGGAAGATTTTATATAATAATAAATAAAGTAGAAAATAGAATCGTTCAGATCTTATGAGCTGCTTGAGTGTTACAACAATTTATCGATAACTATTGGCAGATCAATTGAATCGGAAATTGTTATCGATAGCACAATTCTCCGATAAATGTCCTAGTATATTGAAGCACAATTATTACTAAGTTGACCCTCATATTCCTAATAATAAAAATCAGACAAAGTTATCAGACAATCGAGAGTTCAAGCGAATAAAATCGATAAATCAAAGACAAAGACAGCTTTCTGTCTCGCTCTCTCTCTCTCTCTCTCCCTCTCTCTTCCTCTCTCTGTCTCTCTCTCTCTCTATCTCTCTCTCTCTCTATCTCTCTCTCTCTCTCTCTCTCTCCCTCTTTCTCTCTCACTCTCTCTCTCTTCCTCTCTCTCCATCTCTCTTTCTCCCCCTCTCTTTCTCTCTCTCTCTCTCTCTCCCTTTCTCTCTCTCTTTCTCTCTCTCTATCTTCTCCTACTCTCTCTTAGTAGATTACAACTAGGACAAAACGAACTCCTTCTTTCAACTTATCTTTTCTTCTCTTATCTCTTCGATTGCGGACGAATCCTTTCCTTTCCTTAAACGGCCGTTCCATTTATGACATCGTAGGGATCTCGGGTCTGTGGGTTGGCAAAGAGATTTGCATGTGACCGACGACGTTCACGCTCAATCTCGTCCAGATCGAAGGCCTCACTGACCACAAAGCTGGCACGGCGCTGGGGCTCGTCGAACGCGAAGGCGCGCTGGAACTTGGGTGGGTGGGATGTGCCAGTGGTTGACACCGGAACAGTTAAAGCTGCCGGGTAGAGTGGCTGCGGATTTGGATCCTGGTAGCGATTGCCATAGTTGGATGGCGATGATGGTATAGCTGCGGGCCAGTGCACCGCCAGCTTGGGCTGTGCCTCCTCCATAGGTTGTGGGAGCGTCAACGTGGACAGGTAGCGGCTCCTCTGCTGCAACTGAGGCTGCTGTGGGTGGAGCAGCTGGCCGAAACGCTGTTGGCTGGCGCTGAAGTTACTGTGAAGCGAGCCCAGGCTGTCCTGGCTGCCCACCGGCTGACGGAAGAAGCAGCGGGGCAAGGTACGACTCTGGCCGTGCACCGAGGCGAGATGCTGCTGGGATGGCCATGGCCACAATTCGGATTGGGGTGTGTACAGCGACAGATTGGAGTTAAGTTTACGCATCTGTGGCTGTGGCATGGACGTGTGGGGCATGGGGTCGACGCAAATGGGTGCATGTCGCAGCACAAGCTGCGCAGGATCTGAAAAGATTTTAGATGTGGGATCTTGGTTATCTCATCTAATCATCAGCACATCCCGTGCCTCTCCAGTAAGTACGCACCCGTAACAACATAGATATGATCTTCCTCTAATGCGACGCTCGGGCCCGATCGGAACTGCCGGAAGCCATGCTCGTCGCCATCGTCATCATCGTTGTCCTTCTGGTAGTTCTCCTGTCCCTTATCTCGATTGCATCTGGGCATCTTCACGGTATCCTCCGTATTCTCGCTCTCGATGTAGTAGATATTCTTGGGCTTGGTACGGGCACCTGCCCGCTTACAGAACTCCTGGAAGAGCTCGTCCTTGGTCTTGCGTAGGCCACGCTTCAGGCCACACAGACGAGCCGTATGCTCCTCCTCCTCCTCGTCCCTCGTTAGGCGGGGCTTCGTCTGGGTGTTAGTGGCCATGTTCCGTTGCTGCTTCCGTTGGACCGAGGGCTGTGCCACAGTCGTGTAAATGTCGGTGGTGGTGGAAATGGAACGGGTCAATGGGAATTCCTGCGGCAGATCGGCGAACGTGGCGGGCGGCGGTGGCATTGGCTCCGGCAGAGCTGACGGTTCCACGCACAGCTCATTGAGCGACTTGGCAAAGCTGCGAGAGTGAAGATTGCACTTGGATACCGCCGGCTTCTCAAAGTAGAACCTACATATGATGACATCGGAGTATATCTTGCTCTAAGGACTTCCAATGTAGTGACTATCATCTTACCGACGCTCCAGATCGTTTGACATATTGAGATTCAAGTTGGAGCCGGCATTGGGATGCTTCCGGCACGCGTAGCCAGCGGGCAGCGTTTGCGATTGCATCGGGCCACGACCCGCATCGTGCACTTGATGCAGTCGCGCATTGCTGGGCCGGATTGCCATTGAGTGACCCTGATGCTGCTCCGTACGGGGCTGCTGCTCCTCCTGCAGCGATTCCTGCGACGTGCCCGTTGCCGTTCCTGTTTCCGGCTGCTTGTAGCGCATATAGGAGTGGCTTAGCTGCTCCTGTCCCTCCCTGATCTTAGCGTGCAATTCGGCCACACTGAAGCACGGAAGTCGCTGGACCCAACGAATAGAAGTTAAGTTATAAATTAAAAGTGTCCTTGAAGGAACATAATAATGGGAAGATATCCCTAAATTCCTTGGAATTTTCAGCTTTTTTAGAGACTTAAAAATAATCCAGAATTCGCAATGATCAAAGGAACTAACAGTAAGGACACAGTTAACAGTATGTTAAGTGCCTGTTAAGCTTGAGAAATTCTGTGAATGTAAATAAAAAATCGTGACTTTTGCTTTGCAGAAATAAAAGGAAATGTTGGGCTTAGGAGGAAGAAATGAAAATAAATAAATTAAAATCTGAATAAATCCTTTGCTGTCCTTGAAGATCTGCTTAGGAACGAAATTGTGTGCCATTGTGGGCAATGGAAATTGCACCCACTCAGATTTGAATTCCAGTTTAAAGTTTGATAAAGCAAACAAAATGAGTCTGACAAATGGAATATATGAGGTGTCCGCCCATCAACTGCGCACCAGAATTGTTCTGACCACAGGCAGGCGGCCACAGCAGTTAAATCCTTACAACTACTGCAAGGACTAAAGACGTTATTCGACATGGAATTCATTTCATTTTGAGATTCGCATTTGGCATTTTGCTGGTGAGCGGAAGTGGAGCGAGGAAAGGAAATGTTATAGCCGGTTTCCAGTTAAGAGCAGAGCCTTTGGGCTGCTATGCATAATTACGAGGCTGCTGCTGATGAGGGATTTGGGTTGAAGGATGGTGAGATGGGAGGGGAGCGGGCAGGGATGGGGAGCGATGGGGGGGGAGCGGGTAAAGTAAAGGTAAACACTAGGGCGGATATGGCAACGGATTACGTTTTAATAATACTTACGTTATAATAACTGAACTCCTGAAGATTAATGTACAGAAAAATATTAAGGACTCCGACGAACTCAGTGGCAATGAATCCAAACACGAACAGAAAGAAACTCTCGCCGTAGGTAACCTTAAAGAGGGCCGGCTGCAGGGTGGAGCGTGGTCGGAGCTTGGAGCCGATCTCAGCCTTTAGAATGGATATATAGGCTATCAGTCCGATGAGCATAATGAGACCTGAGCAAGAGGAAGAGGAAGAAAATATAAAGGATTAACTAGGCAGCTAAGGACATGCTAATCAGTTGGCAGCCACGTATTGATAAGTTGGCAGGGCCACTGGAGGACTGCCAGATGCGCGGCTCATCTAGTGAACGGATGGAAGGAAGAGGAACTGCTTCAAGGATATATGTGGTAAATAAATTAACTTTTATTTTACGCTCTTTAAACTCCAAACAAGGAATTGACATTTGTTCCGCCTTCGCATTGGAATCGGATTAACGGTAATTGATTGCGGATTGGGGGATGAGGGATGGGGAGTGAGGGGATGGGTAATGTTTTCTCTACTCACCACTAACGATGAAGAGTATCCCGGAACTGAAGTAGTAGAGGTTGTTGGGCTTCCTACACACAGGTAGCAGGAACACAATGAAGCTGATGCCCAGAAGGATGCCGGAGGCCAGAAAGATGGGACACGTCCTTGTCACAGTATCTGAAATGAGCATGAGCACATAAAGTCATCTGCGGGAGCCAAAGCAGCAGCTAAAAGGAGGCTCCATACGAGAGACATTTGTCGCTGGAATAGCGACGAGATATTTGGTCCTTTAATAAATTTAATTTTGCTTTTGTCCTTATTATTTGGCTCCCCATAAATTTGTCACCTGCGCCGAGCTATAACCTAATAAGCATCTCGATTACAAAGCAAGACAAAGGCAAAGCAAAGCCTCGAAGGACCTAGGATATAATTGGAATGAACAACAAAAGTCCTCTCCATTCACAACTCAAAATTATCCCTAAATTCTAATTCAATTTAATTAAGAGTCCTAAACCAGAAAATAAACTTTCTCCAGTTGTGGGTGGATTTGATTTGGGAGTTGGCTTGGAATTCGGATTGGATTTCGGTTTGTGCTTAGACATGGATCAGAGCTGGGACTGGGGACTGGGATGGGGAGTGGGAGGGGTCGTAGGTGCAGATATCAAGAAGGAGAAGCTTACACCTGACTTTATAGATAACAAATAAAATTATTTCCATAATATATGATTTTAATTAATTAAATGAAGCATTCCCTTGATGTCTGGGAGTGCCCATCAGATCTGTGGAGGATTTCAGTTGAGTTCAGTTGAGTTCATAAATAATATTTAAACAAATACATAAATAATTATTTAAATTTAATGTCAATATTTAATATTAATTATTATTTCATTAATTTTAATATATTATTTTTAATTTATAATCAATTTCTATGTCATTGCCCTCGAGGGGAAACCAGGGACTAGATTAGAAATTAATTTGAAAATAAAATCGGATGGAAAACTCGTTCCTCACAATGTGGAAAATTCTTGAAAGTAATTTTCCAACTTGTCGAAACAATTTTTTTATTTTTATCATCGGGTGATGGGTGAAGGGGGAGGGGAGGGAGGGGGGGGGGGGGGAGACAACATTTTTGGATGCGTCTGTAAATATTTCTTTTAAAAGTGTCACTCACAATATGAACGAAGCTCTGGAACAGCTTGTGTGGTGACGTCGTGTGAAGGGGTTGGTGTAGGGAGGGGGAGGGGGTAAGGGGAAGGGGGAAGGGGATGGGTTGTGTAGTTTGCCAAGTGATAAGTTCAATTGACAGGGGATGTCAATAGAGGGCAAAGAACTTACAGGGTATCGCCGAAGTTGAATCGTGCGGATCCGGCTGATAGCCCTCCTTTGGGAAGTAATCAATTTTGACGCAGTTGTACGAATCCACACCGAGTCCTGGAAAACGTGTGCAGAGAATGAAATAAATTCGTGAATTGAAAAGAAAATAAAATAAAATAAATTAAAAGCCAGAGAAAGGCAACTGAATAAGTTTTATGAAGCGACTCCGTCAACCAAATAAATCAGTTCAACTGTCAGCGACCGTCGCTAATTGGTGGCTCTGATGCAGCGTTTATTTGTATACTTGATTGACCGAATGGCTGAGTGAATGATTGAACAGATGGCAGATTGATTGGATGACGGAAAAGCTGAGGGACTGACTGACTGACTGACTGACTGACCGTGTGGCTGCCTGACTTGCTAGTTGCCCCAAATGATTGACTGCGCTTGTGTCCAGTGGTCTGTCGACGCCTCATTAAGGCTCAAATACTATGGACTATGGACCACACGACGTATGCGCAATATCATTGGTACAGCCATTTGTCATTACACACATTCCACTCACCTGGCGGAGCCGTGCACAATATCCAGAGGCTCGACTTTGTGTGCTTGGTTAGATAGGCACCATCGTCCATGGCATTGAAGTTCGCCGTCCCATTGTAGTTCGCATTGGCCACCTTCTCCTCCGTGAAGAGCCAATGGGGACCGGCGAGGGCGGCGATGACTATTGCCACCGAAATGCTGCAAGAGATGCCAAGTCTGGAGTTGCAGTTCTAGTGCATCTACGGAATTAATTTGATACGCCCACACATAACACACAGTCCAGTCCAGTCACACACACACACACACACACACACATACACACACACACAGTCACACTCACAGACGCTTCCAACAAAGTGAACAACAGGCAAGGATATGGACATGGGAAGTGCAGATGTGGGCAGCTGATTGCAGATGAGTGTCAGATTTCAAAAGATATGTGTGTATGTGTGTGCCCGAACACAGATTGGGTATTTCTCATATCCTTGTCATCGACAGAAACTCTATAAATATTTCAAAATGAACAAATTACAAAGAAAGGACACGGCATCCACCCAATTCCCAGTAATCATTGAAGTCCATGACGTATGAAGGCCTTATTACTTATCCTGTGTTGCCCAGGATTATAAATACCGTTTATTAATTATATGTTGGTGCCATATTAGATAACTTATGTGATCCTTGAAGATACCAATTTGGTCAGTTCCTTACACCTTTGCAATAGGATCTGGCTTTCATATCTCGAATATCCTAGTTGCATTCCCCATCAGATGTACATATATATATATGACGGCAAATGATGATATATGCCGCATTCATATGCTGTCATATGACATGCCGAAGTTACATATTAAAACATATGATGATATGAAATTTATTATGCCATACGCCTTCCATATAAATGGCATCAAATGAAGCTGAATTATCTACACACATTACAGGACATACCATATAATACCTTACCGTATCATATGCTACCATATCACATCATATATGATATTATAATCACGTCTCCGTGCCACAACCTTGGACGGAGCTGTGCTAACTGTAAGATAGCTTCCAGGGTATTCATATCTGGACACAAGTTGGCATATATGCTGATTCCGTCTGGCAAGGATAGAAAATCGAAGCTGTCCGAGCTGAGTGCCATTTACCTGTCATCTAAGCTCTAAATGCTGCACAGCTGCCCAACTTGTCCTTCTGTTCAGGATGTAAAGACACTGCATGTGGCCAAAGCTCGAGCTAACCACATGCCATTGAAAGGTGCGCAAAAAAGTGAAAGGAACAAGGACGAAAAGAGGTTAATGGGTTTCCCAGCGGCCATCAATGCTTGATATGCAAATAAACGCCTAGCAAATTGTTGGCAGACAAAAAAATATCAGATGAGAGCGAGGTGTACGAAGGGTCGCAGGACACAGGACAGGGCATAGATCTTGGCTTGGAATATGTGAAAAACAAAAAAAAAAAACCACTAAGAGTGGAAAATGCGAAGCGTAGAGATATTCATGAATGCATTCATGTTCATGCCTGGCCACGAAATGAGTGTTCAGTTTGGTACACAAATCGACGCAAATTCGCAGGGAAAACAAAGAGAATCATGAAAATGGAAAATGGAAAATGGTAAATGCAAAATGGTGAATGGAAAATGGAAAATGCACCGCACAAGGATTCAAGGATTCAAATGTACTTACAAATCACAGCAATTTTTCAAAATGTTGGCAAATGAATAACTCGCAATACGAGCTCGAATCCTTTGGGCATTCGATGCGCAAGCCAAGCGAAGGCCGCCATATATATATGTATGTATATGTATGGGATACATATCAATCCAAAATATACCATATATATATGGATCTGGCATATGTCGCGCGGCATCAGAAGGCAACTTTTTTCAGTGGGACGGAAGTAAAAGCTTAGAAATCCCCTGGGAAATCCCCCATGTATGTGCACAAGTATATGTATGTATGTGTGTATGTGTGTGTGGACAGGTGTATGGCTGGCATGTCTGGGTACAAACGGTGCACACATGTCCTACACGTTAACATTTGTCAGCCATAAGGAGCGTCAGCTTCTTATGATTTTTGCACGTCCGCCGTGGGTGCGGGAGGGGCGTGTTGCATGTCGCGTGGCTTTGCACGTCTCACGAACTTGAGCAAAGCAGCACCAAAGCCAAGTGCAACAACAACAACAACAACAACAGCAACAAAAATATGCAAAAATTATAAACAGCGACAAGGATGTGTCTAAACAGGATAGCGCAGTACACGGCCGAAAGCAGGAGGCAATAGATGCCAGTCCCAGCCTGCCACCTGCCACTTGCCACCTGCCACCTGCTGCCAGCCACCTGCCAACTGCTGTCTGCCACCTGCTGCCTGCCACTTGCCACCTACCGCCTGCCACCCACCGCCTGCCGCCTGCCGCCTGCCGCCTGCCACCCACCGCCTGCCGCCTGCCGCCTGCCGCGTGTTGCTCGACTGTCAGTGGTTGGAAAAAAGAAAGGACAAGCCTCAGCCACAGACACAGAGTTTACATCCTTGGTGGCTGTGTTTCGCATCTCGTGCTTTGTAACTCGTGCTTTCTTCCTTTTCAACTCCTGGCAAGTCCTTGCCACTGACAAATAATTGTGTTAGCGACACAAATCACTGCAAAGTGGGCTTAATTTGTTCGCCAACTATTTGCACTGGCTGTGTACGCTTTGCATACCCCCCCCCCCCTCCCTTTTCATGCTGACCCCCACAGATCTGCCCCAACCCCCAGCCACAGCTCCGGCTCCAGTGTCTCATCATTTGCTTGAACGGCATCAACTTTCTTAAGCCGGAACCCATTCGGCATTCGGCATTTTCCATTTTCCATTTTCGCTTTCGTTTTTCATTTTCCACTTTACATTTCAAAATATTTGATAAAGTTCGCAATTTACCACTCGACCACGCCCACAAGGGAAGGCGTACACCAGAATTTCAACAACTCAGATTCTTCTCATATTTGTCATACTCAATGGCAGCCAGCGATAGGCAGCTCCTTCGCATTTCGCATTTCGCATTTGGGGGACTTCCCAGGACAATAAAACAAATATCCTTCAATACGAAAATGGCCATCAATATTCTGCAAATTCTACACATTAAATACCTCATCCGAAGTTTGCCCAAGACTCAGAGTTCGGAGTCCTTATTTCAGACACTTCAATAGAAAAATTGCTTCCAATCTTTCAAAAGGACACCGGAAACAAAGTCACCAGCGGTTACACCCATTCAACTCTACATTGCAGGACATCTTTATGTTATTGTTACTCTAAGGACTATTCACAGAGCTGAACATTAAAGGGTGTTTGAATATCCTTGTCTCTCTTAAGCCTGAAGAATAAAATCAATCAAAAACTGCTGGAAGACACTGTATAGGGAATCCTTGTGTACATTTGCATTTAAGGACACTCCTTTTTGGTTACAGGATTCTTTTTCTCCTTAATTATATATAAAAAATTATAAGTTTATAAAAGGACCTTTAATATTTTTAAATTTCTTAAACTACAAATGGAAACTGAAATCTATAAAAAGGAAAGCACAGAAAAAGGACATGCGGAAACACAAAGTAAAAAGAGAAAAAATAAATTTTGAAAGCTCGGATTAACTTTTCAAATCTGTGGCCCATTCGAGTTGAGGCTTAATCCGATTCGGAAGGACTTACCTGGCCGCAACAGGTGTTAGTAGCCACAGGTAACTGACATTAGCAATATTGCTGAGTCCGCTGTGGACATCCGGCGTATCCTCGACAACTTCTGTTGCTACTGTCGTCTCTTCCCTTGATATTGCTGGTGTCGATTGCTGCTGTTGTTGGGCTGCTTCGTAGTTGCTGCTCAAAATGGACACCTGTCGCTGCTGCTGCTGCTGCTGCTGCTGTTGTTGTTGCTGCTGCTGTTGTTGTTGTTGCTGTTGCTGCTGGATTTGCCACTGTTGCTGATGTTGGAACTGCTGCTGGAGCTGTTGCTGCTGTAGCTGTTGCTGAAGCTGTTGCTGCTGTAGCTGTTGCTGCTGTAGCTGTTGCTGCTGTAGCTGTTGCTGCTGTAGCTGTTGCTGTAGATGTTGCTGCTGCTGCTGCTGGAATTGTTGATGAATTTGGTGCTGCATTTGCTGCTGGATTTGCTGCTGTTGCTCCTGCAGCTGTCGCCTATCATAGATATTGCTGTTGGCCATGTTGCTGCCGCCGTTGGTACGATGAAGGTTGTTGAGCTGCAAGTCGCTGTAGCTGCCCGTGAGCATTGCGAAGCCCGTGGCCGGAATGCTGCCGGAAATCGTATTGATGACTCCTGTGTGTAGTTGCTGCTGCTGCTGCTGCTGCTGCTGTTGTTGTTGCTGCTGCACATATTGCTGCTGAGCATGTTGCTGCGATACGCTTCGCAGTCCGCCGCGTGGCAATGTTGCGTATGGCGACTGCTGCAGCTGCACGGATGGACAGGGCCTTTCAATCGAAGCAACGGTTGTCAATTGATGTCTAGCCAATTGTTGTTGAGGATTTTGATCCTGTTGCTGCTGTTGCTGTTGCTGTTGTTGTTGCTGTTGTTGTGGTTGCATGGATGTTGAATGCTTCTGCTGATGTTGCTCCTTATGCGGTTGCTCATAGCTGTTGCTCTTGGTGTAATTAATGCTGTTCAATGGCTGCTGATGGCCATTGCTGCTGCTGCTGTTGTTGTTGTTGTTGTTGTTGCTGCTGCTGTTGTTGCAGCTGTTGTGGTGGCTGCCGCTGCCATTACTGCGAGGCGTGGCAGGAACGCCCATGCTGTTGATGCTGTGCGTGGATGCAACGCGAAACACATTTGGCACAGACGGATGATCACGCATTGTTGCGAGGAGCTGTCAATGCGTCACGGGGATGAGCACGAGGACAACAGCGGCGGCCGCAAGGACAACAAGGATGGCAGCGGGAATAAGCTCACGCAAGGATTTAAAGAAAATTCATGAAATGCAAGAGGAAATATTAAATTCAATTTCGAGTTCGATCTCGAGTGCGAAGTGCGAGTTGCGAGTTGCGAGTTGCGAGTGGCAAAGTGCGAGTTGCGCGCCAAAAAAAAAAAAAAAAGGAGCAGCTGACAAATCACTGAAAATCACAGACACCGAACTTTGGTCGACGTGCGACGCGCTTAAGGACCTGTGAATGACTGAAAGTGGTGCCAGGCAGCTAGCCAGCAATAGACCAGCAACAACAGCAGCAGCAGTGGTAGCAGCAGCAGCAGCAGCAGCAGCAGCAGCAGCAGCAGTGGCAGCAGCCTGGACTCGGTTATGGGCACGAGCGGCAGCCGAGTCCTGGCGAGATGGCGACGGCCTCATGTTGTTGGCGTCGCTCTACAACGTTCAAAAGCGATTATAAAACACAGAAGCTGCAGCAGCAGCAGCAGCAGCAGCAGCAATGGCAGCAGCAATGGCAGCAGCAGCAGCAACAACAACAACAACAACAACAACAAGATGAAGCAGCAGACGTTTGCAACTTCCGTTGTTAGCTGAAAGTGACTTCCGGTCGCTTTGGGATCTATTTATATATACATAAGTGTGAGTGTCTCTCCCTCTTCCACCCACACACACACACACAGGCTCTGCCTCTATTGCGTGCAACAAAAGTGGCAGTAACAACTGTTGTTGCTGCACTTCGCTGCAAATCTAAGCATTTATTGCTGCCTCCTTGCGTCCCGTTCCTTTAATTGAATTCCCACATGTGATTGAGGGACTCGACGCGATGATTGCGCCAGGACTATCCAAAGCGAAGCCCGAACACTCGTCTTTCGCATATCCACACACACGCACACACACACACGCACACGCACACGCACACACATACAGAGGTATGCATCCAGGTGCTGCATTACTAAGTGCACTATGATGATCTTTGAGCTGGAGGGGCAAAGGGAGTAGAAGGAGGAGGAGGAGGAGGAGGAAGACGATGGAGAAGGAGAAGGAGGAGGAGGAGGAGGAGGAGGCGGGGGCGGTAGGTGTTGTTGCGTGTGGGCGCCATAAAGTGAAAGTGTGAATTGTTGAGTGGCTGATGGCAGGCAGAAGTTTATACAACGAATCACTTGATACCTGCAATTCCTGTCCGGTCGAGCCAAAAAGGACTTCGATGCTAAGCACACAGCTCTGTGTGTGTGTGTCTGTGTGTGTGCGTAAGTGTGTGTTGCCTTCTGATGTGCCAAAAGGGATTAAGGAGCGTGTGAATTTGAAACTTAGTCGAAGTTTCACAGACAACGGAAATAGTTCAGAACAAAGGAGATAAATTAACTCTGAGAAGGAAGGAATTAAAGGAAGCAGAAGAAGGAGGAGGAGGGGAAGAAGAAGAAGAAGAGAAATCAAATGGTAAATTCCGATTTAAAAACTCTAAGATTATCGATAAAGTTATTGCTTTCGATAAGTTTTCGCCTTCAGATCACGTAACCAGAAAATTATGAATAAAGTTGAATAAAATCTGAATCATTACCCCCGATATTCATATATTCATGAATATATTCATTCAAAAGTTTGAGTTTGTCATCCTTAAATGAGCTTGTCTTATTTTTAATCTATATTTTACTTATCGATAAGTCATCAATGTAATTCAATCAACCGCCTCATGCGTTATTCATACATTTATTCAATCAATTTGTGAATCTTCGACTGAATACTTCTCGAAGAACGAACTAAATGAGGGGCCTAAGCATTAAGTAAATAAATTATTTATAAATAAATAAAATTAACTTAATTATTCCGGACATTTGAAGGAGTTTTAAGGTGTCTAGTTAAGGATTCAAAAAAGTCCTTGTCCTCTGTCAAGATCATAGCTGAATTCCTGGGACAGACAAATGTTTGCGACTTGACAGAAGTTGCCACAAACGAGGACTCATTCAGACGTCCGGAAGCGGCAACAACAACAACCACAACAACAACCACATAAGCATCAAATTAGCTTAAATGGGACAACAGCGCCTCAAAATGTAAACACACACACGCAAGACACACACACACAGGACACACACATACACAGTCACACAGTGAACACACACCATGATACTCGAAAGTTTATAGAGTGCAAGAGCTCACATTTTAAGCAAGTACACAAAACTAACAACATGACATATCTGCAGCAACAACTATGGAGAACAACATCAGCAACAACAACAACAACAGCAACAACAACAACAACAGCAACAACAACAACAAACATTTGTCATTTATGCAGTAAAAGAACAGCAACAAAAACTGTAGCTACAGCAGCAAAAATTCTAAACAAATAGAAATGCAAAGCAGCAGAAGCGAAAATAGAAATAAGCGTGAAAAGGATAACAGACCAAGTGGATACCCTTGCATTGATCAACCTAAGGATACCTAGAAAATAAGTGGCGTTCATCGCATACAGAGAATCCTTAAGGATAGTCCAATAAACAAATGGGCGCGGCATAAATAAATCCCGTTTAAATCAAAGCCTAAGGATTTATTATTTCATCATCTGAGTCGCCAGGACTCTCCAGCCTGCCCGCTCTCCAGCTACATCCAAGAGGCTCTGCATCCAAAAGGATCTTCTCATTTATCTTTCCAGTGGTACAGGCGACAGCTCGATGAGAGCCACAACTCAGCAGACCTTTCATATTTCGTCTATCGTTTGCCTTATGTGTCACACACACACACGCACACACACACACACACACACACACACACACACGAGCATACAAGTATTGATTGAATTGAAACCTTCATAAAATTGATTTAACTGCGATTTAAATATTTTACTATTTGACTGAATAAATTACTGGCATTAGAGTCCTTGGAAATTACCCTATGAAGCGAGCTTGACTCCTTAATCCTTGATAGCTCAACTGAGTGACTGGGACACAACTTTTTAAGGCTAAAATAATTGCAAGGATCAGAGAGGATCATCACTTGATTTCAGATTCTCATAGGTGCAATGACAAGTTAAATGAATGGATGAATAACTCACAAATCTCACACTATATACTATATAGTATATACTACATATATATACCATATATATACTTTATATATATACAGATAATTTGTTTATATTTTCAAAATTTAAATTATTTATTTATGTTTTTATTTCACCGAAGGAAATCAATAATTTATCCTTTATTTATGTTTATATCCAGAGGATGGAATCAGGCATTAGGTTTGATTTAAATTCATAGTTATTCACCAGATAATTTCTTCAATATTCAATATTTCATAATCTATCTTTAAGTCTTAAATAATAAATTTATTTATTTTTTAAATAATCATAAATTTTAAATTAAAAACTCACCTCAAGCGTTTAACTTCTGCCGCCGGATGAAAGCAATGAACCAGCGACTTCTTCGTTGGGAATATTTCAGCATTTGGATAAATTGAAATAAGCCAAAAGGACAAAATTATTATTAAGTCAGTGCTGATTGTAATATCCTTACGTATCACAGAATGGCACATCCTGCTACCTGCTCAACACCTTACCCAGTTATCTGTATCCTGTGATTCAGTTTGTAGAAAACTCCGCGGCGCTCCTCGCTGGCATCTTACAGTTGTCCACAGCTTTCTCAAGGATATATATGATATATATATATGATAAATATATATATGATATATATACATAAATATATATACATAAATATCTATGCTATGGAAGTAGCTTACCTTCACTGAGATATCCTGTAAAAAATACTCAGCAATCTGGCACTGAATTGCGACTCTTAGAGAGCTTTACCTTCAAACTGTATTAAATAGTAACAAAAGTAATTATAATGAACTCTATTCATGCTTAAAATATAATAAAATAATTTGAAAAATCTCATGTTACATCCTTAGTTGCACATTCAGCACAGCCCTCTGCAAATTTACAGGGTATTCTAGTCAAATAGTGCATCGCATTTGGAAAAGAACTTTGGTAAAAGTTGTTAATGATGCTATTATATATGTAAGCATTTAAATGCGGAACACACACACACACACAGACACACGTACAGTCATTTTGAGACTCTCACACATACACACACACACTACACTCAATGGTCGCTGGTGGCAATCCTGTAAGAGGTGCAGGCAGCGTGAAAAGCGCCACAAAATGAAAATTTTAGGCACACTTTCAAAATTTGTTGCATACCCGCAGGCGCTGCCAGAAATAACAATCCATTGAGTGTGTGCCCGCCATGGGTGCATGGCATGTGCGAGTGTGCGAGTGTGCCAGTGTGCGTGTACGTGTGGGGAATTTGTTACATGCAATACTTGTGACACTTTGGCAACTTCAATTAAAATGTTTGTTGTTCCCATTGTTGTTGTAGAAAATATTGATTAAATGCGATGAGGCCAAAGCCAATGAACGCTCCCATTGCTAACACAGTGACACACATGCCACAACAAACAAGCGCACACACTCAACACCCAACATCCAACATGCACACACACACACATTTTTGATTTACATAGATATGTGTGTTGCCTGATTAGCGCCTTTGCCGTGTGTGTTGTAAATTGATGAGCAATTAAGGTTATTGACCAAAGCGACGCTTGTGATGAAGAAAGGGTGACTCGACAAGGTGGTGCCTGGTGGTGACCGGCTCTGAGGGTGTGAAGTGTGGTGTGGTTTGGTGTGGTGTGGTGTGGTGTGGTGTGTTGTGGTGTGTGCGCGCGGAGAAGTGTGGGTGACATAAGCCGATTAAATACGACATCAGGTTGCAGCCTTCATGTGGCACACTTCATTGCCTGCCACAACTGACCCATTGCTCACAGTCAAAGGCAGCGAAGCGCTAACAATGCGACGCCCAGAAACCAAAGCAGCAACAGCAACAGCAACAGCAACGACAGCGACATGGGAGCAATGGCAAATGGTTGACCCACAAAGCCACCGCGAGGAGCAATCGAAGTAGCAGCATAGACATCGTAGTCCTTAGCCAGGAGCATTAACTCCGCCTAACAGCATAACGGCGCGAAGGGTGCACCTGCGCAATTGGCAAACGGAAGCGGAAGCAATTGATTGATTGATTGACTGAACGAGTGAGCGACTGAGCGACTGAGCGACTGAACGACTGAACGACTAAGCGACTGATTATAGGCGGAGGTGACTACTCCGACGACTTGGACTCCCAGTGGCAATGTAAGCCAATGGTATGTATCTACTTATCGACATTAACTGATTTTTCCAACCGGGAAACTAACCCAAATTTTCCAGCTGCCATTTCAATGGGCAATTTGCATGTTGCAACTCGCGCTTCAGCTTCAGCTTCAGCTTCAGCTTCAGCTTTAAGTGGAGCGGAAGCGAAAGCGCAGCGAATGTTAACGGTAACAAATGCGGCAGCAGAAAAGAAATAACAGAAGAAGGAAAACTGCTCCCCAGCCAATGACACTCCATAGATACCCTAACAACAGGAAGTTCACCTTAGGCTCTTAAAAAAATAATATTTTATACAATATTTAAGCTAACTAAATATTTACAAATTTTATTAAAAAAAAAAAAAATAAATATACTGCTATTATAATAATAATAAACATAATAATGGTAGATAATATTTTAATTTAATTTAAATACTGAACTACAACAATTTAATACTTCATTATTTACATATTTTATTACAAATAAAGATTAAAATAAATATATTGATATTAATATAAATTATATATTTAAATATTTTTCATTTAAATTATTTAATTATTTTATACAATATATAATTATTTATATACAATTTATATTTAAATCTTTATTTTATTTTTTATTTATTTCTTATAAATTATAAAAATATTTATATATTTTTTGTATTCATTTTAATTATTTATTTATTTTATACAATATATAATTATCTATATACAATTTATATTTATATCTTTATTTTATTTTATTTTTATTTTCTATTTATTTTTTATAAATTATAAAAATATTTATATATTTTTTATATTCACTTAAATTATTTAATTATTTTATACAACATATAAATATTTATATACAATTTATATTTATATCTTTATTTAATTTTTTATTTATTTCTTATAAATTATAAAAATATTTATATATTTTTTGTATTCATTTTAATTATTTATTTATTTTATACAATATATAAATATTTATATACAATTTATATTTATATTTTTATTTTATTTTTATTTATTTTTTTATTTCTTATAAATTATAAAAATATTTATATATTTTAATATTTATTTAAATTACTTATTTATTTTATACAGTATAGAAATATTTTCAATTTATTTATATTATTTATTAATTTTATACAATATATACATAATTTATATTTATTTATTCATTTATTTATTTTATACAGTATATAAATATTTATACACATTTTATATTTATGTAAATATTTAAAAACAAATAATTTTATTTTTTCCAAATATATAAATATTAAAATATTAAATTTTTGTAATTATAATTATATATCTATATACCTTATATATAAGGTAGTACCTGAATAAGAATTACTTCTGACAAATTATCATATAGATGGAATGCATTGTGCGGATGTCGCGTTATGAGTCCAAAAATCGATATTCCCTGCTTCAATTGCAGTGTAGATTTTATTGCCATGGCAATGCTTGACTTTTGCTAAATTAATGAGCAAATTAAAGCAATTAAATTGCAAACAAATGAAATAAATTTTAAATCAAAATCAAATTCAAGTAGAGATATTCGCATATAAAAGGACTATTGCACACATGCACTCACGCACACACCAACGCATGCACACACACACACACCCACACACACACACACACACACACACACACACGCATACATCATACGCACTCAAAATCTCAGCTGTAATTAAGAACATTAAGAGCCGTACTCGAAACTTATTGAAAAATGCTTAGGACAGTCTGCTTGGTATATTTCCCATTCAGAAGTCCAGAGGGCAGCTTGAAAAGTTCATACTAAATTTAAAATCTAAATACATGAAAAGAGAGCGGAAGTGGCAGCAAAATAGAGACCATAGATATAAGGGAAGGATTAAGACTTAGTCATCCCTCGAAATAAAAAATAATATTTTGAACTGTCCAAAAAGAGGGGCGCTTCTAATGTTTACATCATTTAAAACTTTACTATTTTATAGACAATACAAGTGTAGGTGTAATATATATACCAGAATTTAAATATATGGTATATTATAGCACTCTATAGTAAAGGTGTAAGATATATACTAGAATATATATATTTGGTATATTATAGAACTCTTTAGGAAAGTATAAGTATAGGTATATACCGTATTTATAAATTCTAGTATATATATTATACTAGACTATATATATACGATATATTATAGGTATAAATATAGGTATGTATATATATGGTATATTATTGCACTTAAATGGCTCCCAACTTCAAAATGCATTCATCTTACTCAACCCAAGAACTTTTGAAGCAACCCTCTCATTAAATTGGTTTCATCATTAAGTTGAATTCATGTATGCCTTTGCATATCGCAAGGAGCTGTGTTGTTGGACTCAAGCTGCTGAGTGGAAATGATCGACTAGTTAATTCCACGTAAAAAGGATAAAGGATATGCCCTTCTTTTCTTCCAGATATTGACAGATTGCTTGTGACATGTGTTAAGACGATTTTAAGGATAACGGTCAAATTTAACATAATATATGATACAATATATTCCCCTATGATTTACATTTTGAGCTCTTATGTCCTTTACACTGCAGCAAATATTGATTATCCTTTATCCAAAAATTATATTCAATTCGAGCAATAAAACACCTGCCACATGCAAAACGGATAAAAATCACGACGTTGTGTATTTTTTAAAAAACTTTCGCACAAAATAATCCTTCAAAGGATCTAAATGCTGGTAAATAGTTAGCAATCAGGATATTCCCGACTCTAACTGTAAATCTCATATTGCGGCTGTGGACTGAAACAAATAGTTGAATTATTGAAATTTGCTTATTTCTCTCTAACAAAATGTCCTTCTCTTTCCCCCAACCTTCCCTTTCTATATCTCTCCCTCTCTCCCTCTCTCTCTCTCTCCCTCTCCCTCTCTCTCTATTCCAATGCTTTGTTTAGGGCCCTTTGATTGGGTTTTTTTTTTTACCTTTGATCAATTTGGATGTATATAGCAGAACAATAGATGACTTTTGTGTATGTGCTTATATGTGTGCAGGATGTGTGTGTGTGTGTGTGTAGGATTGAGGGTAGGAATATATATGTGTTGGTCCTGGAAGTTATATGAATGAAAACAATGTAACAAACATCATCAATGCCACAAAACGCCTCGCAATAATATCAATTCGAAAACACTCAAAAACTTACACTCGCACCTGTGCACACACACACACACACACACACACACACATACACACACAGTGGGAGAGAGAGATGTGAGTGTTAGTTCATTTAACGTTGATTTCAGTTGTCCTTTCAGTTTATGGCTTTGTGCGCCAAAAAATATTGAAAACTGCAATCACTGATGCCCCACAGTAGTTGGCGGGGCGGCTGGGACTGTCGGTGGGATGGTCGTGACGGACAGGACTGTCAGGATAGTCGGGATGGTCGAGTCGGCGGTGATAGTCGGGATGGTCGGGACGGTATCGGCGGTCAGGACATCGGATTTTGGCGAGTGAACGGACGAGCGAAGAATTTGGCAGGTGGTTAGTTGGTCGGGTGGTCAGTCGGTTGGTCGGACGGTTGGTTGGTCGGTTGGTTGGTCGGAAGGTTGGTCGGTTGGTTGGTCGGAAGGTTGGTCGGACGGTTGGTTGGTCGGGTCGGGCAGTCAAACGAACGGTCAACAATTCGGTTGCTTTTTAGGTAAGGCTAACTGGCACAATGATGATGAACCTTTCGGAATATCAAAGTTTATACTGGCTTAATGGTTGACATGGTTACGCCTTTTGCCAGGGCCGTGATAAACATCCACCACTGCACACATGCACACACCTACACATATATAGATACAGACAGACACACACACACACACGTAGAGAAGGATGCAGAGATACGCACATGCATTGCTCACATACATAAATTTAGCGAGTCCTTTGATGTTTTGGCATGTTTGAAAGTGCAGTCCGTGAACGACGCTGGGACTGCCCACCCCTCCTCCCCCACAGGGCAGACAGGGCAGACAGGCGGGCAGACAACCTACGAGGCGGTCGGGTCAGTTTCGTTGTGTGACATTTTTAATATTTGATACGTTGCAAAAATGTTTTTACGGGCTGCAGGTTTATTTGTATGCACAGATTTCGAAAGTATCCACTGCATTTGCTTCCACTAAGGAGAAACATAAAACGCCTGCACCACCCCCACCTACGGGAGTCCTTAGCGCAACTTACAGTTTGGGTCTTAACCCCTTGGCTGACATCGAGATTATTGAGTCGTTAGCTTCAACTTCACCTTAAATTCACTTACTTGAGTCTTGGAGCAGTTTAGGCAGGTGAGAGAGAATCTGCCTTAAAGTGAAAGTAATTATAATAATAATAATAATTATAATAATAAATAAATAATAAAAAAAATAAATAATAAAGAAAGGTAGAAAAATAAAAAATAATTATAATAGTAATAATAATAAATAAATAATAAAATAAATAGATAATAAAGTAAGAATAATTATAATAGTAATAACAGTAATAATAGTAGGTAAAATAATAATAAAAATAATAATAATACAATTTATATTAATAATGGTAATTTATATCAATAATATCAAATTTAAAAAAATAAAAATAATAATATAAAATATAAATAAATAAAATATAAATAAATAATTATAATTGATTAATAAAGGTAATTTATATAATTGAATTAAAAATAAAAATAAAAATATATTGATATTAATAATAATAATAGTAATTTAATTAATTAAATTAAATATAATAATAATAAAAATAATTATAATATTAATAAACATTTTGCAAAAAAATTAAATAATTAAATATATTAAAAAACTCAATGGCGACATTTAAAGAGCTTTTCCGGCGAGCTTTTCAAATTTCTGAAGAACAATTTTTTGGGGTTTCCTCTTTGATACATAAGAAAAGCTAAGAAAAATGAAAATTCTTATAATATTAACTCGAGATGATCTAGAGCTTTTATAAATGATTAAATAGAGCTTTATAAAGCTTCTCAGAAGTCTTGTTATCCAACAAACTAAAGACGCTTTGGCAGCTCGACTTTGACTTCAGATGAAGCTTTGAGGTTTAAGATTTCTGAAAAATGTAGAGATAAAAAATAAGCTTCTCAAAAATATAAATGAAAAACTTTAAAAAAGCTTTCATATCTTAACCTCTTAAATTTACAGTTACTTCAGTTTTTAAATCTTCACCTCTAAAATTGGCTGTTGCTTCAATAAACACTTTTTCAGCTCTTAGAAAGTAACTTATTTTAAAGATAAACAAAGCTTTCAATTACATTAAAGCTTTTAGAGCTTTGAGATATTTGAATGTTGATTAAAAGTTGTTTCATATGTAAAGTTATTTTGGGCTTAAATAATAAAAATTATTCTGGTTTAAATGCTGGCTGCAATTTAGGAGCTTTAAAGCTCACTTTACAGGAAATCAGAACTAAGAGATAACTTTACTTTCAACTAAAGCTTTGAGATTAATCGCTAATCCTTTGACTGACTATATGCACAGCCACGAAGATTTCTCCCAGTGTACTGGGACTGCACGTTTATCCACATTTATCCCAACTTCATCGGGGTATTTATATATTCAAATTGTGTTTGCGCCAATTTTATTATTACTTTTTTTCCGGGGCTCCTTTTGCAAAGTTTGCAGAGTTGGGCGCCTGGGAAACTTTCCGCTTCATTCTATTTTTGTGAATTTTTGTTTTTTTTTTATTTCAGTTCATTTTTTTTTTTTGTGTAAAATTTTTGTCATTTTTATTTTGTTGCCTGAGATACTTTTTCCACGGCATTTGCATTTGCATTCAGGGTACCGAGTTTTGACCAGCGGTAATAACAACAGCAATGACAACAAGAGGAGCAGCAGGAGCTGAAGCACGAACTGAGGCACGAACTGGAAGAAGAGCAGGAGCAGAGGCAGGAGTAGAAATAGGAGCAGGAAGAGAAGCAGGAGCAGGAGCAGGAACAGGAGCAGGAGCAGGAACAGAAGAAGCTGGAAGTTTAATTACATGAACTAACAGCAGTCACCCAGACAGTAAGTCAGACAGTAAGTCAGACAGTAAGTCAGATAGTAAGTCAGACAGTTAGTCGGACAGTTAGTCGGACAGTTAGTCGGACTGTTAGTTAGACAGTTAGTTGGACAGTTAGTCGGGCAATATGGCCCAACGGTGCAATTAGGGCGGTTCGTCAGTTGCAGCTTCTTTTAAACTATTTCCTGCTTACCGACCAATTCCTTACATCCCCTTAGGCACAGTGGTGCAAAGCATGCGGAATGTTGGCTGAACACTTAATTGAAATGGGAAAAACAAGTTCCACAAATGTTATGTTTATCATTTTCTTTTCTTTTTAAAAGAAAGAAAGAAAACAAAGGCAAAACAAAAATAGAGCAAAATTAAAAAAAACGTAGTGGCAACAGAATGGGAACTTGGACTTTAAAATTAAATAATTATAATAATAATATAATAATATAATAATAATAATATAATAATAATATAATATATATTATAATATATATATAATGTAATAATAAATAATAATAATTTGTTCATAAATTATTTAAATTGTGAAAAAATGTTTAAAAGTCAGACATAAAATAAAGATTGGGAATAAAAAGGTGGGCAGAAGTGGAAAAAGGTTTAAAGTTCAGACCAACTGAAGGTTTTTTTTTACTCAAGATTTTATTACAATTATTATTATTATTATAATTATTATTATTATTATTGTTATTACTATTATTATTATTATTATTATTATTTTTATTATTATTACTATTTTTATTATTATTATTATTATCACTATTTTTATTATTATTATTATTATTGTTATTATTATTACTATTATTATTATTATTACTATTATTATTATAATTATTACTATTATTATTATTATTATTATTATTACAATTATTATTATTAATACTATTATTATTATTACTATTATTATTATTATTATTATTGCAATTATTGTAATTATTATTATTATTATTATTACTATTATTATTATTATTATTATTATTATTATTACTATTACTATTATTATTATTATTATTACTATTATTATTAAATCATGAATTTCCACACATGAAAATGAATGCAATAATTCGCCAACTTGTCCCACTGTGTGTTTTGCTCCTCGTCTTGCCCTGCAGTGGGTCGAAAACTATAGTACACTTAGGAGGGGCGTTGGTTACAATTTGTCCCCTCGCAGTCATTGAAAACTTCAAAGAACTTCCATAGTCTGTGGTTGAGCCTGTGCTCAATGGCCTGTATATTTGTTTAAGGACCAAAACTCCTCTTCGAAATACGTATTACGTATTTTATTTTTAGATGTCCATTGGTCACGTGTCCTTTCCGAGCCGAAAGGTGCTGCGCTGTCCAATGGGGGATGTTAGGTGTGAGCTGGGCGTGAGTTACGACTTACTTTCGAAAGGACACAAAGGAGCGCTTTGCTTTTGGCCAATCAAAAACAAATAAAAATCGAAAATTCAAAATTTCATAACTAAAATTTCCAATTTCGAGTTTCAAATGTAAAAAGACAAATTAAAAAGATGCCAAGTTTTAAGTTTGAGGCTGTCCAATATAAATTAAATTTCGCACAGGACCATTGATTTTATTATTGAGCAACAAAGAACCAAAAAAAATTCCTTTCTTATTTAATTATCCTTTGATTTTGCAAATTAAACTTTCAATTTAGAAGCCTGCAAGCTGAGGCCTGAAGTCTTAATAAATACAACTTTTGAATTAAGGCAAATATTAAAAAAAATAAAAAATTTACTTACTCGTAGAAATTTGTTCCTTCATCCATAACTATGTACAAATCCTGAAGTATCCTTTGAACAAATAGAGTGTTGTCCTTTGAAATAAATAACACTCCATTTTAATTTAAAGTTTTGCTGCTTGATCGCTACTTAATATTATTATTATTTTTAAAATTATTATTATAATTTTTTTTTTTTTTTTATAAAA
Source organism: Zaprionus lineosus (assembly GCA_035044505.1). Taxonomy (NCBI): domain Eukaryota; kingdom Metazoa; phylum Arthropoda; class Insecta; order Diptera; family Drosophilidae; genus Zaprionus; species Zaprionus lineosus. Next base: position 426,133 of record JAWNNX010000691.1, on the reverse strand, counting down.
TTAATAAACTATTAAAATTAAAATTAATTAAAATTTTTAATTCATTTAAGTCACAACAAAATACAAAAAAAAAGCATAAAAAATACTACCTCTTAGAGAATAAAAATACTCGCCTTTTATTTCATGTTTCTATAGTAAAAAGGACTCACCTCTAGTATTTTATGAATAAAAACAAATTAAATAAAAAGGACCTCTCTCTTAAGGGGGATGCAGCTGACATGTCCCGAATACTCCGAATTGAATGCTTTCTACTACTAAATGAAAATACTACTATTTAAGCCAAATAAATATTCTGCCTTCGGCTCTAAGCAAATGCATCCTGTGTATCCTTTTGAAAATCCAATTAAAATTGCCTGGACACATGGCATTGCTAAATTCGAGGACATGAAGGAGAGTAAACAATTTAATTAATTTTTTATTTTTATTTTTTTTTTTCATAAATTTGTCAGTTTATTAATTTTCGCTTGTAGAAATTTCTCTATTCCATTTGCTGTTTTTTTTATTTGTATTTTTTTATTATTATTTTTTTTTTAATTTTTTTTTTATTTTTTTTGTAACGAGGTGTGGGTGTATTTAATTTATATTATTTTTGATTTGATCTTTCGTTTCATTTTGTCGGTTTTTGCTGTCTGCGGCTTTTAGTGGCTTTTATTATCGGATTATTTTACCTATGACGTTGGGATTGGACATTGAAACGTATTTTGTAAATATTAACAGATATTTGTGAGCCTCTGCCAGCCGAAATGAACACTAATTACACATTTAATTATAAAGCTAAGGACCAACTGAACTGAATGTGACATTTGATATGAAACCTCGCCATTCATGAGGAACGAGTGTGGAGTGCCAGAAGCAACAAGGCTCATGCTCATATATCCTTTTTTACATTTTTATCTTATTTTTGATTTTATGAACTCTCACATACGAGTATGTCCTTAAAGGCCATTCCAAGTAATTGCATGGACATGGATATCCTGCAGTTTTTCATTGCAACATTTAAAACGATGAGCAAATTGAAAAAAAAATATTAAAATAAATATATGCAAAAAAAAAATAAATGAATCCCTTTTAACGAGCAAGAATCAGGTTACTCTAGAAAGGACTCACCAATTAAAAAATTAAATAATTAATTTGTTTGTGAATTAAAGTGAAAAATGTATCTGAGCCAGGAGATTTTAAAGCAACAAAAATGCAATTTAAATTACACATCATTTGCAATGAGTTTCAGCTCTTCTTTTGAAGGACTTCATTTGAAGGACATCCCTAAATATATAGCTAATATATCCCGACTTCAACTTGATAGAAACTCTTTAAATAAGAAATTATAATTTTGGCATTCATTTTTACTTTAAATAAAGTTGCAAGGACTTACCCACAATATGGACAGGACACATGCAAGGACAAAAAAGCGAGGAACGGCGTGAGTCAATGTACAGAAGAATAAAGGGCGGAAGGAGATGGAAAGTTAAGCGAATTATTCGAAAGGATGGTTGAACAAGGGAAGGCAGTTTGAAGGAGGATGTTTGAAGGATCCTTGTGGATATCAAATATGCCTCCTGAGGCCACTTTAAAGTCAATTAAAATGTCAGGACGCATGATGCATCCTACGAACTCAAGGAACTCGCACACCTGTTGGGTACCTGAAGCCCCTAAGAAATGAAAAGGAATGCCTACAACTTGAAGGATTGCACCCCCTCTCTTGCCACTGGGGCAAGGATATTCTTAACACCTTTGCCTTTGCAGGATATTCACATACTGCACATGTCTTGGAATAGCCTTTAATTGTGATTTAACCTATATCCTTTTTGTTGTTCAAACGTACAAATATTTATTTATAATATTTGATTTCCTTTGTTGTCCTTTTTTGTGTTTCGTTCAAGGAGCTTCACATTTAATTTGGAAATTTTGGTTTATTTCATATGCCTAGCTACACATTCAGTTAAACAACACTTGTTTATTAAGTATTATAATTACATTAATTATATTAATTATTTTAATTATTTTAATTATTTTAGTTATTTTAATTATTTTAATTATTTTAGTTATTTTAATTACTTTAATTATTTTAATTATTTTAATTATTTTTCTTACTTACTTTCTTCTCGTTTTAAATGTCTTTGGGCTTTCGCTTTGTTACGCTTTGTCTCTCGTTTCTTCTCTTTTTCTTTTTCTTTGTTTTTTTTCTTGTTTTTGTTTTCCTTTTTTATAATTAATTTATAATTTATTATTGTTTATTTGCATTTCTCTAATTTTACACATCTAAAGACCGTTTTGATTGACAACAATAAACGTACATAAATATCCTTTTAAATGTTGTTCGCTTTGGTTTTTCTCTTGGTTTTTGTTTTTGCTTTTCTTTTGATTTTTTTGTTCTTTATTTTTGGTTTTTTATTTTTTGGGTTTTTGTTTTTTGTTTTTTGGTTTTTTGGTTTTTTTTGTGTTTTAAATCAACTGCAACAATATAATACTTAATTTTTCAGACAATTTGCTTCTTACATTATTATTATTATAATTATAATTATTATTATAATTATTATTATTATAATTATTATTATTATAATTATTGTTATTATTATTATGTATGTATATTCATTTCCATATGCATATGTATGTATATATGTATATATGTTATATCCATGTATCCATGGGGTACCTTTCTGTAGGGTGGGTCTTGGGAGGCTTCTCTAGGTAGGGCTGGCAATGGCTGCGCTTCTCTTAACGCATTTCTTATTCAATTTCCTTTTTATTATTTTCTATTTTTTATTTTTATTTTCTATTTTTTATTTTCTATTTTCTATTTTCTCTGCTTTGCCATATTATTCTCCTTTGTTCTCCACTTCACGGAGCACTTTTATGCAGCACCAAAAGGTAAGCAATTGCTTTTGCCTGGGCTCTGCCAACAGTGGCGTCCGCACAAACGTGTCCGCCTCTAAGGTATCATCCGATACTTTCAGCTAAAGGAAGGTGCAACATTGTCACACACATCTCTACATCCCACAGCTTTAAGAAATTGAAATTTGTTGTTTCTTAAACTAATGGTAAAAATAAAAAAAAAAATTTCCTATTTAATATTTGAGTAACGAGCTCCAAACTGACTTATAGACAAATGAATTCTATGAATGGATGCCACTGTAGTCCACTGAATCATTGGAGTACCTTAAGTAATAAATGATCGATCGTAGATTGCGGCGACTGAAATCGATGAATTAAGTTGGAAAATAATACAAATAATTATCCCATTTCATAAAACTGAATATTTTGGGAAACTCTTGAGTTCGAAATCCTTACAAAGAGCAGTTAACTGGGATTTGCCTGGGATGGGAGCTCATGGCCTCGCCTGCACGTACTTCTTTGCTCTACAAAGTTACGCAGTGTATACATATACACATAAATATATTTATATATATACATATACATATATACATATATATATATATATATATATATATATATATACCTATTGACTGTGTCCATAATATGTTCTTAAGTTTAAGTAATAAAAAAATACATTTCCTCCAATCGTGCAACCCGATCTAAACGCATTGTTAGTAGCTGTCAGAGCGAATATATGTATACATATACATACATATATATACATATATATATGTGTATATGAAATTGATATTCGCCTGC